>JAMXBB010000001.1:14178699-14585570 GCA_024138015.1 Lumnitzera littorea | reverse complement strand
TTTTTTTTTTTTTCCAGATATTTGGGATGTGAAGTCCATTTGATTTTGGAGGAAATAAAATAAAAAAAAATAAGGAAGCTTATCCTCTTAATTTAGGCATTAATTAAGATAAGACATATACTTTATCATTTTGTTGTTTATCCCTTTATTTTGTGATACTTGGACATTATATTTATGCACATGGGCTGCTGTAAATTACAGCTCTATTCATGTGGGAAAATGAAGAAAATAAAAGAGGAAAAGAAAAGAAGAAAAAGAAAGGAAAGGAAATAAAGAAAATAGAAGAAAAAGGAAAATAGAAATAATTATATGTAATTTTTTAAACATAAAAATCATAAAAATAATAATTATAAATTAATTTTGGAATTTTATGAAAATTTATCAATTTAATTGGTACCCATTATAATTATAATTTTTACAAGTTATTTTAACAGTTTTGTTAAAAATTTTACGCGATTACGCGATTTGGTCGATAATTGCAATTGATTACGATTATATCACTATTAAGTGATCTTTAATTATTTTATAAGATTAAAGTTATAGTTTTAGGATTTCGATTAAGTTCGGGTTTGATTTTGGGTCATTATAGATTTAGGGTTTTTTGGTATGCGATTTAAGTTTCAATTCATTTCTAGGGTTTTTATTATCGATATTATATTTGATTTATTAAATTCCATAAACTTTTATTGTTACTAGCTTTATCAACTCATGATATACTTTAGGACACTCAAACTTAAATTAGGGTTCAGACTACTGATTTTCTAGGGTTTACAGTAGGATCAATAAGCTCAATAGTATCAAAATGAGACAACTTATGATCAACAACAATTGGAATGGTAGCTATTTTAGACCTAAGAAAACTTGTCTCAATAAGAAGGTCTAGTGCAAACTTCCATTGTGATAAAGAAAACCCTTGATCCGATTGTGCCGATTCAAGGCCAATAAAATATTTAAGTTCCCCTAAATTTTTTACCTTGAATTATGTTGCCAAGAACTGTTTGAATTGATCAATCATTTCAAAGTGTCTATTGGCTATAGCAATATCATCCACATAGACTAAAACAACAACTAAGTCATCCCTATTACTTTTAGTAAATAGTGAGTAGTCATTATGAGATTGTGTAAAACCATTTGAAAGTAAGCAAGATGTTAACTTTGCATTCTATTGCCTTAAGGCTTGTTTTAAGCCATACAAGGACTTATTCAATTTACACACTAGCCACTCTTTATCATTGTGTAAACTAGAAACTTGCAAGCCTTATGGAAAATCCATATATACTTCTTCAAACAAATCTCCATTAAGAAAAGCATTGTGAACATTCATTTGATGCACATGCCATCGATAAAGAGTGACTAAACGAAAAAACAATTGCACATATTTATGTATAATCACTAGATTAAAAGTTTTTGTAAAATCAAATCCTTCCTTTTGATTATATCCTTTAGCCACCAAACAAGCTTTAAATCTACCAATACTACCATATGCTTTTGTTTTCAATTTATAAACTCACTTGTACCCAATTGTATATTTATTCGATGGCAAAGTAACAATTGACCAAGTATTATTCTTTGCTAAAGCATCCAATTCTTCATTTATTGCATTACACCATGTTCATGATTCATAGCTTGTTTATATGTAGTAGGTTCAAAGTGTTTGGATAAATTGACTGTGAAGGCACGAAAATATGGGGACAAACATGCATATGAAAGATGATTGTGTATAAGGTGTTGTGTGGAACAAGAAGTGGATGGGAAGGACAAAGATGAAGGTGATTGATAAGCTAAAGCTAAACTCAAATTATGATGATAATAAAAAAGATAACTAAGTGTTTTTGTAAGTCTAGTGTTATGACACAAAGGGACAATAGAAGTATCTAATATATCTGAAGAAATAGGAGTTAGAACAGTATCAGATGCATTAGGAACACTGTTCTCATAAAAAACCGCATCATCAAATTAAAAAAAAAAATATGATCCATGAGTGAAGAACTAACATCAAACGATAAAGTGCAAGGGACAGAAGGACAAGATCGAATAGAAAGATCATTAAAGATGGCAAGAACCTTGGAAGGAAAAATTTGCTCAAGGAAATATATGTCTTGAGAAATAACATACTTCTTCTCTACTAAATCATAGAGTTTATAACCTTTGACATCAACTAGATATCCTACAAAAATATAAGGATTAATACAAGAATTAAACTTAGCACAATGATGCATAAGGCTAGAAGCAAAATACAATGAGACAAAGACACACATGTGTGTATAGGATGGAGCTTTATGAAATAACATATAATATAGAGTTATGTTTCCCTTAAGAACTAAAGATGGCAGTTGATTCAAAATGTATGCAACTGTAAGTACTACATCCCCCCAAAAACAGATAGGTAGAGAATAATGAAATAGAAGAGATCTAGCTACTGATAGGAGATGTTTATGCTTTCTTTCAACAAGACCATTTTGCTGAGGTGCTTCAACATAAGAGAATTGATGAATAATACCATTTGGTGAATAAAAAATAGATAAAGAAAATTCTTTTCCATTATCTAATTGAATGACCTTAACTTTCTTGTCAAACTGAGTGAACACCATTTGATAAAATGCAGGCACAAGTGAAGCAACCTCATCTTGATTTCGCATGAGAAATACCTAAGTAACTTTATTATAGTCATCTACTATAGTAAAGAAATATTGATGACCTTCCAAAGTAGGTGAAGAACATGGACCCCATATATCCATATGAATAACATCAAATTGACTAGAAGTATTTTGAATATGAATAAGAAAAGGATTTCATTGTTGCTTTGCCATAGGACAAATATAATGATCAAACTTATTACATGAGATTGAGTTATCAATACTTCGAACAAGTTTTAGCTTGTCCAAAGAAGGATGACCAAGCCTAAAATGCAAACATCAAAACCATTTGGCAATCTATTTCCAACATGAGAGAGAAAATGATTGAGATTAAAACTACTAGATGAAATTGAATTATCAAAACAAAGAGGCCTATGGTCTAGAAGAAACAAACCAAATTTAGCTTTAGCTTAACCAATCATTGTCTGAGTGAAACAATCTTGAGTATAAGAATAACCTTTAGTGAATAAAATTGTGTATGTGTTTAAAGACAAGAGCTTTGAAAAAAAAATAAGGTTGAAGCGAAATGCAGGAACAAACAAAACTTCATCAAGAACAAAATCTGATGATAATCTAATAAATTCTTTATGAGTGGCTACAAGTTTGTGATTATTTGGCAATTGAACAAAGCAATTATGTAAAGATGTGTAAGTTTGGAACAGACTAAAGTCATTTACCATGTGATCAGTAGCTCTAGAATCTAATATCCACATAATTGGAGTAGAAATGAAAGAATTACCTGACATAGCACTTAATTGTGTAGAAGGAGCAAGAGAACCTGCATGAGCAAATTCAACAAGAGAGGCAATCTGCATAATTGAAACAGCTTGAAGAGCAGTAGGTGAGTTTGACTGTGTATTAGAAGGATTAATGTTGAAGCTAGAATCATTCACATTAAGTAAAGAAACAGTTAAAGAACTTGATCTTTAGTAAGGCTAACACTTGAATTTCCTAAATTTGTAGTACCTATCTTATTTTCATCAGAAATAATTGACTTTCCATTAGTAAAACCATTTGTAACAACCTAATTTGTTGTAACTATATATGTGTCCACCCTTGATCTATTGAATTTATAATGAGGTGGAAATCCAATAAGTTTGTAACACCTTTTACTTCAATTGTCCACGCTTATGACAATAACTACATTGCACATCATTTCTAGGTCTTTACCTATTTTCATGAATTGCTACCATAGCAAAAGCATTAGAAAAGTTAAGATCTTTAGGACAATTCGGCCTTTGAAACTCATCACAAATTACTAGATTATAAGCTTCATCTAATGAAGGAAAAGGTTATAAGACCAGAATCTGAGATCTAAGGGTTGAAAAACTCTCATTAAGACCATTCAAGAACTTAAAAATATAATCCTTTTGCATAATTTCCATAAACTTATCAAAACACTTTTGTTTGCAAGAACTGCATGAATAATAAGGCAAAGGCCTATAATTCCTAAGCTCCTCCCAAATAGTATTCGACTTAGTAAAGTAATCGTCAATTGACTTATTTTCTTAAACAACTGAACTCAAAAGATTGTACAATTGATAGATCCGTACATCATTTGGTTAAGAGAATCTAACCTTCAGCTTCTCTCATACCTCTTTGGCCAAAGTCATATATATCACTGTGGATGTGGTCTGTTGCGATATAGATTTGAGAAGCTAGGTGACAATCAAGTTATTACACCTACTCCATATTGGAAACAGAGAATCGATTTGCTTTGGAGGTTGAATTGAGTGATTGACAAAACCAACTTTATTGCATATTGACAATGCAAGCAAGAATGATTTGCTCTAAGTATTGTAATTTAATCCTGTTAATACTAGTGAAATTACTACGGAATTTTGATTATCCAAATGGTGAATGTAATAGAGGGAAGACAAATCTTCTAATGGTGAAAGAGTTGTATCTGTCATTACTCTATTACTATGAAAATAAACTTGAATTGATTGAGGTTAAAGAAAGAGAGAATATGGAAGTTGTAAACAAAATGGAAAGAGCTATTGTGAACTATAGTTTGTTATTTTTGTTGTGCAAGGAAAAATGAAACTCCAAAACTACAACTTGTAACTAACTTAACATATATATACAATAAAGAAGTACATGTGCTAAATAAATCTAAAAAAATCTAACATAAAGGGTTTAGAATATACTACAATCCACAAGAACTTGTAAACAACATCATAAATCACCTAATATCTCTAGAATCTCAAGTCTGAGTAGGTAAAAATATCCTACAGTACAAAACACCATAAACTTGAAAATATCAAATAAACTAGTAAGCAAGAGTCTAACACACTCCTCAACTCTAAAACATCCAAACATGTCATCAAAAGGAATCTATCATGCTCCTACAACATGTATCTCATTATAAGACATAAATAACCTCAAAGGAGTTTATTTCCTTTGCAAACATCTATTAGAACACAAATGATCCTTTAGAGTCAAATCTCTAGTAAATTCCTCAAAGTAGCAAACAAAACATCAAAGAAACTTTAGAACTTTCCCTTAATATCCAACAATAGCACTCCACACAATATATCCCAAAATCCACCTCTTTATATCCCAAAATCCACCTCCAATCCTAGTCATCACAAAAATATTAGTAATCTACTCCATCTTCCTCTTGAACCTTATCTACAGTCAGCTTCTCATAAATAACATATTCATCTAATCCTACATCTAAAAAAGTGAAAGAGTGAGACGAATCCCAACACATAATGCACGGGCGCATACATATGCCAATTTAGTCAAACACATACATTTATTGCAAGAAATAACACACAATAGGTTAACTATCTTAAATTTAGGCCAACATACCATAAAGGAGTGCTCATAACGCCCCCATACCTTCAACTCTTATATGTGTACATAGGAAGATAAGTATATAAGTTTTTTACTACATACATACTATGATGTTGGCCAATAGGCCTCGATACCTAAAAACACACATTTTATGATTCACCTAAATCTAGTTGCCTTGTCTCAACATGCAACTCAACTAAGAAAATCATCACTTGAGGATCAGCATTTGCTACTTAGTCCATCGGACGAGCCAAGCATAACAAGTCAAGTTTTATGTCAATTATGACTTATCTAGTTATCTTTTATCCTAACAAGCACATCCATCAAACACCCATCATGTACTTGGTCAATTGAAATAATCCAACTACAAGTTCTGAATCTAATCACTAAGACACTTGAACGAAATCTTATTCCCTTGCACTGAAGTAAATATTCCTCCTTCAAAAAACAACTTAAATCCCACTCTAGACCTTCCATTCCTTAACCTAACCTTATATATACTTCAAATATAAAAATATGCATCACTCAAACTCATTTTAATCCTACACAACTAGAAATTTTCAACTTTAAGAAAACAAACTCTAAGCTAAAGAATAAGAGGAAAGGCGAATAATACTTACTTAGATAGATGAACACACGTTAGAAAACCAATTGTATGGTGAACTTAAATGAATAAATTGTAAAATAAACTAGTCCAAATTCAAATTTCAAAAAAGAAAAATTTTAAGAACTCCATTGAAATGGAGGTTTTTCAATGAAATAAGTGAAGAAAAGAAGTCTAGAGGCTTAATCTTACATTGAGTTTGATTAGATACGAATTTCCTTAGGCAAAAAAGAGAACCTAAAAGCTTGGTTCAATTGGAATTAGTGAGAGTAAAGAGAAGGAAAAGAGTGGGTCAGAGAGGGTTTTATGGTTTGCTTATGATTTTAAACACTTAATACCACCTAAAAAAAAAAAGTAAGTTTTAAGGGGGTTTTTAAGGACTGAATGATCATAATGCCTTCCACTTTAAAAACTTTTCCTTTAATTTTATTTTGGGCATTATAAGCAATTTATATTGTATTTCACCAAAAAGTCTAATTCAATTATTTTTATGCATCAAATATTATAGTTTACTTAGTGGTATTGAAAGGAATTAAAAAAGATATGAAAACATCTTCTTGTACTTTAAAAATAAGGTAAATTGTATGAACCACCTTGAAAAATTGTGAAAATTATGTGAATTCCCAGTTTTTTCAAAAGTTGGCATTTACCACCTCTTAAACAAGTGAGAACCTCTCTTTTTGGTTGATGCAACGTATAAGATAAGTTTATTTAAAAATTTACAAGATAATTTATCCATAATTTAATTAATTAAATTATTTAAAGCTAAAAAATAATTAGAAAAGCTCATTTTAAATTAAGTATATGTATTAATTTTATTAAATGGACTAGAATATGGCCATATACATGTCTATATAAATTTATTTCATACATAGTAGCGAAGTCAAAATAAAAGATGAGGTCTAAAAAGGTCAAAATTGGGATTGATGGTTGGCATATTTAGTGCTAAGGAACCATATATCTATTATATTAAAGGAAAAGTCCCCTTCTTAACTATTCATAATTAATAATTATTAAATATTTTTTCTTGATAATTGAAAAAAAAAAAAAAAAACTCAAACCCATTCCACAATCAATTTCTACTACTACTTAAATCATTTTCCTTACAATCAACTTTTACTGCCACTTAAACTATTTTTCCCATGCACAAATTGAATAAACCGCACATTTATAAAAGATATATCTCATTATTCATTCAGTCATATTTTCAATTTATGGGCACATACAAATTTAAACTTACTAAAAATTTATAATTAAAAATACAATCCATTGTACATTTATAATTTCAACTTCTGATTTATTATTCATATATCATAGATATTATTTACTATTCATTACTATTCATGTAAATAACGGTGCATTATTTATTTACCATGGATATTATATACTATCATCAACTTTGGATATAATTATTTGTTATTCTTTTTTCTTTTCATAGATTTCCTTGGACATTTTTTTTTTTAATGTCACTCGTGACTCTTTGCATATACAAAGTAGATGTGCCAACTGCTAGTAATATACAAAAATACTATTATGATATTTGATATCTTTTAGAAGAAACACGAAGATTTAGATATTTGATAGACTTACCGACAAAAGGAAAAAGAAGAAGGAAATATTAAAGTATGCATGGAAAATCCAGTATCGAAATCAAAGTAAAAAAACTTTACTAACAGTTAATGGTAGCTATATGGAGCATCTGCCTTTTATCTTATATGAGATAATCCACGATGTGCATATAAAATAATGCCTCATATGCTTTCCCAGGATTTGGATTTATGAGTAAAGATAATCGAGATACTCGAGCTTATAGAAACCATATATAAATATTAGGATGGGCATCGCACCAAATCAAAGCAATTTAGACTTTTTTATACTATACAATTTCGGTTTTGTTTGATTTGATTTATATATTAAACTATATCTTCTAGTTTTGAAAAACATACTTGCAAGATAAGTAATCTCGTCTAAAAAGTATTGAATTGATTTAAAAATAATAAGTATTATCATAATAGAGGTTGATAAAATTAATATTCATTTAACTAAAATTTTTTAAATATTTATTAATAGCTAAATTCAGTTATAAGAATAACATATTGTATAAATTTTAAGTAAAACTATATATATAATTTATACATTATGATAATTAAAAGTTTAATATATATACATTTCAATAAATGTAAATAAAAATTCTTTTAACTTCTATATTATAACAAAAGATATTCTTTAGTTGAGGAAGAATATTATTATTTTTGTATAAATTGGTTTGGTGTAATATATTGTTCCAAACAAACTATAAATATTTTATTTGGTTTAGATTAGGAATTTTCTAAACCAAATTGTAAGAAAAACCATATTTTCAGTTTGATTTAGCTTGTTTTGTAGATTGGTTTGATTTAATTGGGTTTTTTTATTTTTTTGCCACCCATAAATTAAATATCGTTAATTTTTTGTTTTCAAATGTTTATAGCTAAATAAGTTGCTTGAACTTTATTACATATCAATGAATTTTGCATCTCAGTTCTACATTTGTTCGGTGTAGTCTCCTGATTCACGTTAGCATGTAAGTTCCAGAAAGCACCAGTGGTGGGGTTGAATATTTGATTGGTGGAATAATTAATCATATAGCCGGTAATTCACGATAATTTATTGTCTTGTATCTACATGTAAATAAGTTTGCATCTAAAAAGGCTCAGTTCGAACATGATTTGTTTATTATTTATGTATCAAATTTTATAATTTAATTTGTTTAACAAATGTGTTTCGTGTTCAGATTAAATATGTTCATCAGCTAAATAATTTGAAATAGATCTTGCCACAATTATGGTATCTATCATTTGAGCTATTGATGCCAGAACCTATCTCTCTCTAATACTAAACTTGGATTATCTGAGCATTGTATGTATATTTATCTATCTATCATTTATATATATATCATAAGCTTAACCAGAATCTTCAATTGCTCTAGGTTTTGATCTATATGACCTCTTGGTGGAAGAGTCAAAATAAAAGCCTTCAAAAAAATAAAAAATCTAAAAGGTGGATTCGTTTAATTTTTAAAATGTAACAAATCATAATGCAGCAAGCAAAAATCTTAAGTAAAGTAGGTGATCTACATAAACATAATAAAATAAATTATTCGTTCACTACATCACATTACTTCATTAAGTTGAGTCATGGCCAAATTGGAGATTATTGCCAAAATTCAAATTAATCATATCCTTCATTAACTTTTTAAAGAAAGATTATTAAAGATTATATAGTGGAAAAAAGTTTATTAATATGGTACTAAAAAATTATTTAGAATGATTTATCATACTATCATCTTTTCTTAGAATTTCTATATCTTTAAAGTGTGTTAGGTATACTAAAAAATCATCAGGATCTAAGATGCATATTTCAAATCATATAAATCATTTTGTACCAAGCAAAGCCAAGTGTATTTGCATAGCACATATTTGAATAGTTCGAACAATGAAAATTTTATGGGCGTGTAAGGAAATAAAATCCTACAACATAAACCTATTAAAAAGTATTATATATATATATTTTTATATACATGTGCTTAAGATTATTGAAAAGATAAGATTTTTTTCTGGTTCTGATATTAGAAATTTAAGAAATCTCAAAATATGATGTTATGACATACAACGTGAATATAAGAGCTAGGAGGAAGGAATAACCCAAGAACTAACATAGTACATTGTACAAGCGAATTACACGTTACAGTAGTCACATATACATAAGAAGCTGTATTAACTTTAGATGTTACAGAGTAGATATGAGTAGTTAGTAAATACAACCGAGTCTAACCAAATATAGAAACATGTATATAAAGGAAAGAAAAAAAAAAAAAAAAAAAACATGATACGGATCTGCATTTTCACCAAAACAATTGTTTTCTTCTTGCAGATATTCTAGCATCTTGACAGTCCGGAAAATTACCATCTTCATCTTGCTTTCACGATTACCTCGCAACGATACACAAAACCATCGTTAGTAACGACACAAGAAAACATTCTTTAGATAAAGAAAAACATATCAAGAGAAAGATCGGCGAGACTATATTGCAGATCAATTGTTACTTTTAATTTTGAAGCTACGAAGTTTTGAGGTTTGTGAAGCCTAGTTTTCGAGAAAGGAAAGTTCAAGGAAGATAGAATACATACTTGAAGTTTTGAGGTATGAAAGAAAATAAGGACTCAGAATAAGTGAAAAAACTACTCAATTTGAAACGATGGTATTAACTATTATTCGTTGTTGCAATTACTATAAAGTTTAACACATTAATGTTTTTATGATAAAATGATAAACAAATGCAACATCTATAACAAAGTAGATAAGAATAAAATAAAATGCAACATAAAAGAAGATTCCTGAAATCGTCCTTTTCAGCTTTAATTTCATAAACGGTGCAATAATAGTAGTAGCATTTTATTTTCAAATTTCAAAAATTGTTTATAAATACTTAAGCCATGTAGTAGTTATAGCAAATTGTAATCAAATCACCAGTTAGTTAACAATAAATTAGTCCACATGTAATCACACAAAAAAAAAAAAAAAACAAAATGCTTGCACATCAGACTTAAGGTAGGTTTGCTTCAAACTGTCTATTTATATTAGAGAAAATTAATTGCCCAATTACTTCTAATATGAATTAGTAGTGAAGAAAATTCATGAAGGCATATTGCAATTGTTACGTAGATGCAAAAAATTAAAAGTGTCATTTTTTTTTCATTAATACTAAATTTTATAGTTTAACCATGTGTACTCTTGAAAAAAATAGAAAAATCCTATAAATACAATTCTTTAGAAAATAATCTCAAAAATATAGCAGTTGAAATTACTTCTTAAAAAGGTAATTTCTTGTTTAAACATAAATTGTCTTTTAAAGAGATGATTTCCATAGAGATTATACATAGACACTATCCTTCTTCTTCAAATGTGCATCAGTTAAAAACATTCAACTCTCTCTCTAAAAACTCTCACACGAGTTCTCTTTTACACATCTCAATTTACATCCATTTTCCCTTTTCTTTATTAAATCAATTATAGATTTGGGATAGCACTTTAGCGTACAATACATATCTGGAAATTTTTCTGAAAAACGGTATCAAATCTACATGATCTCCTTTCTTCCTATCTCTAGACAATGACAAAGGAAAAGGTAATTTTCTTTTTCATGTTTTGATCTATTTTATGGATACACAATCTCCTCTCTTCCTATCTTTAGACAATGACAAAGGAAAAGGTAATTTTCTTTTTCATGTTTTGATCTATTTTATGGATATGTAACTATGAGAAATAGCTTTGTTGTTGAAAATAATATTGTACATTGTTGCCTATAACAATTTTTTTTTTTTTTTTTTTACATACCTATTTGTCCACATTGATGTATTATATATCCATATGCAATATGTGATATGAACACACTTATTTTTTTTTTTTTAAGTAATTAGTTGCATTGGTGCATTTTTGTGTGCAAAAATACTTAGTAATTAATCAATTACCACAACGAGCATACTTTTGTAAATTCAATTTAACTGTTGTGTTAGTGGTTATCTATGAATGTGTAACTGTACATATAATATATGTTGTGAATTTTATGGAGTTAATATGACAAATAGGTGAGAATAGATAATATAAGGGTGATTTGTTATACTAAAGGAAACATTGTAAAAGGAAAAGATAGAGTGCGATACAAAAGGCGCTTAATAACGATAGTTGAGGTCCTGATTGGATCTACTTATGATCAATTGGTTGGCATGATATGTAATTATCTTTGAGTTGATATGATAATTCACCAAGTCGAGTTGATTCACAAATGTCCCCTTATAGGAGGGAGTAGAAATATGTTTTATGTCATCTCTATTAATGATGACTATGATGTCCAGCAGTTATTGGCATCCTCATAAGGACGTAGTGAAGTAAGTGGTTAAGCAAAAACATATGTTGAAATTTATGAAATCAATATTCCTCGATAGTTAAGTATGATTTTGGAGGGCATGATGATAACGTTGGGTTTCAAGTTGAAACTCAGGTATTTGAATCTCAGCAGGTTCCAAATAGTGATATACTAAGTAGCAGTTGCATGCCTTATCCACCTAACATATTGATCACAAGCAAGTCCAATAAGGATACAGATGTAGAGAATAAACTAGTATATGAGGACATTGATGAAGATTTTGAAGATACTGATTTTAGTGTTAACATTGGTCAAAGTAAATGGTGGCTTCAAGATGTGGAAGAAGCTTAATGATCAATTAAGAGAAACAATTGGAAGCAGGTGTTGACTACAGATGTAGACGTAGGTGGAATGTTAGAACCTGTATCATTCAATACTATAAGTGTTAGGGATGGACTTGTATCATTTGATGAGAGTATAAATGATAGTGAATGGAGTGTTAGCAAGGCATTTAAGGTAGGCATGCAGTTTCAAAAGAAAGAACATTTATAAACGGTTGTGAAGATGCATAATCTTTGAATTGCTATGATATTGTAGCAAGGAGTTCGACCTTATAATCTGGTCTATGAAATGTGTTGATTGAGAAAGGGTTGCAAGTAAAGATTATGAGCATGCAAGAAGAAGCATGCTAGATGTTTCATGATAACTAGGTGTGTGAGCTTACATGTGTGTTTGAATCCTACTGTTAGCTAAAGCCACCCCTAATTGGTTTCAACCACTTTGATTGATGTTGTTTAGATTTTTCAAATATACTTAATGACATCATGAATTTTTAAAAATTTAAATAATAAAAACTATTAATTTTTTTATAACTTTAGGAAACTTTGAAAAATAAAAACTTTAAAGGATCCAAATCCTTTATCCATTTACCATCATAATCACGCTTGGAATTGGATGTCACTAACAATCGTAATCTTTGTATATTTATTATCGTAGCATTCGAGTATTATAATTGTTAGATAAATTGTACTAAAATAATTAGAAAAATAATTTCTAGGCTGGCAGATCAAATATAAAAAAAAAAAAAAAAAATCCTAAGCTTGAAGCCGGGTCCTGGCGGCATCCTCCTAATGGGCCGCATTGGGTCCATTTTGGTATAGATTCCAGAACGAAAGTCACGTGTGAAAAATAAAAATTTGTCATGTTATTCGGCTCGAAGGTAGCTGCATGTTCATTGTCAAACCTTGGAGTTCACAAAATACCAATTAACACCACAATATTTTTGGAATATCCATATGTTTCGCACTATGAAAATATGAGAAATCAAATAAATATCCTTCTCGTAATAAATTGAGTAAGGAATTGTAATTTCCAGAAGGTCGAAATTGGGCTAGATGGTTGGCATATTTAGTGCTAAGGGACCATATATAATATACACACACTACTGTGATATTTGATATCTTCTAGAGGAAACAATAAAATCTAGATATTTGATAGACCTTACCGACAAAAAGAAAATAAATAAATAAATAATGTATCCATGGAAGATCCACTGTCAAAATCAATGTAAAAAATTTTTATAAATAGTTAATAATTGCTATATGAAATATCTGCTTCTATCTTATGTATCAGACAATTCATGATTTAGATAATATAATGCTTGATATGCTTTCACGGGATTTAGGTGTATAAATAAAGATAATCGAGATGCCTAATTTGATAGAAACCGTATATAAATATCGTTAATATTTTTTTTTCAAATGTTTGTAGTTAACTAAGCTGCTCGAACCTTTTTACATAACAATGCGTTTTGTATTTTTAGTTCCACATTTGTTCCGTAGTCTCTTGATTTACGTTAACATGTAAGTTCAGAAAGCACCAATGGTCGAATTAAATATTTGGTTGGTGGAATAGATAACTGTAAAGCTGGTAATTCTTATTAATATGTTGCGACTTGTATCTAAACATAAATGAGTTGCTATCTAAAAAGATTCAATTTATAATATGATTCATTTTTTTTTTTATATCTGAAAATTTAAAATTGTATTATAACTCATTTAACAAACGTGTTTCGTGTTAAAGTTAAACTCATTTAACAGCTAAATACTTTCGGAGAGATCTTGCCTCAATCATGATATCTATCATATTAATCAAAATAAATGCCTTTATAAAAGTAAAGTCTAAAAGGTCAGTTTTGTTTAATCTTTTAAATATAACAAATCCTAAAGTGATGGACAAAAATCTTGGTAAAGTAGGTCTACATAAACATAACAAAACAAATGATTTGTTTACTACATCACATTACTAGTTTAAATTGAGCCATTGCGAAATGAGTGATAATATTCAAATTAACCACATCCTTTATTAACTCTTTAGAGTGAGATTATTCAAAAGTTATTAATATGCTATTAAAAATATTATGGAGAATCATCATTCTCTTCATCTTTTCTTAGAATTTCCCTATCATCAAAGTTAAATAGGTATACTAAAAAATAATTGGGATCTAAATTGCATATTTCAAATCATATAAATCATTTTGTGCTAAGCAAAGGCAAGTGTATTTGCATAGTACATGTTTGAATAGTTCAAACATTGAAAATCTATGGACTTGTAAGGAAATAAAATTCTACAATATAAACCTATTAAAAATATATATATGCTTAACATTATAGATTAGATAAGACCATCTTCTAATACTGATATTAAAGATAAAAGAAATCTCAAACAGCATTTATATATTATAACAAAGAGAATATTATAAATAAAACTCGTAGCAAATAAAAATCAATCATTACAACCCATGTCTCTTTGATCCTATAGGCTACGTAAGTTCTCTATCATGAGCAAAAGTATTGCAGTCCTTAATTTTTCACAGAGAAACATCATTGGTTGAAGCATAAAACTAAAATAGAAATATAAGGTAAGGTATCAAATTATCAATTATACAAGATTTCTATTAGAGTTAGGTTGGAAATTAGGCTAAAAATTTAGGGGAAAGAAATGTTAATATTGGCGGGTTAATATATGGGTTTGGTGCTAAACCCATATTCTGAGTCCTCCTGCTCTTTCACGCCTCAAAACTTCAAGTGCGTTCTTTATCTGCCTTGAACTTTCCTTTCTTGACAACTAGGGTTTGTAAATCTCAGAAATTCGTGGCTTCAAAATTGAAAGGAACAATAGATCTGCAATCTGCCCTCGTAGATCTTTCTCTTGATATGTTTTTCTTTATCTATTGACTATGTTCTCGTGTCATTACTAGCTAGGGTTTTATTTATTATTGCAAGGTAATTGTGAAAGCAAGATGAAGGTGGTAATTTTCTGGACTTTTTGAGATGCCAGAATATCTCCTAGAAAACAAGAAGTTGGTTTGGTGAAAATGTATATTGGTATCTTGTTATTTTTTTCATTCCTTCAAATACCTGCTTCTATATTTGGTTATACACAGTTGTATTTACTAACTACATGTATCTACCATGTAATAACCTCTAAATTGAATATAGTTTCTTCTGTACACGTAACTACTTGTAACATGTAATTCCTTTGTACAATGTACTACTAAGGTCATCAATTGTTCCTTCCTCTTACCTCTTGTACACTAGTTGTATGTCATAATATAGAATTCATATCCTATATCTCATTACAAACCATGTCTATGTGATTGTTTAGGCTAATTAAACTCTCTATCACGAGCAAAAGTATTGAAGTCCTTAAATTTTCATGGAGAAACATCATGGTTTGAAGCATTATACTAAAACACAAATATAGGATAAAGTATCAAATTATTAGTTGTACATGATTTCTATTAGAGTTAGGTTGGAAATTAGGCTAAAATATAGGCGAAAAAATGTTAGTACTGGTGGGTTCATAAATGGGTTTTGGTGCTAAACCCAAACCCCACACATTTATAAACAAATTCAATCCTTTTATTAATTGTTTTGAGTTTTTATGCATAAATCCACTTATAATGGAGTTGTATTGTGTCTAGATTGGGTCATGTTCCAAATTGCCAACACTAATTAACTGGAGAACAAATATAAGTGTTATTTCTTTCACATGCCGTTTGAAAGTGCTATTTCCATATATAGCAAGTGAAATATCACGCCCGCCCTTTCGTTCATTTTACATCATAGTAGGCTCTTATTTATTTATTTATTTTGCTAGAAATCATAGTAGGTTTAGAATGTTCTGTTTAACTACCTGATAATCAGGCCTACAAAATCAATTGTTAACAACCCGTTCATGTTCAACTTCAATGAGGAAGCGGAAGCGATCATCCCCAATGAGTGGCATTTACATCTATATTATTGAAAGAGTTGGAAAAATGAAAGTGACAAGCCAAAATATACCTACAATAGATACTTAATAAAATGTGCTCCAAGAAACGATCTCATGGAAAGCAATCTATGATGGCATTCCTTAAAAAAAAAGACCACGCAAAATAGTAGAGAATCAAGTCGGGTTGTTCTCTCCGATGGTAATTGCAACATCATCTTCTACTAGGTGGACCTGGATGAGGGTCTGACCATACCTAGAACCCGACCTGGACTCACGGAATCATGATCTGGGTCAGCTATGGTTCCAGATTGGGTCCATGATCCCTTGGTTTATAGTTATGGATCGACAAAATTATAAATCATTTTGATCTTTTTCTTTTTTTTTTTTAAATGTCAAATTCAATATCTGAACTCTACTTAAATTTATCATTTACTACCAAAATTTTGAAATAACTAATTTACTACCTTATAAAACTACTCATGATCAATTATACTAATTGATGTTCATATAGGTATAAATGTGGCATTTGCATATTTATATGGCTTCTAGGTGGTATTTTCATACCTATATGGCATTATTTATTATTGTGGGAAATTGCAAATTATCCCCTTAAACAATGACTTAGCGTAGATTGACCTCATAAATTTTCAAAACGTACTTTAAGTTCCCTTTAACTTTGATAAATTAACAACATAAAGAATATTTCTTTTTTTATTTAAAGAAAATCACACCATTGTTGATAAGGATCAATGACCAATCACGTGCTCTGAACTCGATAGCTCACTTAAATGGTTTATCAAGCTGTCTAAGGTGAGTTGAGCATTGAGAAGTAGTACATACTCGAGTCCAACCTGCTAAGCTACTTCATTTTCCACATTATCCAAGAAATTGCTGAGGTGACCAACCGACGTGCCAAGTTAACCCCCCACCCCCCGCCATACACCAGTCCAAGCATCAAATCAAGATACAACTAACCTCACCAGTGCTAAGGTCGAGCTAACAATTGTCAAGAGCTGATTACTTAAGGTAGACTCGAAAATGAGTTGCCCCTAAACCAACCCCAGTCCAATCCTAACTATTTGAGATACCAAACTGCTGACGTTGACCTAACTTAATTGAGATTCACCTTAGCTTGGTCAGTAATGTCATTAGGACCACAAAATGAGTAAACCACACATGCATTGTCCTTTTCTAACATTCATACTATCCTTTCTGATAATGGATGTTCTTTTTATACGATTACATTGATACCCATGTGAATTACTCTCCTTTTCCTTAATTAGTAGGAATCCTTTTTTGTAATTTTCTCTATCTTAAGGTAAAGGTCAATCTCACTTTCACTTCGGTGAAACTCTTCCCTTCTTTCTCTTCCTACTTAAACTCTATATTCTTCTTTGTTAGCTCAGTTAAGGGTATAGCTATTGAATTGAATCCTTAAATGAATCATCGGTAAGAGGAAGCTAATTTAAGGAAACTTCTCACCTCAGCACAAGAAGATAAGGTTGGCCACTCAACAATAGATTGAACTTTCTCTTCATTAACTCTCAATCCTCCCCTAACAACTTCTCTGCTTAAAGATGGTCAATATGACTTGCCAAGTGGACACTATACATAATGATGTTATTGAAATAAACTACAACACATCTTTTGATCAGGTCTCTCAAAACATGATTCATCAATCACATGAAAGTGCTTGGGGTGTTCAATAGCCCAAAAAGCATCACCATCCACTCATACAAATCATGTCAGGTTTTGAAGGTGGTTTTCCACTTATCACCTTGACTCATACAAATCTGGTAGTAACTTAACTTCAAGTCGATCTTGCTGAAAACTCTAACATCACTCAATTCATCCAACATATCATCTATCCTAAAAATGGAATACCTATACTTGATCATAATCTTGTTCACAACTATAGCATCCGTACACATTTTCCAAGTAACATCCTTTAGCACTACTAATTTAGGTATAGCACATGGGTTGAGACTCCTCCTCATATATCCCTTCTCTAATGGTTCGTTAACTTGTCTCTATAGTTTAGTAACTTGTTCGAGATTCATCTAATAAGTTAGCTTATTTGGTAAGGTAGCACTAGGTATCAAATTAGTATGGTATTCAATGCTTTGAACATGAGGCAATCTTAAGGTAATTGCTTGGGAAACAGGTCAGAATATTCATCCAGTAGCTCTCGGATCTCCTCGGGTAGCATAACTTACTCCTTTAACTTCAATAGCCTTCTTATCAATAGAAAGGTCAACATGTTGGACTTGATGGCTTCTTAGAGCTTGACTCAAATTAGAACCAAAGCCTTCTTCGATCTTCGAGCTAACTTAGCTAGCAGTTTACTTACTTAGTTTAAGGTCATGGGTTTCAAAGTGATCTTCCTCCCATCCTTCTCATATGCATACGTATTCTGAAACCTATCATGTATGACCCTTCAACTAAATAGCTACGATTAACCCAACAAGAGATGTGACATACATGCATGAGTAGTACATCACAAAGAATCTCATCAAAGTGATTCTTAATTGAGATTAGTAGCGGCACTTATTGAGTAACACGTAGTGCTTCCTTCTCATTTAGCCAATGTAATTTATACAGCCTGGGATGTGATAAGGTTGGCAAACTGAGCTTTTAAACTAGGTTAACATATGCTACATTATTATAACTTCTACTATCCACTATGAGCACACACACTTGCTCATTTACTTTATAGGTAATGTGGAGTAGTTTCTCTCGTTGCTCCTCCTTGGTAGACGCTTCAATACTCATCACACATTAGACAACTAAGGTTAACTTATCCAAATCTTCAACAAACACATCCTCCTCGAGTATTTCCTCATTACTCTCAGTGTTCTTTTCTAACTCTTTTCTTTCTTCTAGCTCCTTATCCATATTATGTACTTTGAAGCATCACCTTAATGATTATGGTTCGTTTGTTCGGACACTAGGTGCCCATGTGTCCAAATCCCTAACACTTAAAGCATTTGATTTGGCTTATCTTTCATCCAAACCCTTGTCCTTTCTCATAAGTTTTCTTTGGTAATTCTTGGTCGGTAATTCAACTCTTCTGCTTAACTACAACTCCAGCTCTCCTACTAAAGTCAATACTTTGTGGAGCTCGGCTACTACCTTAAGCAAGTTGGCTACTTTAGGTAGGTCGGCTAACTTAAGGTCAAATCAACTTGTTTCTCCAATACCTCTCCATGTGTTGGGCAATCCTTATAGCTCCGTCTAATGTAGTGAATTATTGAAGCTCGACTATATCCCAGATATCATATCTCAACTTAGTAAGGAACTTGAATATTGTTCAGGTTAAAGACTCATTGACTTCACATTAGATCATGAGCATCTAAAATTCCTACACATATTTATCAATAGTTGGGCTCCCTTACCTTAACTCTTAAAGCCAAGCAAAGGTATCTTGTAGGTAAGTATTTGGCATAAATTTGGCTTTAAAGATTCTCACCATCTCAAGTCAAATGCTAACCTCTTTGTATCCTTCTCATCTCATCCTGGCTTGGATGGTCCTTCACTACATTACAGCGTAACTTAAGAACTCTGCAAAAGCAATTCTTACTTTCTTACTATTCTCGTACTGATAATAGTCAAAGACTAATAGATTATTGACCTCTAGCTCACTTACTCGCACACGCCTAAGAGGCCTCTAGTCCTTCACTAGAAGAATTCTCTCTCGTCAACCTATTGAGGACGAGAAATAGTACATAATAGAATGGTAGCTAAACTCTTTAAGAGCTTTAGGTAGGTACATCGTGCTTTGCTCTAACCTTTGTGTTGGCGCCGACTACTTTCTTACCAAGAATTCTTTGTAGAATGATGAAGGACTAGGCCCTATACACTAAGTCCTGCTCAGACCTTTCATTGTCGAAAGCTTCCTACTAAGTGTCGAGAAAAAAGCTCCTGCTAACTGAGTACTTCTTTTTTTATTTACTACTAATACTTATGGCATTCCTTACTCGTCTTGGCAACCTAGTGCCGCCATGTCATGATCTAACTTAGCTACTGTACCTAAAGATTCCTTAATGCAGGACTAGTGATGAGCTACCACCTGTCCTTTTCACTTAACTCTGTACTATTTTCTCTTTTTGTCATTTGTCCTATTTACCCTTTTTCATATTTACTAAGAATCCTCTTTTTATATATGCCTTTTTGTAATTTTTCTTAATTGTAATGTTGCTCTAGGGACTTATTATAAATAGTCCCTTCTCTTTGTAGCCAAAACATCTTACATTCCTTAAAAATATTGGAATATATTAGCTCTTTGTGAGATATTCCTCTCTAAAGTCCAATTTCCCTACATTTTTATCTAGTCTTATCGAGTAGCTCAAGATTAGTGGTAGGTAGACCTAGGCATTAACTTGTAGTTATATCAAGTGAAGTGCTAAGTCGTATCATATTCATAGGTGAGTCGTATCATATTCATAAGTGAGTCGTATCATATTCGTAGGTAAGTCATATCTTTCGAGCAGCTTTACATCAGCTATGACATTCAGTTTATCGACCTTACCATTCTATTTTCTTTGATACTTTAAAGGACTTATTTGGTTCTCATCTTTTACGGTAAGTCCTATTAATAACTAAACTTCTAGGCACATCATATAATTCCAGGCATCAAAGCTTAAGGGTGAGACTAAGAGCCATGTTGCGATAGTTCATACTAGTTTGCTGTTTGTTATACTCAATTTTCATTTAGAAGAATCAAACAAGTTTGCAGTACTCTGTTTAATTGGTAATTTTTGTGTGTATGGGAATTTCTTGCATGAAGAGTGTTTTCTAAAGCTTTGTTGTGAGAATGTCAAATCCTAACATCTAAGGAGAGATTAATGATGTCGAGAGTGATGCTCATGGTCATGGTCGTGTTACTTAACAAACGCTACGTACTATTAATGAGCAAATATAAGACCTTGCTGCTTTTGTAGCCAATTTAGCTGTCGTAGTGCAAAGAGTCTTAGAGATTAGGTTGCGAAAGAGTGTTGTCATTGAATAGGGTCGAGAAATGAGAGATAAGCCGAGATTACCAATAAATGAGTAGTAAGACCCAAAACCCATTCCTTTGAACCAAGCATTACCCTGTTTTACTAATAGAGTTGCAAGAAGGAGACTCAAGCTGGATGAGGTCGAGGAGTTTGATAAGGAAGAACAATATGATGTTGTTGAGGAGCATGACTTGAGAGAAGCTCGAGGAGCTAAGCATCTTAAAGTGCAGATTCCAAGCTTTAATGGATTTTGCAATGTTGTTAACTACTTTGATTAGGAGGAAAATATCGAAAAGATATTTGACTTCTATGACTATGAGGATATTGTTTGTATTAGAGTACTTACATTAGAGTTTTTTGGATATGCAGTAATGTGGTGGAAAAAGTTACAGAGTATATGCCAGAGAGCATGCCGTGAGATTCAGACATAGAATGAGATAAAGAAAGTTCTAAGAAATCGGTTTGTTTTAGAAAACTATGAATAAGACACCTCCCGATGCCTCCAAGATTTGAAGCAAGGCGACAAGTCAGTAGATGAGTATATATTGGATTTCCAGTTGCTGATGATTCAATGTGACGTCGACGAACCCAAAACCTGAACCATAGCTTGATTCATTTCTAGGCTCAAGACTGAGGTTGGTCATATTGTAGAGCGACAGAGACTTGGGAGTCTAGATGAGGCCATTTGAATGGCATAGAGGGTTGAGAGGCAAAGACAAAGCCAAATTAACTAACTTGGATTGTTAAGCTGAAGTAGCATGCCGAGCTATTAAACTATGGCTAAGTACCGAATAGTTCCAAGGTGGATTATTGAGGATAAGTGCCGAATCGACCTGAAGAAGGCTAAGGTAAGGGCAAGACCAAGGAACTTGATGTTCGAAGAGACCAAGGTTAGAGCTTAAGAAAAACAACTGGAGAGATCAAGTGCTTTAAATGTCTCGGTTATAGATACGTGGCTAGTCAATGTTTGAACTGATACGTCATGACAATCAAGGGAAACATACCTCAATTCAAGGTGGACAATGCTAGTGAAGAAGAAGAGGAAGTAGAAGTTGGACCAATGTTGGAGGAGTTTCAGGAAGACCCCGATGCTCTTACACCTCCTGAAGTAGGAGTCGAGTACTGTTTTGTTGTATATCAATATCTCAGAACTTTTATGGCTAACGAGAATACGTAAAGGGAGAATCTCTTCCACATGAACTGCTGAGTGAATGGTAAGCTATGTGCCTTAATTATTCATGAAGAAAGCTATACCAATGTTATAGCACAAGGAGTAGTTAAGGCCATTACCCTTCCATACCCTAAGCTATATAAGATTTACTGGTTGAATGAAAAGGGAGGTTTACCCGTTGTTGGGTAGGTTAGAGTATCGATTGCCATTGGCAATAGGTGCAAGGATGAGGTGTTGTGTAACATCCTTCCCATGTGCACTTTGCACACCTTACTTAGCTGACCCTAGCTATTTGACTTAATGGTGTTACACGATAGGTATAGGAACACTTACATGATAATGTTGCTAAATCACTACAGCAAAAGTCTTTAGTGATTTCCCGAGCTCAATTTGCCTGTGAAGATGAGGCTAAGGAGTGTATACCACTTTTAGTTAGGAAACTTTTGGAGTTGAGTAAAGTCGACAGCTTACTTGTTGAAGTGCAGATAATACTATAGGAGTATACCAACCTATTTACTGCTAAGTTGCTAAAAGGCTTACCACCTTTAAGAGGCATTAACCATTGCATTGACCCTCAGCTAAGAGCTGTGCTACTGAATTAACCTAGCAATAGGCTCAATCCCAAGCAGGCAGCCAAGTTGAAGAAATAGGTGGATCGTGGATATGTTCGTGAGAGTATGGGGCCTTATGCCATACCAGCTGTACTAGTGCCGAAAAAGGATAGGTTATGGAAAATGCGCATTAACAACCAAGCCATCAATAAGATCACTATTAAATACCGATACTCGATCCTACAACTCGATGACATGCTTGATGAGTTATATGGTGCTCGCATCTTTTCTAAGATTGACCTGAAGAGTAGCTATCGCCAAATACGAATGAGACCTGGAGATGAATGAAAGACGGCCTTTAAGACAAGAGATGAATTGTTCGAATGGATAGTGATGCTGTTTAGTTTGACGAATGCGCCGAGTACTTTTATATAGCTATGAATCATGTGCTAAGGTCTCTGATTGGCAAATGTATTGTGGTTTATTTCGATAACATTCTAGTCTATAGTGCCAACCTCATCACCCATGTTGAGCATTTGAGATTGGTATTTGACATACTCTATGCCAAGAAGTTATTCAGTAATTTGAAGAAATGTATGTTCTGCCAAAGCGAGGTTATATTCCTCGGGTATGTTGTTTCAAAGGAAGAAGTCCGCATTGATGACAAGAAAGTCAGAGCTATTCTCGAGTGGCCCATGTCGAGTAATGCTGCCAAGGTCGGGAGCTTCCCTGGTTTAGCTTCGTTCTATTAGAGATTCATTCGAAACTTTAGTTCCATAATAGCACCATTAATCGAGTTGACTAGGAAGAACTCTGAGTTTAAGTGGTTGGAGAAAGCTTATAAGAGTTTTGAAGATGTAAAGTCTAAATTAACATCTACTCCAGTACTCACCCTATCGAATGTTGAGAAAGTTTTCAAAGTTGAATGTGACTCATCTAGAGTCGACATTAGTATTGTCCTTACATAAGAGCACCGACCCATTGCCTATTTTAACAAGAAACTCAAAAGAGTTGCCTTGAATTACTCGACATACGACAAGGAGTTCTATGCCCTTATCCAAACATTGCAAAACTGGCAGCATTACTTGTTGCTAAGAGAATTCATCATCTACTCAAATAATGAATCTCTCAAATACCTCTAAGGGCAACAAATACTTTCTCAATATCATGCTAAATGGGTAAAGTTCTTGGAGTCCTTCTGCTACGTCATTCAGTATAAGAAAGGTAGCACTAATACTATGGTTGATGCCCTTTCTCGTCATCATACCCTCGTTACAACAATGCAAGCTAAGTTACTTAGATTTGGTACCTTGCCCAATTAATATGAGTATGATCCGTATTTTAAGCCTTTAATGGCCAAGTGCAATGTTGGAGGGGTTGTAGATAAGTTTTAGTTGAGTCAGGGGTTACTAATGATGGGTAAGTAGGTCTGTGTACCGAGTAGTTAGGCTAAGGTGCCACTCATCTAAAAGGCTTATGTTGGAGGCTTAACTGGCCATTTCGAAGAAAAGAGGACGGTTGGAATATTGAAAGAACATTTTTACTAGCCTAAGATAATGAAGGACGTACATAGAGTTCTTGAGATGTGAGGCGTATAAACATGCAAAAGGAAAGAGAGAGTTGTATTGAGAGTACACACTATTACCCATACTCAAGTAGCCGTAGACCGACTTAAGCATGGATTTCATTCTTGGCCTTCCCCAAACACCGAGAAAACATGACTCAATTATGGTGGTGGTTGATCGGTTCAGTAAGATAAGCCACTTCATTCCCTGCTATAGAACTAATGATGCTTTATTTGTCATTAACATCTTTTTATAGGAAATTGTACGACTTCATGGTGTGCCGAGAAGTATTGTGTCTAACTATGACTTAAAGTTTGTAAGCTTCTTTTAGAGGACCCTGTAGATGAAGCTCAGCATTAAGCTCATGTTCAGTACTTCTTGCCATCCCCAAACAGACGGCCAAACCAAAGTTGTGAATAGGACAATTGGTAACCTCCTACAAGTGATTGTGGAGAAGAATTTACATTATTGGGATCTATGCTTATCTATCATTGAGGTCACTTACAACCACTTAGCTTACAAATCAACAGGAAGGTCGTTGTTTGGGGTCGTTTATTGAATTAACCCGAATTTATCTTTAGATCTAATTATCAACCCAACCACTCAAGGGGAAAGCCAATCTAGCCTACCGCATGCCAAAGAGTTCCATAGGTTGCATCAAAAGGTTATCGAATATCTAGCCAAGATTATGGCTCAACAGAAGGAGCAAGGAAGTCGAGCAAGTAAGCGAGTCATTTATACTTCCAGAGATCTTGTCTAGATTCACCTAAGTAAAGAATGTTTCCCTAGAAAGAAGATGAACAAACTATCTCATAGAGCAGATGGACCTTACAAGATCCTTAGGCATATCAATGACAACACCTATGAGATTAAGTTGTTAGAAGGGTATGGCATATCTACCACCTTCAATGTCACATCTGCTACCTTCAATGTTGCCAACCTAATGCCCTATATGCTTGATGAAGAAGTAGACTAAGATTTGAGAGCAAATCCTCAACAACCCTAGGGATCTGATATATTATCGACCTCTGGCCCACTTACTTCCATATGCCTAAGAGGCCTCTAGTCCTTCGCTAGAAGAATTCTCTCTCGTCAACCTATCAAGGACGAGAAATAGTACATAGCAGAGTGGTGGCTAAACTCCTAGGGAGCTTCAGGTGGGTATACCCTACTTTGCTCTAACCCTTGTATCGACACTGGCTGCTCTCTTGCTAAGAACTCTTTTCTGAATGATAAGGGCCCAAGCCTTGTACACCAAGTCTTGCTCAGACCTTTCGTTGCCAAGTGCTAAGACATAGGCTCCTACTAGTCGAGTACTTCTCTTTCAACTTGCTATTAATACTTATGATATTCCTTACCCATCTCAGCAACCTAATGCTGCTACATCATGATCTAGCTCAACTACTGCACCCAAAGATTCCTTAGTATGGGACCATTGATGAGCTGCCACCTGTCCTTTTCACCTAATTTTGTACTATTTTCCCTTTTTGTCATTTGTCCTATTTACCCTTTTTCGTATATATTAAGAATCTCCTTTTTATGTATGGCTTATTGTAATTTTCCTTAATTGTAATGTTGTCCTAAGGACTTACTATAAACAGTCTTTTCTCTTTGTGGCCAAAACATCTTACATTCCGTACAAATATTTGAATATACTTATTCTTCATGAGATATTCCTCTCCAAAGTCCAATTTCTCTACACTTTTATCTAGTATTGCCGAGTTGGTCAAGATTAATGGCGGGTAAACCTTAGCATTAACTTGTATGTTATATCAAATAAAGTGCTAAGTCATGTCGTATTCATAAGTGATCCATATCCTCCGAATAGCTTCACATCAACTATTACATTCAGTTTGTTGACCTTACCATTCTATTTTCTTCAATACTTCAAAGGACCCATTTGGTTCTCATCTTATACAATAATTCTTAATGATAATTGAGCTCCTAAACATATAAAAAAAGTCATTCTATTTTTTCTTCCTAATTGAGATAATCATCAACATCTCTAAAACCACTAAAGCTTGAAATTTGAAGCTTTACATGGTTGGCAGCTTGAAGTGCATGAGCTTGCTCTTTTACCTCAACATACTCCTCTTCGTCCTTTTCATTGTCCTCACTTAAGTCAATTCTCCTTCATATACATTCTCCTACTCCTCCACCTCGGTTTGGTTGAGCTGGATTTGTCCTCTTGCAGGTCGAGCAACTAAGGGAATATTTTAAGCGGCATTAGCAAGTCATAAAATTAATGCATGAATAGCTCTAGTTAGGTTGGCTATCAAATTAGCCATTTCATCGAACTGCTTATCTGTGCTTTTAGAGGTATTTTGGGGTTGTTGGCCATTGTGAATGGCATCACTATTATTATCTCCAATTATAGCATTTACACTCAAATCAGTCATCTTTTCCTCAACTCAATACTGTCCTCTTAACAAAACTTCAAAAACCCTCAAAACTTTAATATTCCAAAAATAAGTACACTATCTTTAAATCAACTAACTCATACACCCACTTCTCCATATGAATATTCAAATCCAAGTAAACTCTAACTACATACACAATAGCTACTTCAAAGGACAATAAAACCAGTTGAAGCTTGCTCTATTTCTTAAAGCTCAAAACAAAGTAAAACAAACTATCTCGCCATTATAGCTTCCATAGAACAACAGTACTGCTTCCACTACTTACTAAAACATTATAGCTACTCCCTCACATAACTTTAATACACTTTCACAATAGCACTACATACTACACAGTAACAATTACGGCTGAATAATAACTTACCTACTACGAACCTCCACTTTAATATTAAGATGACAGGCTGCATTAAGGACTAACAAGGATGATAGTATCTAGTGACCGGTCTAAGCTCACTGAAAGCTTGAAAATGGAGGTAGAATGTATTTGACAAAAAAGTAAATAAGTAAACACATGATTAGCTCCTAGGATATGACGCACCAAGGAACTATTGAGGACTTACAAATCAACTTGATATGATGCATGAGCTAATTCAATGAGGATAACTTGCCACCTAACCTTATTTAAGGGTTATGATAAGAGTAAAACTAAGTAACCAAGATGATGCTCACAAAAGAAAAGAAAGCAGTATATTCTGTTTGATTAACTTGTTGTGATTGTAATATACAAAGGGTATTTATATCCAAAATATTATAAAAGGAAAAGACTAAAAGGGTATTGTCTAAAATAAGTAATGTATAAGGAATGTATAGGGGCATAAATTAAAAACGAGGAAAAACATGTGATATGTACGGTAGATTCCATTACGTGGTTGCTGAGATATGTGGTTAGCAGCTAGAAGAAGAGATCCTAGTAGAAATAGACAAACAAGTATGATCAGATAGGGTATTGCTAAGTTGAGCTACAAAATCTTCTAAGGTAAATTCAACTCGAATAAGCTCAAGACAACTTGGAGGTAGTTCGGTCAAGTTAGTAGTTGGGTGAACCAAGTTGTTGTCTGAGTACTCCTTAAGTTAGCATTTAGAGACTAGGAGAGTTTGGTTCAAATAAGACATCAGGTTGGCAGACTAGAGCAACTTTGACTCTTTAGGCATAGGTCAAAATAAGAGAACTTGCATGGCCATACTCTTAAGCCTTTAAGCTTAGGCTTAGGTCGAAGGTTTGTTGGTTTGATACCAAACATCACCAAATCAAGTTATAATATAGATTCGAATTTGAGTCCGAGTGTTGATCTCATGAAGAACCATGTATGGGAGTAAAACCTAATTATTTACCAATATTATCCTAGAATTTCCCAATTACCTAACTTTTACAATTAAGTATGTAATTGAATAATTAATAGGATAAAGATAATAAAATTAATAAATATGTAAGAATAAAGATGATTAAAATAACAAAAATATAAAAATAAACAAAAGCAAAAACATAAACAGGAACAATTAAAATAAAGAAACAAGCATATTCTTGAATAAATCTTTGTGTTATTTACTACTTAATTCTAAGTGATTATTTAATCTTAATTACGATATTGGATCGTGAAGATTTCTATTATGAACTTATTAGACTTATATCTCTAACTAATTCCAAACCCTTAGTATACTTTACCTGAATTGCTTCTATAGTAAAATATCTTAGAATGGCATTAAAATCTTGAATCCTACTATTAGGTTGCCCTAATTTCAAAAAACCAAACTATTAAACGTTTTAGTCAGCTCTAGTTTTATGTAATTGTACCAATCCGTCATGTTATAGGAACTTGTGAACTTTATAATAGACTCAAACAATAATTTAATCATCGGTAAAATTAAATTAAAGAACAAAATAAAACAATACAATTACATCACAATATGTAAATATCGTAGGTTGAATTAACAATATGAATAGAAATAACAAGAGTTGCAATAAAATATAGGGTTCAATAACGATTTAATAGAAAATCTAAAATAAAGACACAATTAAAAGAAAAGAACTAAGAAAAGTAGAGGAACCCCTGTAATTTTACCCTAGGGACTTTGCTTTAGAGGGGCTCTCTTTGTAAATTTAAGTCTAAACACTTATTTATAAGAGTTGGACCTACGTTAATAAAGAAAACTTGACAAAAATGGAAGATTTGAAAATTATAAAATCACTACACCTTAAGATCATGGCTGTAAAGTTGGGGCATGGTCTCGCACTTAGCTTAAAATTTCAAATTTCGATGGAAATTGATTATGAATGGTCTATGGCTAAGGATCACGGCCTTGGTCTCCATTATAGTCTCTCTTAGACTTGATTCCTTGCTTCAAATTCTTTTGATTCAATTCTTTGATCAATGTTTTTCTTCAAATTGGCTCCAAAACTTGATAAAATATCTCAAAAATTCATTACATACTTCTAAAGTCCCTAAAAATGAAAATTAAACAACTTAAGCTCCAAATTACTATAGAATAAACTAACTTAATATACAAAATCACGCAAAATCACCCTAAAATATGTATGCAAATTACATGTTACCAATGCCACTTGCATAATACTTGGATAATCTTGGGAGTATGATAGATGAGTTATCTATGATGGCTTCTATAGTGCTTACACCTTTTAGAAGGACCAGAAGAGCTTTAAACTTGTAGCTATGAGCATTAAAGAGCTTTAGAACGACAATTTAACTTTGGTTAGGAAGACGAGGGAAAGAGAAGTTTATCTACCACTCACTCCTTAGCTTATTTTGTAGGGGTGTAGAAATCACGGTCAAGGATGACTTATTTTCAACCTAAAAATGATGATGGGAATCAAATCCCAACCCCTTTAACCTAGGATCCAAGCTCTTCCCTTAGGTATAAAGTTACTAGGTGAAGACATGTTTTAGGGAAGGAATCAAGTCAACTTAGCAGAGAGTAGTAAGATAAACCTAAGTTTACCCGACCTTATGGGTTAAAAACAAGACACCACCTAGGAAGCCCAACTTTCCCAGTGAAAGACTCATTGAGTTCAACTATTCAAAGTAAGACTAAGCTATTCTAATTGAACAACAATAAGGTTACCAACCTTGTTCAATCTTTTGAGGTCAGCTTAGAGCTAGTGCCTCCCAGTTACAAGAGCCCGAATCTTCACACTATGGGCTTAGCCTACTCGTTACTACATTGTCCTTCACCCATTTTGCAATTACAGCTAGGCTTAGACAAGCCAACTACATGAGCTTATTGGGAACTAATAACAAGACTACTTAAGCACACTACTAGAAGCATATTAATAAGCTCTGACCAACTTCCATTTTACCTTACTTGCTCCTTACTGCTAGATCCAAGCCATTGTATAAAAAAAAAAAGAAAAAGAAAAAAGAAACAAATTGTTTGTATATAACCTTGTTATTTTACTTGTTTTCCCTTATAAACTACGCTTTTAGGTTTAACATATTTGTAAATATTTGTAAGATTGCCACTAAGGTTTTTGGACTAGCATAATAGCCACTTATGTTAGTAGCAACCACTTAATCATCAACTTTTGTACATTAACATATCTCTTACCTTGTATTGAGACTTATTCTTGTCTTGGTCATTTGCTTATTGAGTGAAAGTTATTTCTCTTTAATCATCATTGTGTTTTAAGTAATCATTTATTGATTGTTGTGAACCTTTTTTTAGAGATGCATCTTCAACGTTTATACGTGACATCAAACATAGTTCTAATCACAAACTACCAATTCATATTTGTTGTTGGTGAGTCACATCTAACCACATTTGTGTCCATATCCATTTATTTTATTGTTTAAATACAAAACTCTAAAATATCTTCATTTCAGTTCTTGTCCTAAGTGTTGCACATCTACACAATAGCTTTAAGGTACATTAATAAAAGTAAATTAGTTTTATCCTTGCTTAATGGAATACATTAAGTTCATTTGTTAAGTTCACACCTACTTATTACAGTAGTTTCAATGAATTCCATCTATTATTAGAATAAAAATTTGAAACTTTCTCCATCACCTAATTAGAAACAACAAGGTCATTCATCAAAATTCAACCAATTGTCAAATAGAAAGGTAAGATCTCTCTTATTGATACCAAAGGAAAACTTATTGGCAAAAGAGCAAGCTTTAATAATCCTTTTAATCTTGAAAATTAAAATATAATATTTTTAACTTAGCACATATTTTGAGCTTAAGCATATTTACTCGTTGAAGAAAAATGATTGTATTTGAGTCAAAAGTATTTGAAGGTTATTTTATTTTCTTGTATTTTATTTTTGTCAAATGTTCTCGTATTGATAATATATTGTAATGCATTTGATGTTATTATTTATTTTATATAAGTAAACCCAAAGTTGATGATAAATGGCATGTAAACCTAATCCCACCCCAACCCTACCCCTCAACAATAATTATAATAAGAAAGGAAACTGGTGGGCTATGGTATTAAAAATAACAAAGGAATTGAGAAAGCTGGCATTTTAGTAAAAGATTGGGGGGATTATGTAAGGGTTTGAGATAAAACTCTAGGTTATTTTTATCTTCACTGAAGAGAGTAATTGCCTTATATATATATATATAAGGGATGCCTTTGTTGGAAGTGCTATTGAGATCATAGAGAAGGCATGGATGAATTTATGTTAGCGTTTGAGAAGAGTTTTAGAGTAAAGCATAAAAAGTTTTAGTGTAGGAAAAACCTTTGGAAGTGGTAGACTACATTTGGTTTGAGATAGAGTTTGAGATAGAGTTTGAAGGAAGTAATGGTCGTGCATTACAATATGCAAAAAATTGCAGATTGCTTGTGGCATCCAGATGTCACCCCCACCACCATCTAGATGTTAGGGGAGATTCACTCTTAGAACATGGGGTCCAAATGCTACACTTTATAGCATCCGGGCACCATGTGTTCAAGAGGTCACACACTATTCCCCTTTCTTTCCTTTTGAGTTTTCAAGCGTTGTTTTTGAATCCTAACACAGTATAATAAGAGCTTTTTTTCCTCATTAAAATTACAACTCAAGCAATACTTTTGTACTAAATGTAAAATATTTCTTAGTGGTATAAATAAAATGCTTTCCTCCTTTACCCTCCTTTGTGCATATGTAGCTAAAGAAAAGTAAGAAAAATAGCTACAATGTTTGCTTCTCTAAGCTCCGAGGAAAGACTGCATGGTTCAATCTGTATAAGAATAAATAATATTTATGAACATGTTTTGAAAGGATTTATTGAATTCACCATCACTATTAGGATTAACGAATCCATTTGAATTTTTACTTTTTATAATCTCATTTTAACATAAGACTTAATCCTTAATACGCACTCCATAATTCTACTAATAACTTATCAACAGCTTTTTCATGGATCCTATGATCCATTGGCCTCAGTTATCTCTCATTACCCATCTTATAGCAACATCGACGGTATTGGTGGAAATGATGGAACCATCAATATATGGTTCAAACCAACCTTCATCTGGTGGTTCCCAATATGTTGCTTATCTTCACAATATGGAAAATCATACTTTTGCTTTCTATTGCAAACCCAATATTCATTTACTCCTTTCTTTATCAAATGTATCAATTTACATTCTGATTTCTTTTATCAAACAAGAGATTATTTCAATCTACCCAAATATACCATATTGTAAAAGAAAATCAATTATCACAAAAGTGGCCTTAGTTAAGATGGCTCGAATTTCCTCAAGTGAAAATTTGATTTAATCTGGCCAGGCAGGCTTTTTTTTTTTTTTTTTTGGCTAAATATTGCATTCATATTAATAATAAGCATAAACATCCTTACAAATACTAACCTCTACTCAATGTAAGATTAGTAGAGGTAAAATCATACAAGCTCATACATATATTACATATAGTACCCGTAGTCTTAATACACTTTTCCATTCCATATCCTAAAACATCCTCCTGTAAAATAGAAGATATATAAACAAGAGGATTGATCAAAAACAAGTTGTCATCTTCCAAATCATGCATTTTGCCTACCAATGCATCCGTGACTTTATTTGTTCCCTTGGATACCGCCTCAATCCACCAACCTTGTAGTTTGGAGAGGATTGTACTGCAATTCACGATAGCATTATAATATTTGAACATAATATTCACAGATTGAGTAATAAAATGAACTGTTGTTATTGAATCAGTGCAAAGTTCAATGTTTACATATCCCTGCTGTACACAAAGTAAAGTTCCATAATATGTAGCCCAAAGTTCTAGTAGAACCACATCATATATTCCTAACTTCCTATTGAATCCGAACATTCATTTTCCTTCTACATTTCTCAAGACACCCACAATTGTTGCACTGCCTCTATCTATTGCCACAAATCCATCGGTATTTAATTTATACCAACCCTATGACAGTGGAATCCTTCGCATTCTAATTGTTTCAATTTTTGTAATTTGTTGCCTCCTCTTCAACAGTGCCCAATATTCATATGCTAGCTTTCTTATACTTGTGATTTGAATTGATTGAGTACGAGAAGGATTAAAAATTTGTTGGCTTCTTTTTCTCCAAAGCTACCATAACATTATCCTAAAGATGAATCCTTGTAGTGGTACCACTTGACTGATATCCTTTTTCGTAATGTGACAATTAACCTTAATCCAATAAACCAAATTTTGCTTCACCTTTTGATGTGATATTGAAGAAGTTTCCCATTTTTCAATTATGTCTTTCACCTGAATGCAGTCATGAAAAGTTTGTCGAATGTCTTCAGTCTGTGCACCACAATAAGGGCATCTCTCATATATATTGATATTTCATTTCTGAAGATTAACTATTGTAGGTAAATTATCATTCATCAACCACCGTAAGAAAAGTTTCACCATTGGAGGAAACATTGATTTCCAAAGCCATTTGTAATTATTATCCTGTTGCCCGTCTTGCTACAGTAGATAATTTTGAATTTCTTAATTAATGGGTTTATTCTTGCTTCTTGTGAAATTCCTTGTTCATCTTTTTGATCCTTTGCCAAGAAGAGTGGTCTAATTTGTCTTCTAATAATTTCTGAAAGCTCAAATCCTATTACCTCATCATTCCAAAGTAGAGTATCCATCTAAGCATTTCAATCAGTCAAATGCCATGATTCCTTTATTCTAGGACCTTGTATAAGTGATCTAATGTTATTTGGTCCACCTCAATTGTCCCACCAGAAAGTAGTATGTTTACCATCCTTAATAACTAGGAAATGTTTGTCCTGTATTATCCTTACACTCTTGAATATTTCCTTGTATTGATGTGAGCCATTTATGTCCCCTTGCTAGTCTTGCTTTCACAGTTTCCTATGCTTTGCTCTCATCGATTATCCCCATAAAACTTTCTTTGTGCTGAATTCTCTGTATCTTTTAAGCATATAGGCTTCATTTCGAACTTTCAAGTTTATTAGCCTAACCACACACTACCCCTTTCTCTTTCTCTTTTCTCAAACTATTCCAATTTACCTAGTGCATTCTATCCCTCTAGTTTACTCCATTCCAAATAAAATTCCTTATTATTTGATCTATTTTTTCAACAAAGGCATCCCTTATATATATTGATATTTCTTTTCCAAAGATTAGCTATCGTAAGTGTAGATGTGGGGATCTGATTAAAGTAGCCATGTACGTACTGCGTGAGTGACGTGCTACACCTAATTTCAAAGAAGTAAAGTAACACCGTTACTTGAAATGATTATTAGGTAAGAACAAGACAGAAAAGAGGAATAGGTAATCTCAGTTTCTCAAATGCACAAGTGACAGATAAAAGAGCCTAAAGGACCAAGGACATCGACCTTGCAGTTCTTGTGCAACTAAAACCGTTCTTTACCTAAGCGATATTTGATCTTAGATGGTAGAGTTTTCATAGAGTGCTATTGTTTCTCTAGTCTCTCTAAAAGTTACAAATGAGTAAGAAATGCTGAGTATTTATAGACTCTTAGGCATAATGGTATCAATTGAATCATCTAAGTGATTAACAAATGAGATGGAGCTTGTTCAATTCATGGTTATCTTGAATAATCTAGCTAATTAGCTCAAGGCTAGTAGCCTTCCATGGAGGTACATGAGCCTGCTTGAGAAAAGTTGGATACAGACAAACTGGTCTAACGATCGTTATTTCAAGCCTAATAAACCAATTCTTCCTAAATTGTTTCAATATAAACCAGACTCTTTAAACCCTATCACTTAGTCGAAGGAATCGAGCTTAAATAAATAATGGCTTTAGTCCAATAATTAATTTATCAATTTTCAGCTTTCTACATTTTGCCACCTGGTCAAAATTCTTAGACGAAATCTAAGTATTTTAGGCATCAATCACTTTGAATAACTAGGCTGCTACTTAGCATGCATGAATCATAAAGAGTCGCACAATTGCTGTGCAGTCACACAGCTAAAGACTTCATTTGGTTAATAGATCGAAGCATATGAGCCTAATGCCAGCGCTCAAATTTATTTATTGTATACTCTAGTATGCAAACATGTGGCACTGTTCAATTGCATGCGTCACTTTATGTATGCTTGAATGACATTGCCTCATGGTAATATATCAAACAAGTCTTCTACATCATACGAGCTTCCTTTATACAAGTTGACTAAACTTCAATATGTCCATTATTTATCTCATCTTATTAACTTCTGTGTATTTACATTATCTTGATTTTCTTCAATCTTGATAAAGTATCCACCATTCAAGTCCAGGGATTATGCCGTGCAATTCTTTCACTTTGCTTTAATCCGAAAAGCATGCCTAAGGGTCGAAACTTGTTCATTGGTTTTTTTTTTTTACTAACTTCATGAAAGCACGATCTGAATTCATGCCAAAACTTTGTATCTTCTTCACGCATGGTATCTACTATAACAGATCTAATTTTCTTTTTCTCATATCAATTTAAATTTCCCCCTTTTTTTTCATGTAAGCCCACCTAATATATATATATATATCTTCACTTCACCGCATTCTCATCCCATATCTCAAATACTACTTAAACCAGTACCACATTCTAACACATCACTTTTGGTAAATATAAGCACATTCGTAGGGAATAAAGTTCGACTTTACTTAATTGACCAACGCCGGCATTTAGCAATGAGTCGACAATACCGGACAAAGGCGATACTTCTTATCATTCTTTTGAGAATGGATTTCGTTCTAAAGTGCCAATATTGAAGGGAAATAAATAAATAAATAACATAGCATGTATCTCTCTTCTATATGTTGATATCGCAACCGAATGCCATAACAGCTTCACATCTTCTAAATCTCTTTTCTTGTTTTCTTTTTTTTTTTTTTTTTTATTTGTCATCAAAAGGAGATTTTACTTTTCAACAAATATCAATTCCAACTCCAAGTATTCAAAGAGATCATCTAGATTTGTTAAGTTCAAGATTTAAATCTTGAATATCTATCTTCACAAGCTCTTCACATGATTATATATATAAGCACATCTTGTTAAGTCCTCTTTCCAATCCATGTTCGAATTGCTCGCTTCTAGTCATCTATTAATGACAAAAAAATACGAGCAAGCAACAAAATCAATCCGTTAAGGAGCTTGAATTGCTATACCCCATGCAGAGATAAGCGCTTCAACCGTGGTGAGTGTCTTGAACTTCCTTTAAGTTTTGCCGACTTGGCTTTCTCCACTTTCTTTTATTTTTGGTTTTCCTTTTTTTTTTCAATATTCGTCCATGATTTGAATCCCAATCATTGCTAGTTAGATTCAATCGTCAACACTCGGAGCAACAACAGGATAAAAGCGACTCACCTTCAATCATTCGTAGTTGAAAATTCTCAACAACAGCAATCTCTTCTACAACATTATAATAGTTTCAGTCACTTTTAACCGATTCTCTATCTTACATATATGCCCTTTTCTCTTTGCACTTGTTCTACTATTACTATGGATTTAACTCATGGTGATTGTATCTCTATATTATTTATAATGTAGAAGCACAACCGCAACCGAGTTATCAACAAAGACATCTTGGCAATTATCTATTGACCGCACCGACAAAAGACCACTCCTAGTGAAACTATGGTCAACTTCTTGTTAGTTTCCATTACACTGCTACTTTTACTGATTTAAAGTATAGTAATTGTCCCACCTAGATGCCGCTATCAATGCTTATTCATTCAGTCGTACATATTTCTAGTCGATCTTGGCTTGAAATATGACAAAGCTGTAGACGCTGTTATGTCGCGTTCACCAATCATGATGTTGCCTTTATTAGTTTTCCTTTTTTGTTTTTTTCATAATAACTTCTTCATTGATATATATATATATCATGTACATGCATATATTGCTCCCTTGCTTTAGCCTTCCATACTTGGCTCTCGTTAAGTAAAGTTTCTTAGTTTAATTTTCATAATAGAATGCGCAATATATATTTCAATGACATTGTTGATTTTCTTCAAATCACATGGCAATGGAGTATGTATATGTTCCTCTGAAGGCTTCATCTACTGTATAATAAAACTTGGTGATCTTAAGTTCCAGCTTTTTAGATTTACTTGTTTTCCAAGTAGCCCTTCTACTTCACCTTGGATGTATTAGTGCTATTGTTATCCTTGTGTGCTCAACCCGTGATTTATTATTCATACCATTGCAGCATCGATCCACATAGTAAAACTCCATATTTACTTGAAAATGTGTTCTCATAATCATATATATAATGGCTTGTTGACTTTCTTCAATGAGTAACACTCTTACTGAATTTTTTTTTTAATTACGACTTAAATAGGTAGTGGTCTTCGATCTTTGCTCCTCTTGAACATCTACAGCTTTGTCACAAGCAAGTCGCATCGGTATTAATTTTATTTTATTTTATTTGGTAACTCGCATCTGCTCCTTATTTGCCCTTGAAAATGCTATGGTCAAGTTCATCTTGAAAATGCTAGAAATATTGAACTGATTTAAGTGTATGATTCCATCCTTGGAAGGACTCCAAGATTATCCAATTCGGAACTCCCTGACCTTTACACATGCATGCACACCAATTTTATCCTCTTTCTTAGCCATGTGTCTTGGCTATTATAATGCCATTCGCAAATTTAGGTTAGATCCTTTACTTATTGCACTTCATTATTCTTTGACACTTGTCTTTAATTTCCATGATGGTGTTGAGAAGATATCATATAGAATAAACTCAACTAATATATATATATAGTCCCTCTTCAAAGTACTGCTAGACCCTCTCAAGTTAAAATAGCCGAGTAGATGTCATAGTCCTACTCCATCTCGGTTGATACCTCAATATCCTATTTTGAAGGTCTTTCACTCCTACTCTTATTCGAAATTATCTTAAATATGCTGGCATTAGGATCCTCACGGATTGACACGAGTATTCATCGTGTTTTGCATAGATACACTTCCATTCACTTTATGCTTTCCATATATATAATCATTTACATATATGTAATCATTTACCTCACTAATAATATGAGCACTTGATATGTACTCAAACATATGTACTCCGTCATCTTTTTTTTTTTCTTTTTTCAATTTCCCCTTGATAGCATTTCTTGACATGGCAATAGACATCGCCTTTCCTTTTTTCTTTACTTGTTTGCTTTAATTTTGATAGTTTCCCTTTTGGTTTTTCTTTTAATCACAAGAAGTAGAAGACAATGACACTTCACCATTGAAATGGTAGCTCTTCGAATGGTACAAAGTCCTTTTATTGCTTAGTAGCGAATTTGACTTGCATTAGCAATAGTGATAGGACTCAATTTGTTGAGCTTTCTTTCTCCATTTAGAGAATAGAGCAATTTGACACTCCACTCGCAAAAGAGATGACGATCAATTTAAGTCAAAGCACAAAAGTAATGGAGATGAAGGACTTATTGGTATATTAAGATAAATACCCACAACCAATCCCCATGTCCTTGGGATAAGTAGCACTATTTCTAAAAACACATTCTGTGACAAAGCTAAGTATCAAGAAGCCTACACAACACTTTGCACTAATAGTGGACTCTAGTTTATTGTGCGCTAGCCTTCATGCCAATTCTAAAAATACCGTCAAGGGAGATTCAATGTTGCGCTTTAAAAACAAGATGAGAGAGCTACCTCTCTCTAATACCCAATTTGCATTCCTAAAGGAGCCATCCTCCAAATGGGATGACTAAGTGAAATAAATTGTAGAGAAGCCAAGATATGCAACTTTTTTAAAGAAAACCAAAGTCCTTCATTCTATTACCACTTCTACTCAATTGTGGTTCTTACATACGAGTAGAATGGAAGTATGGTAGGTCATTATTTTTTGATAGAGTATCCAAAGTTTCTAAGGACATCATCCACAGATATCTAAATTTCAACACTGCTATAAGTATGGTAAGACTTCTCCCATTATCTGAATGTTTTGCTTCGAGTGTTCTTTTCTTTTCTTTTTCTTCTTTGTTTTTTTCTCTAAATACCATGTATGTCTTATCTTGCTAACTTCTTCCATTATTGTTGTAAGAATAGTATCATAATTAATTGCCCTTAGTCAACCTCAAAATTTACCTTAAGAATTAGCATAGGCTAGCAAGTTCCTTTTGTAAGGAATTACCTTTTGCAAGCAAGCTTTAAGCGTAGCAAACCCCAACATCCATCAAGCACAATAAGCCTTGAGTGAGCAAGCCTCAAGAACATCAGGCTTTACAAGGAGAAGCCTTGATCGAGAAAGCCTCAAGCATAGTAGGCACATCTCGCTTAACAAGCCTTGAATGAAGCAAGTTCTAATAGGTCTTAAGCACAACAAGACTTGCATACGATAGGCCCTAATAGGCTTTACGCACAACAAACTTGTTTTGCAGTGAACCTTAGCAAGATTGGAGGATCAACATCATTATATCAATGTTCTAATTTAGAATGAAGAGGAGAGAGATACCTTTCCCTTATCCCCTATTTGCCTTCCTTAGGAAGGTAAAACTTAGATGAGTGCGTAAGTAGATCATATCACCATAGAGTTATAACATATGGTTTTCTCTTAATGAAGATTAAAATGATTGTTACCATCATTACTTTCATTCGACTGTAGTTCCTATATGAGTGAGATGGAAGTATGGTAGGCTAGGATTTATAGTTACATCTCTCCTTTGACTAAACAACAATTCATAAGCATTAGATGCCAAAGCATTGCTTGGGCTTAAGGTATGGAGGCCAAGATGCAAAGGCGTCACATAGACATAAGGCATAAAAGCTAAAATGCTAAGCATTGCCTAAGCTTCAACTATGAGAGCCGAGGTACTAGTGTGTCACCTAAGCTTGAAGCATGAGAACCAAGATGCTAAGGCATTACCTAGGCTTGAAGTATGGTAGCTGAGATGCCAAGGCATTACTTAGGCTTGAAGCATGAGAGTAGAGATGCTAGGGTGTCGCTTAGGCTTAAGGTGTAAGAGCTAAGATGCTAAGGCATCACTTGGGATTAAGGCATAAAAGTTGAGATACTAAGGCATCACCTGGGCTTTAGGTATGGGAGCCAAGATGCCAAGGTGTTGCTTGGGCTTTAGGCATAAAATTCGAAATGCCAAGGCATCGCTTGGGCTTTAAGCATAAAAGCCAAGATGCTAGGGTACTACCTAGGCTTAAAGTGTGAAAGCTATGATGTCAGGGTGTTACCTATGCTTAAGGCATAGAAATTGAAATGCCAAGGTGTCGCTTAGGCTTTTAGCGTATGAGTCAAGATGTTAGGGCATTACCTGGGCTTAAGGTATGGAAGCCAACATGCCAAGGCATCTCGACTTGTATGTCTTAAGCCCAGGCATTGCTTGGGCTTTAAGAGAGTAAGATATAGAACGAAGAGATGAGTAAGATAATAAAATTTTTATTATTAAGTAGTGAAATTTGTTCTTTATTTAAAAAATCAATGCATAGCTTGAACCCCTTTTCTTTTTTTTTTTTTCAGGCCTAACAAATCATTAATCACTTTTAGAACACTCATATACTATTACATAGGTATCATGGCTTAAAAGTAGGTTGTTATAAATGTCGTTATCTTCAATGACAAGCTCCCCATTTTGAATTCTTTCATGGAATATCTTTCTTAAACTTCAGCAATCCCTAATAGGATGATTTATTGTTCTGTGAAACCAATAATATTTGGGATTTCTTCTTTCACTCTCTAAAGGTTGGTGCTCAACTCTTAGCAACTTGATAGCTTCATCCTATAACCAATGGTCGAGGATGACATGTACCATACTCATTGGGCATGGAAATGGAGGAGCATCTGTATCTTTCTTAGGTCTCTTACTAGCATTAAAGTCCTCACTACTAGTCGAGGACATAAATGCTGTTTTTTTGTTAAGCTTGCTACTTCCTTGCATTGCCTCATAACAAAGTTGTTTGTCCTTCATGTATTCTCAATGAGTGTAGCAAAAAAACACGGGGAAAGATTCTTCAGGTGTATAGCACACTCAAAGAACATTCCTTAAATACAAATCTTCACTAATTCTCTTTCATTACAGATATCTTGAATGTTTAGAGTGAATTCTTTAAAGTGCTCTATATAATCTATCAAATCTTCCTTTGGATTTTGTCATGTTTTTCCTATGTCTATAATCGTAACTTGCTCTTGAGTAGAGAAAAATTTCTCTAAGAAGAGCTTACACATAGTGCCTTATGAATAAACCAGCCTTAATGGGATGTTAATATACTAGGTGCATGTTAATGGGATGTTAATATACTAGGTGCATGCTTTCTCTATTAATGATTTGAAGAATTCTCTAAGCTTCAAGTTATCATCAAGCCTGTAAGGCTCTAGGGTTTCAATAAATTTCACCATTGAACAGCATGAATTTAGGACTTACGTAGTCCTTAGGATATGGCTTCGTTGTGATGCGTTGATGATATTAGAGTTTTAGCTCTAATACTTCCATAGATGACCTAACTTATATTTCTCTCATATAAACATCTAAGTCTTCTTTTGTTATAAAGGAAATCCTTGAAATAGAGGCTGTGAATGTAAGTGGTGGAGCAAGGGTAACATTATGATGAGAAGTAAATCCATATGAGATTGGGATGGTAAGATTAAATGAAGGAGTAGGTACCTATGAAGATGAAAAGTCACCTAACTAGACTCTCACATTCTCTATTGCAGGGGTTGGTTATTGTGTAGGTTTTGGTGGTGAGGGGGTGAGGCGGGTAGGTTGGTTTGATGACCTCCTCCTTGTTGGAGATTTTTCTTAATAGCTAAAGGATTAATTGGTTGAGCTAAGGTAATAGTGCTTGGCTGTGTAGTAGCCATAAGATTTGGCAAAGCCATGCCTTGATGCATAGCAGTAGTAACTATCATCCTGGTAAGAATAGGTTGGAATATAGCCATGAACTAGTTTAAAGCCCCTATAGCTTCTTGCAATCCTTTGTATGGGATCTAAAGGACCTTGGGCACTAGATGGTCATAGTTAGTATTCTCAAGTAGTAGGAATAAGTTCTACTTAGTAAGCTTTACACTAGTGTTGAACTCATGGGATGAGGTATTAAACATGCCAATTGCTCTCTTCTTAGGAGGAGCCATATTTTTGCAATCACTTTTTTCCGGTGGAGTTACTAAAATGTAAATGTAGGGGTTTGATTAAAGTAGTTACGTATGTGCTGCCTGAGTAACGTGCTATACGTGGCTTCAAAGAAGTAAAGTAAGACTGTCACTTGAAGGGATCATAAAGTAAGAACAAAGTAGGAAGGAACAAATTATCTCAGTATCTTAAATACACAAGTAACAAACAAGAGAGCTTAGGGAACCAAGGACATCAACCTTGTAATTCTCGAGCAACTAAAACCATTCTTTACCTGAACAATATTTGTTCTTAAAGGATAGAGTTTTCACAAAGCGCTATTGTTTCTCTGATTTCTCTAAGAGTTTCAAATGAGTAGGAAAAACCAAGTATTTATAAGCTTTTGGATATAATGGCATCCATTGAATCATCTAATTAATTAATAGATGAGATGGAGTTTACTCAATTCATGATTATTTTAAATGAGCTAAGTAATAGGCTCAAGGCTAATAACCTTTCTCATAGGTACATAAGCCTACTTGAAAAAGGTTGAATACAAATAAATCGTTCCAACAATCCCTATTTCGAACCTTCTAAACTAATTCTTCCTGAATCATCTCAATATAGACCAAAACTTCTTAAATCCTATCACTAAGTCTAAAGAATCAAGCCTAAATAAATAATAGCCTTAACTTAATAATTAATATAACAATTTTTAACCCTCTACAGTAGGTAAACTATCATTTATCAACCACCATAAGAAAAGTTTCACTTTTGGATTTCTAAAGCCATCTGTAATTATTTCTTGCTATAGTAGATAATTTTGAATTTCTTAATTAATGGGTCCATTCTTGTTGCTTATAAAAATCCTTGTCCATCTTTTTGATCCTTTGCCAAGAAGATTTGTCCAATTTGTTTTCTAATAATATCTAAAAGCTCAAATCCTATTACCTGATCATTCCAAAGCAGAGTATCCATCTAAGCATCTTGAACAGTCAAATGCCATGATTCCTTTTTCATAAGACCTTACCTAAGTGATCTAATGTTATTGGTCTACCCCCAATTGTCCTACCCGAAACTAGTATGTTTACCATCCTTAATAACTAGGAAATGTTTGTCTTGTATTATCCTTGCACTCTACCCGAAACTAGTATGTTTACCATCCTTAATAACTAGGAAATGTTTGTCTTGTATTATCCTTGCACTCTCTTAAATATTTTCTTGTATTGATGTGAGCCATTTATGTCCCCTTGCTAGTCTTGCTTTCACGGTTTCCTACGCTTTGCTCTCATCAGTTTTCCCAATAAAACTCATAAAACTTTCTTTGTGCTAAATTCTCAATATCTTTTAACGGTTATTTCCTATGCTTTGTTATCATCAATTGTCCCTATAAAACTTTCTTTGTGCTAAATTCTCAGTATCTTTTAAGCATATAGGCTTGATTTCGAACTTTCAAGTTTATTAGTCTCTCTTTTGTCAAAGTATTCCAATTTACCTAGTGCATTCTATCCCTCTAGTTTACTCCATTCCAAATAAAATTCCTTATTATCTGATCTATTTTTTCAATAACTCTCATTGGTAAATTGGCAACTTACTAGTTTGCATAAATTAATTTGGAATAGATTGAATGACTAACTTCGCAAGAATCATCCTTCTTGCCATTGATAGTTGGCAGCTCTTCCACCCACTCGGTCGTTTTTGAATATTATTGATGAGAAATCATAAATCATTTCTTGAAGGTTTAGAGTCATCTTTAACTAGATATCCTAACTATTTTTCTATTGATGTCACATATTTAAATCTCAAAATTCCCTTAATCTCTTCTTTAGTCTGGCTCGATGTACTTCGAGAGAATAGTAACATAGAATTCGACTCATTAATTCTTAATGTTAATATTTTAGAGAGTGTATTTAATATACACTTCATGATTGTGGCATTCTCTGATGTTGCCTTCCCTACTAAAATGATGTCATCTGCAAATAATATATGGGATACACTAAGTTTTGATCCCCATAGTTGAAAACTTTGCCATTTCTGATTCTCTACTTCGACTTCTATCGTTCTATCCAGAAATTCTAAGGAAAGTATAAAAAGTAAGGGGATAAGGGATCCCCTTGTCTTATTCCCTTACAAGGTGCAAACTCTCTTTTAGGTAATCCCCTTACAAGGTGCAAACTCTCTTTTAGGTAATCCATTGACTAGAATTGCAGTATTGGTATTGTCCTATTAACTTTATCCATCTATGAGGGAAATTAAGACTATTTAAAGCCTAATGTATAAAACTTCATTCCATTGTATCATAAGCTTTTTCAAGATCAATCTTAATCAATATCCAATTCTTGTGAGTATTCTTTCTTTGAAAAAAAAAAAAAATGCAATAACTCCTTAACTAGGATTATTTGATCACTTGCTTTCCTACCAGGTAAAAACTACCTTGAGCTGGATGAATCAAATGCTCCAAGTGTGGTCTTAGTCTTTGTACAAGAGTTTTAGTTAGTATTTTATATAAAGTGGTGCACAAACCAATCGGTTTGTACATCTTGATAGTACTAGCCCCCAATTGCTTTGGAATAAGACACAGTTGAGTAGTGTTTGTCTCCTCAGGAAAGCAGTGTAAATTATATATCCTTTGAATAAGGCTCGCTATTTCTATCCCCATAAACTTCCAGCACTTCTTCAAAAAATAAGCATGATACCTGTCCTTACCAGGAGCTTTCCAAGAGCCTACAGAGAACAAATCATTTTTTATCTCTTCCATAGTCAACTGTTTATCCAAGTCATTCTTATTTTCCTCAGTCAAACCATATTGAAAATTTGAATTTATCAGATTCCTTATACGACTCATTTCATGACTTATACTAAAAAGTTTTTCAAAATACAGTGTAATGTGATCTCTCGATTTCTCTTCATCATCTATCCATTGTTCTCCTCCTGTCTTTAATCCCAATATACTATTTTTTGCCCTTCGTAGTTGTACTTTGGCATGATAGTATGCTGTATTCCTATCTCCATCTTATTTGAGCTTTCATTTCCCACAGCCATTCCTCCTTTTCCAAAATGTGATTCAAATTTTCTTTAAGTAATGCTTTCTTGTTAATTAGGGTATCACTAGGCTGTTCTGCTATGGCTCTTTCTATAAGATTGAGCTCCTGGACAGTCTTTCTTTTTTGTCTTGAGACATGACCAAAGGCTTCATGGTTCCACTTTTGAAGCTGTGTAGATAATTCATCCAATGTTCGAATTAAATCCCTTGTGTATCCCTTCCAAACATTCTTCATTAAATCCTTGCATTATATGTCTAACAGCCACATTGGTTGAAATCTAAAAGGCTTAAGTTTTTTGCTATCATGCTGATAAGCATGAGTTTTTATCAATACAGGACGTTGATCAGATGGCCATTTCACTAAGTGATATACTTGAGCTTCAAGGTATAAATTTCTCCATCTAAAATTGGACCAAGCCCTATCCAAACGCCTTTGAACTGAATGAGAAATTTTTTATTCATTGGACCAAGCAAAAGGGGGTCCAATGAACCCCATATCTTCTAAGCCACAGTTGTGCATACAGTTTGCATGTAATGAAGCCCTATGATATGGAAATTTACTACTACCCCAAGATTCTTTATGATGTATAATACCGTGGCAAACGATTGTATATTTTCCTGGAGCATAATGCGTTTTCATAAAAGTGGTGATGCATATGTTACAGAGAAAAACCCGGTTAAATTAGAGTTACCAACCTTAGTCATTGCATGCATCTCTTGATTGGTGCTTTTGATAGCCTCCACTTCAACAGTCCTCGGATGCCATAACAATAGCATGCCCCCATTAGCTCCTTGTGCTTCAACGTGCTCCTGTCTGTCATAGGCTGATATGAAATAGAAATTTTACGCTATCACTGTCCATCTCAGTCTCTAACAATGCCACCACATTAGGTTCATAAAATTCCAGTGCTTGTAACACCGCATTTTGTTTCCTGTCCGCATTCAAACACCTCACATTCCATACCATCAGTTTCATATGTCGATCCATCGTTGGATGATATTGTTTGTTTTGCTGAGTTATCAGTGCGTTATATGAAATAACTTCATTCAGTAACATTCGTGTCACCTGAATCAGTAGCTGAATGTTTGCTGGTGTCCTCTCTGTTGCCACAATTCCCAGAGTCTCCGCTTTGTTTTGAAACAACTGAGATTTTGTGATTTGTTTTTGTACAGGTAATGTCACTAGAACCGTCACTTAGGGAGGTAGTAGACTGGTGTTGCAAATATTTGATCTACCAGTAACTCTAATGTTCTAGCCTATTTTTTCATCTTGCTTTGCCAATTTGAAATCCTACAATGCCACTGCAACTATAATGAAGACCAGAAACTCCTTGCGTGTGCGTATTATTTGTCCTAATCTTGTCATTGGAATCGTGCCATTGACCTACGAAGTGGCTACTCGTAACCATGGAACTTGATGTTCCAGTTGTGATTCTCCCATTAGCTACCTCATCTCTTCCAGATGGATTAGAACATTGTTCATTTTTCTCTCTTTCATTATGTGTAGCAACCGAAAGCTCTTGTCTAGCAAAGGTACTTTTGAATTTGGCAATAAGATCTTCACACTGAATGTGAGAATCACTTTTCTCTCTTATCATTTTTTCGTTGCCTAGCAAGTTGTTTAGGGCTAATGGTTTTCCTTTTTTGGTTAACAAACGTTATATTTGAAGGATCAAGAGAATTGAAAGTAAAAGCTGTCAAATTACCATTTAATTCTCCATCTGTTTTCGTATTTCCTAAGCACACTTGAGTATTTTGAGCCGTCACTTTTTGAGTAGTTGAAGATGACTGCGCCTGGTCTGAATTATGATTCATTTGGTTTTGTGTAACTTGCTTTATCGATTCCGTATTAGAAACTTGTTGTGACATCTGTTGTCTATTATCTGATTTTTCCACCCTACTTTGCTCTTTTTGATTTGTTATCTCTTGTGCCTTACTAATTTAATTTACTTTAATTGGTTGAAAAAATTTTTTGCTCCTTGTTGTGTCCTAATTTTTCCGCGCATTCCTTGGTTGAACCAGTATCCGGCTTCCATAATCAATCTCTGCCTCTATCCCTCCCTCAGATGCTGACGTTAACTTATACTATCTATGACTATATTGTGCAGCTTACTCTCCTTATTTAATGTTGCATGTATGCCAGGTGTGTCTCCTGGATTTTCCGTATTTAATGCAGTCGCCATTTTTACATTTGATTGTTGTCTTGGTGTATTAATTTCCAGTGAGTTCCTTATTTGTTTTAGACAATTGGATGCCACATGCCCAATGCAACCACAAGCAAAGCATAGACTCCTAATTCCCTCGTATTGTAATGAATACTTCTTCCCATTCAAGACTATGGTATGAATAACTGGTTTTTCATAGTTAATTTGAACGCATAATCTCATGAATTAACCTCGTTCTGCTTCAACTTTATAAGTATCTAGTCCTAGTTCAAGGCCAATAGATTCTCTAACATACCGCAACATAGTAGGAACATAATATTCAAGGGTCAGTTCATAAATTCGTGCCCATACTGTTACTGCATTAAAGGATGCTTAGGATGCTTTAAAATCATATTCCCATTTCTAATTGTCAAAAAATGCCCATTGAGAAATCAAGGGCTGTCACGAATTATCCTATCTAGATCCTCAATTGATTTAAGTCTAATTGCATAAAAGCCATGTCCTAATTCGATCACTTGAAAAGAGCTAGTAAAGGACCATAAATTGTATAATTTTTTTTATAATAACTTATATCTAAGAGATAATCAAGTGAAATACATGTCTATCAATATTTAAAAAAAAATTACATATTTATGAATTATATAAAATAAAATTACAAAAATACCAACTATATATCATATCTTTAAAATACAATCCTTATAATAATATGAATATCCCATTTGAAAAATACAATGATGACAAAATACTATTAAATCTATATCATATTTTATATATGCAATACTGATATTAGCAAATTATCGCATTTCAAAAATGCGATATAGGCTTGGTCCAACTTAAAAAATTGGAGTGAAACAAAATATGATATATTCGTATTAAACCATTATTACATTTGATAAATGCGATATAACCTTAGTTTGTAATAAATTAGATTGTTTTTTCTAGTTATGTTGATACAGATATAAATTTTGATTTAAAATGAATTTTTCTTATTATTATATGTTTTCGAGGACTAATTTTCTAATACTACAATAAAATAATTAAGATAGCTCAATTGATGCTATTTTGGGCTTGAAAAACAAACTTTAAGATCCGTTACCAGTTTTTTTTATTTTTAGGCAATATTTTGGGTATATGTTGTATTTTAAATATGTGACATATTTAAAATTGCCTATATAGTATTTTTTATAGGTTTGGTATTTTGATAATTTTTTTTTTATATAATTTGTATTTTTGTAATTTTTTAAATTTTAATGGAAACAAGTAATTTTCTCGAGATAACCCATATAATTTAACAATTAATGTATCTCTCCATGGTTTGCTAGTTCTTCTTAATTCGGCTCGAGAAATCTTCAAATACGCATACCTGGCTCTTGGTATTCATTCATCTGCATATCTGCATACCGAGGTTGTTCTTCCACTTCAACTTCGTCATTCATGACGTTCTCCATTTTGGCTTGTTTCATTATGAAACAAGCAAAAGTTAGTTGCATACGCATCAGGAATATTATATACCACCTTATCTTTACAAGAAGGAACAGTCGATCCCTTCAGTGCACCTGGTTCCTTAGGAGAAGTGTTTTAGTCAGGAAGTTCTTGTGATGTACAGAAAATATGATCAACATCAAGTTCATTTTCCATTTGTGTAGAAGATTTAGATCTATTTTTACGACGTGGAGATGAAGAGGGATGGTCAACTGGAGGGGAACTTGATGAAGAGAAGAAATGGTGGTCCGGGTTCCTTAAGCTAGATTTCTCAATTCAATAGTGTTTCACAGTATGTCTATGTCGCTACGCCACCTGCTCACAATACAAGCTTCTAGATACTTTTTTTTTTCTGTAAAAAACTACCTTTAGGGAGACTATTACGAATTGCAAAACCATTCTTACCTATAGGTTTAGCTCTCTCCATAAGAATTCAACATCTGAACTATCCCTTAAGGCATGCTCCACTTCCTCCTCCAAGATTGATATCTTCGACGATCAGACGTGGTATATATTTTCTAATTTTTTTTTATTTCCTGTTATATTATTAGGTTAAAAGTGTGTATATTCCCCATTAGCCGGGACCACAAACCCATTTTCATCACTCCGTCATTGGCTTGACACCATTTCCTTCTATAAACGAGAGGAGTTTGCTGAAGTTAGACATCTTTTTTCCTATTGTATTTTGCTTGGCAAAATTGTGACCGTAGGACCTCCAAACAACAAAGTTGCCATATGTCATGCTCCTGAGTGAGGCTTAGTAGTGGCATCCCTAAAGGTTGTTGTTCCATGTGTACACCTACTACTCGACAACAATATTGTGGTCAGAGTGCAGGAGAGTCTATGACTCCTATAACCTATTTACAGTCATATGTAATACCTGTACGTAGAGTATAAGAGACTTGTATGTATATATAAACATATATATGACATATCGGCCGATTTATTGTAGAAACATGGCATCTGTAAATAACACTATAAAGAGATGAGCAAACTACAGTTTAGTAAAATTGACTTTCATATGACACTACTAGCAATAAGTTAATAATGTTGTCAGTCATTAGGATGCAATGCAGCACACAAATCATATCTATGGAGCAACTCATGGGACTTTGCAAATATCTTGTAGGATTCGGATTTGTGCCCTCTAAAACCAAAGGTTAGGAGACAACTTTCGCAAGTCAACCCCAAGGTTTCGAATTCTTGAAATTCATTGGTGACCCATTGTGGTCATTGAACAGTTGCCTACTAAAACAATACTTTTCCAGCCCAAGCCTAGATACTCAGACATAATCAGCTTTAATTAGGGATGACGTCTCTTGGTACAATGGTAGTTTCCAAATGTCAAACCAAGGTAACATATAAAGAATCACCTCCATATAGCCTTTACGATATGCTACGTGATGCCGACGACCTTGAAGAAATAAATGCAATAGCATGCTATGCATAATATTGAGTTTATCTAGCCTTTATTAGTCAAGTTGTAGGTGATCATCCATATATGACAGACACTCATCAATAACGAGTAGTATATTAAGCACCAAGTTAATCATCCAATTGAGTTTTTCTTAATAACTAGTCAGGTTCTATCATTTAGAGAACCAAGCATAAGCATATAGAGTTGGGAAAGTTACTTTATAGAGATTATGTTATTATAGAGATGCTGTTCAATCTAAAGTTGAGTCAACTCTCAAATTACTATTTAAAGTTAACTAGGAAACCTTCTAGGTATTTAATTATTCTTTAGTATTTGGTTTTTACATGGATTTAGATTCAATGTACATTTTAGGCACGACTCATTAAAGGAGTTAGTGGTCATTTATATGGGGTAGTATGTATGTCCTGTTTGCACATATTGACTTCTATTCTTAGTTTAGGGCTCTATTTATATTATGGTTAGGTCATTATACTTTTAAACCATACATTTATAGATTAATATTAGATTTGGACTTACCTAAAGGATGTTACTTGTTTTGTTTTATCAAGAATAATTTTTTAGAGTTAGCTAAAACTTCAATTTACCTTTAGATGTGATATATCTTCACTTCCACATACTTTAATCTTGGTTAGGACTTAAGATTAGATTTTAGGTTTTGTTTCCAATTTTTATTACCATGGTTTAGGCTTACTAAAAACATTTGGTCAAGTTTGGGCTTCCAAAAAATTCAACTGATTTTATCAAACAAACAAAATTTTGGTTCTAAATTTAACTACTAAATAACAGGGAAGGTCAATATCAAATAGGAGTTTGTCTCATATGGTTCTAGGGAACCTCTATCATGATTGTATAAGGATAAGCATTGCAAGGCTAATCAAGTTAAGGGTTTAGAAACAAAGGGTACTTTGTCCTTTATTTACATAAAAGGGAAAATAAGTAAAACTTTAGTTTTGATCTTGACGGTTTCAATTAGATCGATAATATCCAAGTCAATTTAAATTAGAATCACATACATGAGTCAGCATTTCAAAGCTCTAAATATCTTATTTTATTTTTATTATCCTTCTAATTCTATATAATTAACTCGGCAAAATATGGGTAAATAGTCTCTATGTACCTAACCTAACTTAGGTCATTTTCAATGTATTGAAATTGTAATGCATAATGTGTTTGGGGATACTTCGTAGTAAGATATATTATAAGATAAAATTTAGTTATTTACTTGTAAGCTAATATAATTAGGCAAGGTATGGATTTTGTCTAAAATGTTACAAAGGGGGCCAATTTAATTATACTTTTCTTGGGTTGTTTAGGTACCCTGGTTTGCAAACAGATCTAGAACCTTGCACTTAGAAATATGTCAAAAAAGAAAATTTCTTCTAAACCAACTAAAAGCGATATTAGTGATCCTTAAGCTTTGGTTTTATTGAATTTTGAGGTTGCAAGTGTAGGTCCCAAAAGTTACTAAGAGGGTAATGAATTGGTCACTTAAAAAATTTAAGTCTTTTTGCAAATAAGTTAATAAAGTTTTCCCCATTTGATTTTGTTAAAGAGATAGTATGAAAAACAATACATAATAGCACAAATAAACATAAAAATAAAAGAGTGGGGTGTAAGCCTCATACTTCTACGATAAAGTTCCAAGCGACTGATTTAAAACGTTTGCAAAGGTAGCCTAATCGAGTTAGGAATTTACAAAGTAGGCTATGAACATTAGTCAAAAGACCAAATGGGTATAGATCTAAAAAATATAATAAAATATTAAAAATATACCTAAAATACCTAATCTTAATACCTTAGTATATAATTATTAGAAGTGCACGAAATAAGCTCCGATAGTTAATAAACTCTTAGAAATAAATTATATAGATAGTAAAATTATTCAATGACATGAAATAATATGTAAAAAAATTTATATACATTGTGTATAATCATTATGAGCAAAACATATATCCATAATTACTTAAAATAATCAAATATATGTTAAATATGCTAAAATTGATAAGAAAAATAGTAAATAAATATAAAAATATCGTAGCAGCTAAGCAATATTAAGAAAAGGCATGACTTGTAAGGACAACTGTTGGAGAGTGAAATTGAGATAATGCCACTTTGTAACTAAGTAGATTAGAGTGGGATTTAAGTGGTGAGAAAAGAGAAAATTTTCAAACTACACATTATTTACCTAAAAATGTAGAAAAGCTACTCTACAAATTTTTTCATGCAAATAAGAGTTTAGGAAAAATATGGAAGGGTAGAGAAATTAAATAGGAAAACTAGAGAAAAATTAGTGAAAAAATTGTGTTAAGAAAGGTTCTTTGGGCGCATGTAATTTATGTGATTAAAATACTGAATTATTGATTGGGAGTTGAACTCCATGATGTGTTCTTCTACATGAAGTTGTGTTGATTGGTTTGTTGTGAGAATCAATTGATCACTTTTAATCGAAATTTAGCAAAACCTAATTATAAATCTAACATAACACACATTGCAACACATTAGGGGAAACAATTAAGGATGCTAGACCAAATATTGATCCTTTAATGGGGACATCTGAAATGATCATTTCTAAAGGTATAAATGAACTAAGCGAATTCGCAAGCTACTTAAGCTCGACTTAAGTTTTATTCGAATTCGATTCGATAATATTCGAATTGAAGTTAAGCTTAAGCTTAAGTCATACGAGTAGTAAATCAAGTCGAGCTTGAGCTTTAAAATACTAAGCTCACTAGGCTTGTAAGCCTAATCAAGTTTAGTATAACTTTCAATAAATTTTTAATTTATTCAAATATAAGCAAATTTGATATTAGTTAGAGAAAATTTATAAAAGTTCGAGTTTAATCGAGCAAATCAAATTAAGCTCGAACTTACCATATATATTTCTAAGTTAAGGTCAAGTTAAAATTTAAAACTTGGTTGAATTTGAGTCAAGCTTAAGCTTCAACATGAAAACTCAAAACTCAAGCTCAAGCCTAATACTATTCGATTCAACTCAATTCAATTACACTCCTAGACTTCTTTCCCTATTCTTAGTTGAACTACGTAACTAGAGAGCAGGTTGTAAAGGTTAGAGATAATAAATAGAAGGTAGTCTTAAGAGGATGGTGTTCTCCATTATATAAGCCTAGATTTGGTCCAATTTATGTGTCATGCTAAAAGTTTTCAATTCAAGCTAAAGTAGACATAATTTCTTTAACCACACAATAAACTAGTCAAACATTATGCAATATTTCACTTGCTTGTTCCATTGCATTTAAATAATGTTTAACATCCAAGCTTGTGTATGTTTGTGTTTTTCTATCTCCGTCCCACTTACTGAGCTAATTATGCTTACATTCTTACAGACTCTTTTGCAAATACAGATTAAAGACTAAAAATGCAATGCTACAACCATCCCTAAGTTAATATCCGATGGTTGGGGAGTAAGGAAAAACCTAAAGATGGCTAAAACTTGATGACTTTTATATATTGTACTTTTCAGAAAACCAATTATGTCACCTTAGGCAGCCTAATAGTTTTCTCTTTTGGTCTATATATAATGTAAAGAACCCATGAATTTTGTAAACTTTCCTTCAAAATTGTAACTTTTTGTGTAAATATATCTATGTAAGTACTACTTTAGTAACAAGAAATGTACTACAAGTTTTGTTGGAAAAGTGTTTTGAAAATCTATTGTCATGGACCAAACCATAAAATTGCAATAAACCTATCATGTAAACCAACCTAAGCTATAAGTTAACTACTTTAGCCGCTAACATAGGTATAGCTTACACAAGGCGTTTTCCACTTCCTTGCTCTGAGCCATCTAATTTTAAGACCAACAGATATCAACCTATAATGTAACTTTTCAAAATAGCTTCAAAAAATAAACTTCTAGCTCAAATGACCAAGAAAATCAAACTTTATAAATCATTTAGAGTACACAATCTCAATTTCAACAAAAAGTTCTAAAAAGTAAATTCATTTGAGAGAATAAAGTGATGAGTAAAGAATTTATAAAAGTTTACAAGTTTATAGAGCATAACGATAATACTCATAGTTGAAAACTAAAGGGTTACCAATAGAGACCCTATTAGTTTCCCTATAAGTTAGTAAAATCAACAAATAAATAAGAATTCAACTAATGAGTCTTGTATCTCACTCCCCCAACCCTATTCTCTAATCTTTTGGAACTTAGGGTAGAGCAAGTAGTTCTACAGGAAACCTGTAAAACAGCTATAAGGGAGTGAGTAATAACTTGCTCAATAAGTGAGACAAAGATAATAGCACGTATATATCATCAAGGAACTAAGGTCTTCAAGTAAGATTAATTAGATGCAATGTATGTTTAAGTAAATACCATCATATGATATTGACCAATCATCATAAGATAAAAGAAATTACACTCGCTTTAATCAAGGTTTTAAGAAGTTAACGTTACGCACTTCGCAAATTGGAACCAAACTGAAGCTTATGCAATAGAGAAATACGCTCTACTCGAGGCTTCATTTTGAACCACGGTCCCCAACTTTGTCATGACCTTCTCTACTATCGCTTAATTTGACTAAGGATAGAGAAATGACCATTTCGGCTATCCTTATCGAAGGGTATGTGTTTGGCCCGAGAATCCTAGTCATTTCCATTAGTAAGTTACGATGCAAGTCTGTTTAGAAGTTAAGTCAAGTTTGAATTATTTTGCCTTTTAAGGTAATCAAGCAATTTCACACAATTTAATCAACATAATACCATAAAGCAATCAATACATAAAGTTCAACACTCCATATCAGCAATACAATATCCAAGCACATGCGCCACATATACACAGGCTATTAACTTATAATTACAAACAAAACACATACTAAGATCTCCAAGTATTCTTAAACAACACTCTAAAGTATAGTGAAGTATTGATCATATTTACTTAGAACCTAGTTGCTCACCAACGTGGTTGTTCACTTGTCATTGTGGGTGATCCTTGATATTTATCTTGATGTAATACTTTATTCTACATATAATTTATAAAATACTACAAATTTACTCGTCTATATACAAATTAGGCTGGTTAGTCATTGGTTTATTAGTCTATGCCCTAAGTATTTGAAGTTTAGAATTGTGTTGTAAGTTTATATTACATTCTAAGCTATCCCCTAAGTTAAGATACCATTGAAATATTTACTAGAGAAGCTTTTGAGATATCCTCTACACTACTTAGGTGTTGAAGTTTACCATAGATTCAACCTCTATGTCAATCTTTGAGGTTGGTAAATCCCCGAGATTTTCAATAAACACCTTCTGAGCTAAGTTCTAAGTTAAGTCACCTTTGAAGTCCTTAAATTAGAAGCTCATAAGTTATCCCTTAAGCCATATTAAGGTTAAGGTGTTAACAGGTTTCACCTTTGAACCATCCTCTAAAGTTGATAAATACCTAAGATGTCCTATGGATTACCTTTAGAGCTAAGTTCTTACATGAAATCAGCTATGAAGCTTTTATGTTGGGAATCCTCTAAATCCCTCCTTGAGCCTTACTGGATTAAGGCTTCATAATGAAACCAACTTTTGAATTAACCTCTTAATTTGATGAGTATTAAAGATTTCTTACGAATTATCCTTTGAAACAACTTCTAGGTGCTCACTTTCATGTAATTTCACTTCAAGTGCCCTCTAAGTTACTTATTAAACCAACCATGTAGTCTACTCAATTTTAGATCTTTTGACGAGCTATCCTCTAAGCCCAGCCAACTTTAAGTTTCTTAAGAGTTCACTCTCTGAGTCAGCCTTTGAACCTCCCCTATCTATACTTCTCTTCAAATTTTGCCTCTGATTGATCTTTCGAATCAATATCTAGGAGAACATTTGCCTTTACTTCCTTTAAGTTATCCTTTGCCCAAATTCAATTTTACATATAGCTTTGTTGATTCATCCATTTCTACCTCAAACTTTAATAAAACAGCCAAAGTAACATTTCAAATAATATGTTTCAATCTCATTACATCCCAATTCTTCTTGAAACCCATCATCATCTACCATTCCTTTAAGTTTACACACTACTAAACTATACGTTTTAGGGCACATTATTGATTTCTTATAACTCCTCCCTATAAAACCCAATCCAACTGCTCTAGTATACCATAAATGCTCCATTAAACACCTAAACTTAGAATCCAAGTGAGGTCTTTAAGAAAAATACAATAGTTTTTACCAAAAACACTATTTTAATCATAATTTAGGGCTTAAAAATTCAAAAAAAATTATAGAAAATAGTTGTATGAAAAATATCTTCATAGCAATTTAGTATAAATATAGGATAGTTTATCAAAAAATTTTGAAGGCAAAAGTATATCGTCAAACCTATTTATTTCAATATCGAAATTTACTCAATTTTCTCGATTTCTTAAGAACATATACTATTGCTATTAAATTTTTACAAAACAATATTTTTCCTAGATTCTACATATGAAAATATGTAGGACTAAATATTTCCTAAATTTTCTGAATAAATTTTATATTTTTAGTAATTTCAAGAAATTTGGCCTAAAATTGGATCTCACTGAAATTGAAAGCTTCAACCACCACCAGCACCACCACTATTGTCGGTAGAGATTAGCACTAGCCCTTCCTTTAAGCGGCACTCTTGGTTTGTTTCCAGTTTCTATTTAAGCATCCAAACTTCAACATGCTTAGATCAAGCATTGATTTTGTAATTTTTGCTTAATTTTCTCCTTTGTTTCCTTTCACTCTCCCTAATTTTTCCCAAATCCTCAATTATGTGAATGAAGTGTTGGAGAGTGTTTTTCAATTTTTTAGAATGATTTTGATGATGAAATGATTTAATTTTTGTCTCTCTTCATACGTTAGAGTTTTTATCTTAACCAATTTGCATGTTTTCACATCCAAATTTCCTAATAGCTAGTTTTTACATACACAAATGCCTAACTAACTTGATTCCAATTGGCCCATTCTATTTTTGAATTTTTATTAATTCTTATGATTTTCTTTGGCTTAATTTAACTTAAAATGTCATCATTTAGGTATTTTAACTAATTATGGATGCATACATATACGTAATAATTACATACGACATATATAGATATATTCTACTTGTTATTTTATGTCTCATAGTAACTTTATTATATATAAAATTTATCTCTAAAAGTTTATGAACTAACAAAACCAATTCTATGCATTTATAATAAATAATACGTATTTAGTTAAATTATACTATTTGGCTATATTATTATTTTTTTTTTTTGTATTTTCAAAATCCAAATCAACATGGTGTCTTCAGCTAATGTTGTGAATCTATTCATAAATTTTTAGGTCATTCAAGTTAGTTTCATTAACACCTTAAATTACTTGTTCAAACAACTACGTAAGATTATCAGACTCATAACTATACCATAGGTTTTATATGTAACAAGTGCCCAATTGGATGCTTCTAGCTAGTAGAGTCAAGTATGCCTTGTATAGGCTATGTCTACAAGACCAGTTATGAGACCAGCTTCTATCTTAGAATAGTTTCATGTGACGAGACTGTTAAGGCTCCACCTATTCGAGGGGCGCAATAAGGTGAGAGAAAATCAGGTGTAAGAATTATAGTGCTTCAGCTTTACACTTATTGTACTCTTCCGATTCCACTATTGGGGACCTAATATTCCTTACCAAAGTTATTCCACTATCCACTTAAAATAATCAAATCAAATAGAGAGAATACAACTTAGGTCCTCTTCTCTATATATCAACCTGTCTCTAACCAATCATAAATGTGCCTATATAAGTAAACTCTTTGCTAACAATTCTCATAACTCTAAAAAAAGATTATTAACAAACACTTGAGGAGAAAATATAAAGTTCCTCTAAGTATATGCATAAAATAGTAATGTAAAAATGGAATTCAAAGTGTAAGCAATCATTCAATTTATCTTCTGATTGTATTGAAAGTATAGAGATAGTAGAAAATTGTAATGTACATGTCTATTTTTTCAAATTTTGAATTGCTCAACTTATATACACTCTTAAGGAAATGTCTTTATTCATGATGTAGAGTATATTTTGAAAGATTTGAGTTAAATCTTCAACTAACTGTTTAAAATCTTCTTAAGGTTAAATCTTCAACTAACTATTGAAAATCTTCTTACCCTTTAATTTGTGCAAGCATATCTTCTAGTTATAGGCATTGAATTTGAATCTTAAGCTGCTATTTAATAAGATTTTATGTTGTTGATTTGCTCTGCACATCTAGATGTTAACCTTCACAAAATTCGATTCCTACAACTAAAATCTCCTCAAATTATGGGATGTATCTTTACTAATCTTCAACGCAAAGTATAAGTAAATAACTCCCAAAATTTATATTTAATTTGCACAAAATACTCATGGTACTTGAATTTAAACTTGATTTGGAAAAAGAAAAAATTTACTACACTTTATAATATTTATCCTTACCCTTGAAAGTTATCCACTTGCAAATTCTTATCAGCAATTTTAGCTTACATATGATCTTTTTCTTCCACAATATTACCCTTAGCCTTCATAAAATCATTGTAATTAACTCGAAAAAAAAATGGTTGTGTTAAGTTAATAAAATCAAATATAATAAATTGCCAATAACTAATCATAATATTCTTCTACAAATATGCACTTATCTTGAAATAAATAAAATTATCCTCCTTAATCCTCGTGGATATTTTTCCTATTGAGTGGAATACATTGGACGTATTACCCTAAATACATCTAATAAGTAGAGCTACGTCTTCAAACTAACATAAATCCAACTCAATCTTCTATAATATTCTATTAAAATACTATTTTGCATAGATTTTCTGATTCATTCTCAAAACTATTCTTTAGTTCTTTTAATAGAGTCTTTCTTATATTCTTAGTTGTGCATTTAAAAGCTTAATTGTCTCATGTACACTTAACATACTTGTTAATTATCTTTAACCCATTTTGTTATCATAAAAAAAAAAATTAACAAGAGTACCCATTAGTGAGAAAATGGGGACTAAAACAAATTGATGGACATTAAAAACGATAAGAACATGGGTGTTAATTTATTGGTTAAGATGTACGATGAAAATTTACAGGAATCAACTTTGGGATGTTAGTCAATTTGAGAAGTGGATGATCAATACTTCAAGGTTTGTGGTGGTTGCAAAAATTTCTAGAATTTTGGTTGACTGGGTTGAATATCACATTCTAGGTCCAAATATTCCTTGTTTTAAGTTTACTTCCATTTAGATTTGTCCAAGAAAGGCTCACTAAGGGTACATTGGTTTAAAAATCAAGAAAGTTAGACATAATTTCTCATCATTTTGCCACTTTTACCTTATACTTTCGCATCATAAAGTTCATATAACTTGATATAAGGGTAGTATCATGATAATCACTAGTTCGAGTTTTGCTTTCGCTTATGTTACCATTAGATAAGTTGACTAGATTACTTATTAAAAATTAAGAGTTTCTCATAAGTTCTATCATTATGAGTTTTTAAGGGAAACTCAAGGCAATTTTTATTGAATCTCCATTTAATTGGTCAAATGGTAGGATAATGTAGTGTATAAGACCATATGTGGTTCATGCACTCCTATAGTCTATCCCAAAGCTACTTGGCTTTAGATAAACTTCCCTTCCCTATGGGATAACATAATAATTCATTTAGCATCAGATCTCTCTAATTAATGATGTGCTACTCAGATAAGTGATTAATTAAATGCTTAGTTGGTCCTAAATTGCGATCTTAATGTTTAGCGGCTTTTGAGATTTTATCGCATTCATATCTTAACCGAAATTAGAGGGAATGCGTACACTTAGGACTTATTATTTTCCATGTTAATATTACTAAGTAATTCTAATAGGTATCTTAACAAAATTGGTCAGCTTTAATCAAAGGGAGTTTCTAACAATGCAAGAAACATTACAAAAACAACATACATGCATGGATGGATCCAAAGGGGGTCGAAAGGGGCCTTCGTCCCCCTAAAACTATGAAAGAATTAGGGGCCTTCGTCCCCCCAAAAATTAGGAAGGAATTAGTTATTCAAAATTATTTCAAAAGTAGAAAATGTGTATTATATTTATATCTATATCTTAAAGCATAACTACTATTATAGAATTGAACATGGCTAAGTAATCAAGCGTTTTTTAATTTTACACTATAAGGCCATGGGTTCAATTTCTAATGGAGTTTTTTTTTTTTTTTTCATTTACTTTTTCAAGTTGAATTTATTACTATCAAAATCATTCTTGTAGTTTCTCCTAAAACAACATGAAATCCTCTCAACTAGAGCTTTCTTAACCAACATGATTTCCCACCTTTTCTACCCTTCAAACTAGGAAAAAAAAGACTCAAATCCATTGAATCTCTTGAACAAGAAATTTCCATTGAAGAATTTCTTGCAAATAATTAGCAAGAGGCTTATCAAAGTATTGGACATTAGGAAGATGTAAAACAAAATCACTCAAGAAGTGATAATGTAGTAGAAAATCATGCAAACAAGCAAAAATGACCATTATATAAAGATTCAGTTTTATACAACATTCCAAATGCATATGCATCACATTTCAGCTTAAATGAGCAAATTGAGGAGGATGAAAGCTCAACAGTAGCAAGCTAATTAAGTTTTGATAACATATTTTAACAATTGAAGAAAAATAACAATATACAATCAAAGCTAGGTATGCGAATTATATCAATTCCCTAAGAAATTAAGCAAAGACTCCATAAACCATGGAAAAAGTCACTAATTATTAAATTATATGGTTAGTCTTTAGGATACAAAATGTGAGCTCTCTATTTAATGAATATGGATCAAGTGGGTAAGTTTAGGATATCGGTGAAACTAGCCTGATTAACCTAAAAACTTACAAATAGGCTCAAGACATTAGTTGAAAAGACCCAATCGACTTGGATATTAAAAAAATAATAAAATAATAATATAGCTAAAATAGTACACTTTAACTATATTACATATTATTTACTATAATTGTACAGAATTGAGATCAGACTATGCTCAGAAATCAACAACACGAAAACTTTATTATAAATTATCTCCTTTCCTTATTGAATTAAGATCGGACTTAAGAAAAATGGTTGGGCCAACAAACATCCATCTCGTCTGTATTTTAGATACCCTTAGAACCGTCAAATACTGTTGAAGTGATGAATTCATAGAAATTAAGAGGTGTGGGGATAAAGAAATTATTGAAGTTACCATTTTTTTTTTTATCTAGTATCAAATCAATATTTTGATGATAAGAAAAGAGGCTTCGATAGTTTATAAACTTTTAGAGATAAATTATATATGTAATAAAAGTATTATAACACATAAAATAATATGTAGAATATATACATATGTGTCATGTGTAATTTATATATATATACATATAACCAAAACTAATTAAAATACCTAAGTAATAGCATTTTTAAGCTGAATTAAGTAAATTATATTCATGAAAAACAAAAAAAAAAGTATAGGAAATGCATGGATAGCTGGGATTAAGTTGTTAAGGCGTATGGATTCAAATGGAAATTTACGAGTAAAACATAAAAATAGAGGACTCAGATGCTTGATCAAAGGATGATTTTCCTAAATAGTCTAGAAATAATAGAATCAAAGGATAACTTAGAGAATAGTTAATAAAGAGCTTAAACTAGGGAAACTCAGAGGTTATGTCAAAAAAAAAAATTAATATTACAAATGACCCCTATATAGCTCGGAGTGTAACTTAAAAGATTTTTTGCTAAAGAAAACTACTATAAAACTACTCAAAACCTAACTTAAAGAATTTGATAGTTTAAAGCAACTTTAAAAATCAATGAATGGTCAAGAAATCATTATTTTTAAGTAGAAATAACTTGTAAAATTTATGATTAAACAACCAAAAACATATAAAACAAACTAATGGCAAATGAATCAAGGCTTGAAACCTAATCTATTGTGTATTTTTAGGGACAATTGAAGATCAAGGAGGCAACGGTCAGGAGTAATTACCAGTAAGTGCAAATAAGTTAGGATCAATGCTTCATGAGATGTTGAAGTATCATATCAGGATACTTGGAGAATTGAGAGTGCTTGTCTGTGGTTATAGCTAAATTGTATGTATAAACTTGGTTGCTTACCTTATAATATGGATTAATCCTAAGTTGACAAAGATTTAACCTGACATTCACAATAACCTAATAGAAGTAACGATTAGGTTGTCAAACTAAATACCAATACTTTGATGAGGATAGCAGAAATGGTTGTTTTCCCATCCTTAGTTGAACTAAGCAATAGGAGAGAAGGCCACGGTAAGGTTGAGAACTATGGTTTAAATCTTGTCTAAAGAGGAGAGTGTTCTCCATTGCACAAGGTCAAATCTAGTCTGATAATGTTGCATTGAAACTTCCCAAATCTAAGTTAAAGTAGATGAAATTTCTCTAACTTCACAATGGACCAGTTAAATATTGTGCGATGATCTATCATTTGCTCGCTGCATTTTCATTTAATTGATGATTGAACAAACATGTTTGTTAACATACTCTTATGACTCTGTCCCTTCTTACCAAGCTAGTTGAGCTCACATCCCAATAGATTGTTTTGTAGGTGTGAAGTAATACCCAAAGATGCCTCGTTATAATTATCTGCAAGTTAGTTCCTATAGGCTGAGGAGTAAGGAGTTGAAGATTAATGAATAGAACAATGCTCATGTTACTTTTATTTTTCTTTTATGGGAAGATTAAAAAGTCATTTTGGGAGGCCTTATAGTTTTTGTTGGCTCACTAATATACCTAATTTATGTAATGTAGTCTTCCTGTGAAGTTGTACAGTTCTTCCTTCATACAAAGTTAAAGTATTTATGGAGATTTACTGCACATTTTGACATGATAACCATGGGTCAAGGTATTATACTATTACTTTTACTTTTGAAAATGATCAAAATCATGATATTAGAGATGGGCCATGGTTTATCAATGGATATTTTTCTAATAATTCATCATTGGGAACCAAACTTTAAGGCTTCAATGGCCACATATAATTCAATAACAGTTTAGGTGCGAATACCAAAATTACCCCTAGAATATTATGATGCACATGTGCTCAAACTTATAGGATAAACAATCTGTCTTGTTTTAAGGTTTGATATATGCACAGCTAATGCAAAGCATGTGAACTTTGCTAGTTTTTGTATTCAAGTGAATTTTAATGAACCAATAGTACATTTAATTGTACTCAATGGATATTCTTATTATGTTTAATATGAAGAAATAAAATCACTGTGTCTAACATGTGGTTGCATAAGGAATCCTACTTCTTTTTAACAAAAGAAAACCAATTGAAGTTGCAACACAACAAAATTATGAATTGACTAATCTAGAAACAATAGAGAAGATCAAAGAAAATGATAGTATGCAAGATCATTTGACAAATGGCAATCAACTAAAGGAAAATGAAATATAAATGGCACAAAATGCAATAATCAAGAAAAAGAAGTGGAAATAAGTGACATAAGCAATCAAGTAAGTAATGATTATGGTGAATGGACACTTATACATAGGTGTCCTAATAAGAGTAAGGAAAATATTGTTAATAAAAAATCAAACGTAAATAGCAAATATCACATGCAAAGTCATCATAATGTTGAGCTATCAAAAATGAATAATGATAAATCTGTGTCTTCAAGTAGCAAAGGTTAGGTAGCCCCACTCAACAATGTACATGCATGAAAATGGGATAGAAAGCCTAGAGGAGTTCATCAGAATGGTGAAATTAACACAAAACAAGACAAATGCACTCAAGAGAATGATGAGAAAAATAACCTAAATAAAAGACAGGATAGGAATGGCTACTTAAGGAGACTAAAACAAATTTAATTGAAAGTTGTATATTTACAACAACTTCTCTAAAGGAAAATTCTTCAAGTAATCTAAGGTAAAGACTAACAAACATAAAAAAAAAAAAAAAAAATTAGCTAGAAAAAACTCCAACATTGGATAGGAAAGTCACCCTAATGTTTAGTATCAAAGCCTTAAATCCCAACTTAGAGATGCATTAGATAGATCAAAGTTATTGCCTAATGTATGTAACACTAATCCATCAATTAGAGAGAGTACTAATTCACCTAGAGGACAACAAGATACCATTCGAGCAAAAATATAACCTTCTCATCAAGTGCTAGTGGTGAAGCTAATAGTGACAGAGGTAAAAGGATCAATAACTCTAAAACATAAGGGGCAAACAATCAAGATGAAGAGGTATGCAATTCTCTTAACAGTAGCTCTAGCATTCAAAAAAATGCATCCTTACAAAATCATGAAGAAATGGGAGAAGACCCTAGAGATAGTAGTTAGTAAGATTTACAAAACTACGCAGCTTTTGATCTTAAAGTATCCTCTTCCAATAGCATATAAGATCAAGAAAAGGTATACAGTACCATTATAGTTATCTAATATAGTGGAAATTTTTGCTCTAGTGGACAAAAGAAGACTCAAAGTAATTTTGTTCTATACATCAATCAAGTCATGGCTAAAAATAGTGAGGTCGTTCTCTATAACTCTACTTTAACTTAAGATAAAATTAAGCATCATCTAGGTTTTCCTTGATTAGTAAGAATATTGGTTCGAAATATTAGAGGTTTAAATACTCCAACAAAGCAACACATAGCATTGCAAGCATTCACAAAGTTTATGCCAAACACGGTAGCTTTACTTGAAACGAAAATGATAAAATCAACAACCTACATTTTTCGATATCTGACATATTTGGATGGCCATATATGTGTTGAGGCTTCTTATTACAGTAAGGGTAAGCTGTTATTGTGGAATAAGCAAATACTGGACATTCATATCCTTAAGAAAACTTTTTTGGAGATTTATGTTGAAGCTAAGGTCAGGAACTCTAACACTCATTGGTATTTTTCAATAATTTACTCTTCTTCCAATATAAATGAAAAACAACAACTCTAAAATAATTTGCTACAATATGCAATAGTAGCAAACAATGAACCCTAGTGTATAATTGGGGATTTTAATGATATAATATCTACAAGAGAATATTTTAAGGGTATGTGTGTATTGGGGGGGGGAGTGGTGTTGTGGTTGGGGTAAGGGGGTTTCTTTTGCAAAAGTAAAGCTTTTAACTATGCAAGATAAATGAATCTTTGCAAGCTCATGGATATGGGGTATCTAGGTGTGCCTTATGCTTAGTTTAATGAACAAAACTTACCTACTCTAATTCAAAGGCGTCTAGATAAAGTCTAATGTAACCATGACTGGCATGCCTTATATCTTGAATAAAAAATATAACATTTGTTGAAGTGACCTAGTGATCACACACCATTATTACTTAATAGACATCCTATATTTGTGACATTTAGAAAGCAAAGGCCTTTTAGATTTCAACCTATCTGGTTTATAGATAAGTCTTGTTTCAAAGTTATATAAGAAATCTAAGAACCTTCTAACCACAACATATTACATATGATAGAAACACTACCAAATTTCTTAAGAGATTGGAATAAGAAGGTAATTAGCATAGTGTATTATCAAAAGAAAAAGTTATTGAAGAGATTAGAAAGGATAGATAAAGCTTTGGCTCAATATCCCTCTTCTTACCTCACGAAACTAAAGGAAACACTTAAAATTGATTTAGAAACTCTCTTAGATAGGGAGGAGTGGATCTACAAAATGAAGGCACGTGTAAGGTGGATCAAAGATGGAGAGAGAAATACAACATACTACCGTATTATAGTGCAAAATGGGAGAGAAAAAAATCAAATTACTGGCCTTCAAGATACTACCATCTCATAGGCACAAAGTGAATAAGCTCATAAAAAGTTGTTATTACGAAGGACTAATTCCAAAGTATCTACATCAAACACAAATATGCTTGATACCTAAAAAAATAGGAGCAAGTGTGGTGAAAGAATGTTGGCTTATTGGATTATGTAATGCAATAAACAAAATTATTAGTGAATAGACTTTAGCCTTTTCTTAATGACATTATTTATTCAACTCAAGCTAGTTTTATAAAAGGCTAAAAAGTAGCAAATAATATTATTTTAGTAAATGAAATTTTGAGCAACTTTAGAAAGAAAACTAAGAAGAAAGACTAGATGATGATAAAAGTGGATCTTGAAAAAGCTTTTGATACCATAAAATGGGATTTTATTCAGTGGGTGCTTCACAATCTTAATTTTCCTACAAGATAGATTAAGCTTATTAATTCTTGCATTACCATAACTTCAATTAAAGTCTTAGTAAATGGATATCCATTAGATACTTTCCAAAAAAGTAGAGGAATTAGACAAAATGATCTAATCTCGCCTTACTTATTCATACTTAGTATGGAAATTTTCTATAGATAGATAGAAAGACCAATTAGGTTGGGAACATAGCAAGGATTTTAGCTCAAGAGGAATGAATTTTGCATTTCTCATGTTATATTTACGGATGATCTAGTCCTTATGGAAAAGGCAAATCAAACAAACTCCATGTGCATTAAGGAAACCCTAAGGAATTTCTCTAAGCTATCAAGTCTTAACCTAAATCCTCTATATTATTCTCTAGAAATACTTCTAGAGAGAAAAAAAGAGGAAATTACACAAATTCTGCGTATAAGGAAAACAAAATCCTTTAGAAAGTATTTAGGTTATCCTCTATATGATGGAAGAAAATCAAATGCAAGTCAATTAAATGAAATTATTGAAAAAGCACACAAAAAGTTACCTAGATGGAAGGCAAGACAGCTAAGCATGTGTAGTAGAATTATTCTTATCAAATTTGTACTAGAATCCTTGTTAATATAGTATATGAAAGTGGCAAAGCTTCCATAGAATACACTAAATAAATTGGTCCAAATGACTAGAGATTTTCTGTAGAGTGAAACGAATGATACAGATAAAGTTTAATTGATAAATTGGTCAAAATTTTCAAAATCAAAAGAATTGGAAGGGTTGAGACTTGTTGATCTATTCAAGAGGAATGAGGCTTATTCAAATAAGAGATATTGAGAATAGACATGTTGCTTGGATACAAAGTATTAAAGCTAAGCACAAAAAGATAAGAGATAGTCTTGATATACCCAAGATACAATCAGCATCTCATATAGTTGTGATTGGTTTAAGAAAAATGCCATGGTCATACTAACGAATGGAAGAAACATAAGTTTTTGGGAAGATAAATCGATAGGTAATCTAACTATGAGAAAGATTGTTTAGGGTCCTTAAATTACAAAACCTCTAAATTATCTATGGTAGAGTCTTTGTTATATCCTTTCGAATAGGATGACAATAAATTAGGGTTTGAGATTTCAAATATTCTTGTCTCCCAAATAAGGCCTATTGTACTACATAATAAACATAATGAAAAAAAGGTTCTACTAAGTTTAAGGAATTCAATTAAACTCTAAAAAATTTACAAAGAATTATAAAAAGGAGAGGGAGCAAATAAGGGAGTTTAGGCTTAGATTTAGCATTCAAATGACCTAATAAATTAGGATCTTAAGCATACCTACATGTGTAAGAAAATATAGAGTATAAGCAAAATGTGGCAAGATAAAACAAATTACCTAAGTTTTTAAGGGAATGTCTTAAATTGGGTCAAGTATAACTACCACATTAAGAAGACGGATTATTAAAGAAGCACCCTCCAAAAGTATTTACTTTTGGATTCATGCTATAGATGCTATGGTTTCAAAGGAACAAAGTTTTAGCAAATCTTGACCCAATCAATTGGGATAATCATAAACTCACTAAGAAATTAAGTCACGAGTATTAGTCCTAGTTGAAAAAAGAAAAAGTTTTTTATAAATTGTATACATTACAACCAAAATGGAATCCTCCACGACTGCAATGGGTAAAATTAACTTCTAATGGGTTAGTTAATAATCTCACATAACAAGTGTACGGGATTAGGGTTGTAAGGGATTTTACCAAAAAGTAGATACTACTTACCAATTAGATAAGAATGATATTGTAGTTGTCGAAATTTAGGCTATTTACTAGGGTATTTTCCTTTACTTGCAAAAAAATCTAAAAAATGTAGAGATTGAGATTGACTCAAGGATTATAGAATAACTATTATGAACAATTGAATTATCTAAATAGAATATAAACATGTTTTACCAGTTTGCAAGGAAGAGGCTTGCTAGTTGGATGAAGTGAATATTCGAGTCACACCTCATGAATTAAATCGAATGACATGTTGGATGGTAAATTTTTTCACACTTGTAACAAGAACCCTATTATAATTTTAATGAACTACTATTGGAGAGGTTACGAAAACATTAAATCAGGACATTTTGGGTTATGGAACTATGAAAATTATAAGAAGCAGAAGGAAGAAACCTGCAATTTTTTAATGAGATGATTGTAGCTAAGCCTAGCTAAGGCATGTTTTGATGTAGTATTCAGAATTAGGGTTTTGGTTGTTTATTTCGATTACATGTGATTGTATGTAATGTGAACTGTTTACTTTGGTTTATAAATAATATATTATCTATGTTATGGGGGAAAAAAAAAATTGTTCTTGTCCTTAAAAGGAGTTCTCAATTATCACTTTTGTCAAAAGGTTTGTGACTAAAATGTTCGTCTTTAGAACCTTACAAAACAAAATTTAGACTTCCAATGAAAGAATTTTATGTCATTACATATATAATAGGATTTCAACTTCAATACTTGTAGTCCCTTTCAAGGTTTAATGTGAAACCTTAGTTGTTTGGAATTGATAGATTAAAGGATTTCAAAAAATATCCTTTAAATTGAGTCAAATTTTATTATAAGGTCACAAAGACTAGAGAAAGAGACCTAACAATGTTCTTTTCTTAAAGTAAAGTGTATAGAAGATTTAATTTAATAAAATGTAAGTTCGTTAGCACTGCTCGATATTTATCAAAAACTCAAAATTTAAGTTTTGAGACATAATGAGCCCTTACAGATAACTTATTTAGACTATAAATTTATGAAATGACATGACATAATTTTTAGGAAATACATATATACTCAATGGTTATTATGCATAAATTTGTACCTATAAATTAGCTAAAACCCTAAACATATAATATATCTAAATTAAACTAGGAAAATGATAACTCAAATGCCTAAAACTCATTTAACAATAAGGAATTCATTAGTAATTGTCATGGCAATGAAGGAATAAATCAAATGCAAATAAATAATTGTAACATGTAATCTATTGACACCTCATAACTTGCATGACTAAAGCAAATCACTTATGCTTATAAAAGAATAAAAATTCATTGGATGCCATAGCTCAATGTAGCTCCACTCTTATTTTCATTTAGCAATTCTGGTCAAATATGAGTTTAGGAAGATTGTTGAAAGCTAGAAAAACTTAAGAAAGATTAGAGGAAAATTGAGAGAAAATCATAGAATTTGGGGTTTGAGGATTAATGGAATACCAACCACTAGACCCCTTACCCAAGCCAGACTTTGAGGATTATAGGGCCTGGCTAGGAGAATCATGGTTGCTCAACTCAACCCTAACTAACACATCTACCAAGAAGGCTAGATGGTGAACACTCTAAGTCCTCTGTTCGGATGCACACTAATCTACTTATTTTCTCATTCAAATACCGAACACTCATATGCCAACCTATCAGATGTTGAGATTTCCAATGCTGACTTACCAAGCACCAAAGACAAGGTCCCTATCCTTGACCGTTGCACTCTCTTCTCCTACTCTACCAAGCTATTGCCTTACTCAATCACCCTAACATCCGTTAGTATAGCTCAACAACTACATTCCAATACCCTACTATATTCAATATAACCACAATAACAATGTACCACCTATCATTCTCTTTTTCTGACATTATACTGTATTACTTTTCCTCAATTGCTACATATACCCTTTCAAGTAGTACTATGTGACCTATTTCTAGCATTACCCATTTCTATAATTTCTTTATTTCTCTTTGCTACCATAAAGACTTTCTATAAATAGTTCTTCTTATATACTGTAATCAACTTTTCATCTCATTATTAATGAATATTCCTCTTGTCCTTGTAAGACACCACTCTCCAAGTATATACTCCCTACTCTTATCTAATCTTTCTCGTAGCTCGAGATTAATGATGAATGAACCTTAAGATTTACTTATGCCCATGTCAAGTAAAGCTCAAGTCGTGTCGTGCTTGTTGGTGTGTCATATATGATAAGCAGCTCTATAAAAGCTACTGTGTTTACCTACCCATTTTTTCTTCTTTGATATCTCGAAGGACCTACTAATCTTGCCCATGGTAAGCCCTAATGATTAACTTAGCTCCTATACACATCATAAAATCTTGGTATTAGAGATTAAGGTTTTAACCGTAAGTTACATGTTGTAGTGGTTATCTTTTGAAGTAATTCTCATGCTCTGTTGTACTCTGTATCTTTACTTCAAAAACAAAGTAAGTTATCTAAGTTGTTATGGGGTATAGTTTCTAACTTGTGTTGTGTAGCATCTTGTATTGAATTGTGAATTTGTTGAAGTCTTGTTGTGAGAATGTCAAACCTTAACATATAAGGAGAGATAGGTGAGATTGAGAGTAATGTTCTTGGTTGTAGTCACGTTAAGCAACAAACCCCATGAATTATAGATGAATGGATACAAAACCTTACTACTATTGTAACTAACTTAGCCGTATCTATGCAATGGTTAGTAAAGGCTCAGCAACCAAAAGGAAGTGCTAAACGTAAACAAGGTATACGAGATAGACCAAGAGGACATGGTGTGGAAATCCGAGCTCTTAGTGCTATGAATGTGCCATAAGTGCAACCTATCCGAGCCGAAGGACTCGCAATTCAAAGACTTGAGTTGGGAGAAGTTGAGAACATGAAGATGTCAGAGATGAAGATGAGCAATTCCCTGAGTATGATGAACATGAACTTCGAGTTCCTAAAAGGGCTAAGCACATCAAGCTGCAAGTTTCGAGCTTCTCTAGATTTGGTAGTACTAATGAGGATTTAGATTAGGAAGAGATGATTGAAAAGATTTTTTACTTCTACAGTTATGAAAACTCAATGCATATTTATGTAGCAACCTTAGAGTTTTTTTGGTATGCAACAATGTGGAGGGAAAAATTATTGATCATGCATCAACGAACCCAATGAGAAATACGAACTTAAAATGAAATGAAACAAGTTATAAGGAGTAGATTTGTTTTAGAATACTATGAGCAAAATACCTTCCGACGTCTCTAAGAACTCAAGTAAGGTAGTTGATCTGTAGACGAATATGTCAAAGAGTTCGAGTTGTTAATGATTTGATGTGATGTTAATAAACCAAAAGCACGAACAGTGGCTAGGTTTATTTTTGGCCTAAAGCTAGAGATTGGTAATATAGTAGAGGTGTAAAGGCTTGGGAACCTAGATGAAACCATCTAAGTGGCACAAAGAGTTTAAAGGCAAAGGTAAAGTTAACCCAACTAAGCACTAAGCAACCAAACTAATATATCAAACAGATCTGGCATGCTAAGTCGACCTGCATATGACTGAGTTTGGTATAGTTCTGAGGTCGATCGCTGAGGTTAAGCCCTGAGCAAACCTAATGAGGGTTGGGGTAAGACTAAAGCCGAGGAGCTTAAGGTTAGGAAGGACCAAGGTTAGAGCTCAAGATGGAAGACCCGAGAAATCAAATGTTTAAGTGCCTTAGTTTTGGACACATAGCTAATCAATGTTCGAACCAACATATCATGACCATCAAAGGAGAAAGCCTTAGTTTGAAGTAGAAAGTGCTAGTGAAGGCAAAGAGGAGGTGGATGTCGAGCACTTTCTTGATGAATTCCTAGAGGACCCTAAAGCTCTCACTAGACCCAAACAGGGCCAACAGTACCTCAACATGATCATCTGAAGAGCCCTCAATACCTATGTTGCGAAAGAAAGTAAGTAGCGGGAAAATCTCTTCCATACTAATTGCCAAGTGAGTAGAAGTTTGTGTGCCTTGATTATTGATGGGGGAAATTGTACTAATGTGGTAGCATAAAGGGTGATGAAGAGCTTGAAGTTGCTGACTTGTCCTCCCCCTAACCTTGTAAGATGCATTAGCTAAACGATAAAGGTGGACTCTAAATCTTGAAGCAAGTGAAGATGCCAATCTCCATTGGGGAAAGGTACAAGGATGAGATACTATATGACATTCTACCCATGTGCACTTTCCATATACCGTTAGGCTGACCATGGCTATTTTATCTTAAGGTACTCCATGATGGGTATAAGAACACTTACATATTCTGAAAGGATGGGAAGAGGGTTATGCTGACCTCAATGAGCCCTTATGAAGTTTAGAAATCACAAGAGAGGATTTCTAAATCCTTACAGAGGAAGTCCCTAGTGATTTCCAACGTGTAATTTTCCAAGGATGTTAAAAGGGAAGAATTTGTATTTCTATTGATTTGGAGACTACTTGAACTGAAAGAGGATAGAATGGATAAAGTATTGCCAACTATGGTATAGGCCTTGCTCTAAGAATATGTCGACCTATTTCCAAATGAGCTGCAAACATGTTTACCCCCTATAAGAGGCATAGAGTACTACATTGGCCTCTAAACTAGAGCTACTTTACTTAACCAACCAGCCAATAGGCTCAATCCTAAGCAAGTAACCAAGCTAAAAAGGCAAGAAGATGAGTTAGTTAAATGTAGATATGTCAGAGAGAGCATTAGCCCTTGTGCCATGCCATCTGTCCTAGTGTCGAAGAAAGATAGCTCATAGAGAATGTGCATTGATGGCCAAGCTATCAACAAGATCACTGTTACGTACCGATATCCAATTCTGTAATTAAATGATATGTTAGATAAATTACATGGTGAATGGATATTCTCAAAAGTTCATTTGAAGAGTAGCTACTACCAAATTAGAATGAGACCTAGAGATTAGTGGAAAACTACCTTCAAGACAAAGGATAGTCTTTTTGAATGGTTGATAATGCCATTTGGACTCACTAATGCACTGAGCACCTTTATGCGATTGATGAACCATGTTTTGAGACCTTCGATTGGTAAATGTGCCGTTGTTTACTTTGATGATATCTTAGTGTATAGTACCAACCTAATATCTCATGTTGTGCGCTTGAAGTCATTAATTGATATCCTCTATGCTAAGCAATTGTTCGGCAACTTGAAGAAATGTATCTTTTGCCAAAGCGAGGTAGTACTCCTCGAACATGTCATATTAAGAGGAGGTATCCGGGTTGATGATGAAAAAGTGAGGGCTATTCTTGAATGGCCAACGTCGACCAATGCTACCGAAGTGAAGAGTTTTCATGGTCTAGCTTCGTTTTATAGAAGATTCATTTGAAACTTTAGTTCCATAGCAACCCCATTAACCAAGCTAATTAGGAAGAACTCTAAATTCAAATGGTCCGAAAGTGCTCAAAGCAGTTTTGAAGATATCAAATCCTGTTTGACTTTCGCCCCAATGCTAGCATTGCCTAACTTTAGTAAGATTTTTGAACTAACGTATGATGCATCTAGAGTTGGTATTGGTGTTGTTCTTATGTAGCAGTACCGAACAATCGTGTACTTCTATAAGAAACTCAAAGGTACCGCTCTGAATTACTCGACATATGATAAAGAGTTCTATGCTCTTATCCGAGCACTTTAGAATTGGCAGCATTACCTACTGTTGAGAGAGTTTATTATCTACATGGATCATAAGTCTCTCAAGCATCTTAAAGGCTAGCAAAAACTCTCTTAACATCATGCTAAGTGGGTAGAGTTTCTAGAAACCTTTTACTATGTCATCAATTATAAGAAGGAAAGTTCAAACATTATAGCTAACACCCTTTCTCATTGGCATGTCCTTATTACATCAATGTAAGCTAAAGTACATGGGTTTGTACTCTACCTGACTAATATGAGCATGATTTGCACTTTGGACCCCTAGTGGCCAAGTGCAGTTTAGGAAGAGTAGTAGATGGGTTCTACTTGAGCTAAGGATTTCTGATGGAGGGAAAGCAAGTATGTGTACCGAGCAATTCTACTAAGGAATCAATTGTTAGAGAAGTGACTATTAGGGGTCTAGCCAGCCATTTTAGTAAGAAAAGAACTACTAAGCTGTTAAAGGAGCACTTATATTGGCCAAGAATGATGAAGGATGTGCATAAAGTCCTTAAATGTTGTGAGGTATGTAAGCAAGCTAAGGGAAGAAGAGATCCATATGGAGAATATACTCCTCTACCTATACTTGAGCAATCATGAACCAATCTAAGCATGGATTTCATGTTTGACCTACCCAGAATGCCTCAAAAACATGATTCAATTATAGTAGTAGTCAATCAGTTTAGTAAAATGAGCTACTTCATTCCCTGCCACAAAGCTAATAATGCTTTATTCACTACTGACCTCTTTTTGTAGGTGATTATACGACTACATGGCATCTTGAGAAGTATTGTCTTAAATCGCAATTCGAAGTTTACTAGCTTCTTTTGGCAAACACTATGGAAGAAGCTCAACACTGAACTTATGTTCAGTACTTCTTGCTATCCTTAAACAAACGACCAAACAGAAGTCGTAAACAAAACAGTAGGCAACCTACTTCGAGCTACTATTTGTCAAAATCTACATGATTAAGACTTCAGTTTGCTAGTTATAAAGTTTGCTTACAACCACTTCACCCACAACTCAATAGGAAAGTTGCCTTTCGAGGTTATCTATTGACTCAATCTGAATTTGCCACTAGATATGATTACTGGCCCATCCTCTTTAAGAGAAAGTCAAGCTAGTCTACAATGTGCCGAGGAATTTCAAAGTCTAAATTAGAAGTTTGTTGAGCAACTAGTCAGAATGGTTGCTCAATAGCAAGACCAAGGGAACCGAAGATGAAAGCATTTCATTTATAACCCTAAAGACCTTATCGGGGTTCATCTTAGCAAGGAACGGTTCCTAAGAAGGAGAAGAGCAAACTTCCCCAAATCAGATGGCCCCTTTAAGGTCTTATAAAGGATAAAATGGAAATCCATCCAATCCAATTCATTAAAAAAGAAGTAATAAACCAAAAGAATAGATTCATCTCATATAGCAAAAGATTTTTGACAATGCTTATGAGCTGGAGTTACTAAAAGGCTTTAGAGTATACCCAACCTTCAATGCTTCTAATCTTATGCCTATGTGTTAGAGAGAGAAGCTAACCAATACTTGATGATAAATCTTCAATAACCCTTGAGAGCTAATGGAATACCAATCACTGGACCCTTCACTCAAGCCAGACATCGAGGATTATATGGCCTAGTTAAGAGAAACACAGTTGCTCAACTCAGCCTTAATAAGCACATCTAACAAGAAGGCCATATGGTAAACACTTTTAAGTGCTTTACTCGAATGCACATTAGTCTACTTATTCACTCATTCAAATATTGAACACTCATACGTCAGCCTATTAAATACCAAGAATTCTAATGCTAACCTTTTGAGCATCGATGACAAAGTCCCTATCCCTGACTGTCGTGCTCTCCTCTCCTACTCTGCTAAGTTGTTGCCTCACTTAATCACCTCAACAACCATTAGTATAGTTCAACAGCAACACTCCAGCACCCTGCTACATTCAAATGAGCCACAATAATAATGTGCCACCTGTCATTCTCTTTTTTTGACATTGTACTATATTACTTTTCTTTAATTATTGCATATAACCTTTTAGGCAGTATTATGTTACCTATTTCTAGCATTGCTAATTTCTATAATTTCTTTATTTGCCTTTGTTTGCCTAAGGACTTACTATGTAATTAACTTTTTACCTCATTATTAATGACTATTCCTCTTGTCCTTGTAAGACACCACTCTCCAAGTACATACTCCCTACTCTTATCTAATCTTGCTCGTAGTTGGAGATTAATGGCGAATGAACCTTAGGATTTACTTATGTACCATATCAAGTAAAGCTTAGGTCATGTCATGTTCATTGATGCGTCATATCTGATAAGCAACCCTATGAAAGCTACTGTGTTTACCTATCTATTTCTTCTTCTTCGATATCTTGAAGGACCCATTAGTCACCTTCCCTACGATAAGCCCTAATGATTAACTCAGCTCTTAGGCACATCAAAGGTCTCCACAATGCCTAAGAAGTGATGACCATCACTACCCAATAGGAAATCCAGTACATAGTTCTACCAATAACACCACCATTGGTCATTAGAAGTTCTTCTACTAGTAAGTGCTTCAATTTGATTATATTTTCATTTAATTCTTAAAAATATTAAATCATGTCATGAAATTCTAGAAAAATGTATTTTTGAGTTATTTTATATGTAGTTTAATAGAAAAATATTATTTTAATGAAATTAGGTAGTTACATATATTGTACTTAAGAAATTGTTTGATTTAAACGAATTTTGCTTTTATTTTCAAAATTCTAAATAACATAGTTTTAGCTTCAAAATTTTTATATAAAGTATCATAGTATCTAGTTACATTTTGTGTAAAAAGTGTTACCAAAATCACTTATCTTAATTCTATTAAAATAACATATTTTTAGCTTCAAAATTTTTATATAAAGTATCATAGTATCTAGTTACATTTTGTGTAAAAAGTGTTACCAAAATCACTTATCTTAATTCTATTAAATTTTAGCTATTATATGATGAGTATATTGGACTTTAATGAAAATATTATGATTTTTAAGGAAATAGCTTGGTTCTAATTTTGGTAAATTGCAATGGATATTCATAATAGATAGTGGTTGAGATGAATTTTGTAAGTCAAAATGGATAATTTCACAAATACGTAAGTTTGGAGCCAAGACCATAACTTTTCTAATTATGCAATTTTATTGTTTGGGTTAAACAAAGAGTTAAATGAGTTTTCATAAGTGGCTGAATAGATAAAAATTTCACTACAAGAATTTTGGCCATAGGCAACATTTGTAGATTTTACAAACATAGCTAATTTTGTTATGTGTTAGTCACGTTTTTTAAACATGACACAAAACACATTATTGGCAACGTTTGTAGACAAATATGAAATATATTATATCAACTTGTTTACATAGCATGACATTAAAATATATCCAAAATACAAATATAATTTGCTGTATGATAATCTTGTTTCTATTAAGTTAGTAAACTTTATTCAACTCTATATCTCTAAATATATAGTTTTGATATTTCCTCATTATTTAATCTTTATATCAATAGACTTAAAAAAAATAATATATCTTCTGCACCTATCTATATCGATATATATCTTCTTTATCTATATCTTCTTATATGATATATATCTATATCTATCCATATATATTAAGCCAATAATCTTCTATTCAACTCCACATTACTAATATAGTAATGTTGGAAAAATTATGGAAACCTTAGTAAAGAAGAAACCCCCTCATCTAAGGACGAGTTAAAGGAAAAATTCCATTGCAATAGGAGGAGACTGGCTATAGATGGATCAGGAGTGGTCAATGAGGTAGTTCCGAAGGGAAGACTTCCCCCTTCTGTTGTTAAAGGGAAAAGGGTATCGTTTAGAGATACTGTTGTATCGAACATAATAGGAGCATATAAAAAATTCTATTTTAAGCCTACTAACATTGGAAATGATATGGATCATGATACTACTATTGCATTTGATAATGAATTGGACTCTTAAGACTCTAGGACCAATTGTGTCAAGTTCTCAAGAGTCGAAAAGGAAATTATCTATGCTCCATGGAAAAACACATTCATTGCAAAAATCATGGGACCAAATTTGGGGCATAAGATTATGCGTAAAAGGATTATGAGAATGTGGAAGACCTTAACAAATGATAAGATTATACATGCGAGCTTAGGAATCTATCTAATTGTGTTAAAAAACAATGCTAACTATCAATGGGTTACTAAAAACGGTCCTTAGTTTATCAATGGCTATTATCTAGCTTTAAAACTGTAGGAACCTAACTTTAGCCTAGATAATTCATCTTTTAATGCTATTGTTGTTTGGGTCCATATAAGTGGCTTACCTATTAAGTTTTACTCCCCTCTAGCAATCAGGAGAATAGGAGAGTATTAGCTCGATTCTAAGATATGATGCATACACAGTAGGGTTAGAAAGGGGCCGTTTTGCCTAAATATGTGTACAGATCAATTTTGATGAGCCCCTAAAACATACTCTTCATATGGATAAAAAATCCTATAAGATATAGTATGAAGGTCTACTATGCCTTTATGAGTGCTATAGAAGAATTAAACATTTGTTTAAGGAGTACCCATTTCGAGAAAAGGAGAAAATACCAAGCAGGGAGCATGACGAGACCACATAAGGAGGGGATACAGGTTTGAGAGACTGTAAACTCTAGAAAATCGATAGTCTGAACCTTAATTCAAGTTCAAGTGTCTTAAACTGTGTAATAAGTCAATAAGGCTAGTAACAATAAAAGATTATGAAATTTAATAAAATATAATACCGATAACAAAACCCTAAAATAACTCTAAATTACGTATTAAAACTCTAAAACTGATTTATGCACAATTAATCAAAATTGAACCTAAATTTGTTCAAAACCCTAAAACTATAATTATAAGCTTATAAAATAGTTAAATATTACTCAATAATGATATAATTATAGTCGATTGTAATTATCGATTAAATCGCTTATTCGCATAAAATTTTAACGAAATCATTATAATAATTTGTAAAAATTATAATTGTAACAGGTACCAATTAAATTGATAAATTTTCAAAAAATTCCAAAATTAATTTATGATGAGTATTGTTATAATTTATATGTTTAGAAAAATTACAAATATTTATTTTTAATTTTTATTTTATTCCTTTTTCTTTCTTTCTTTTTTTTTCTCTTTTCCTTCTTTTTCTCCTTAATCATGTTCTGAAAACAAAGAAAAAAAATCAGAAACACAATAACCCATGTGAGGAATTAAACTTACAGGTGTTGCAATTAGGAGAACAAATAAAAAACAATTAGATTAGGTTGTTTTTTCTCCATAAATGCTTACATCAAATGGATTTGTATATGATATATATATAATTATTCCAATCGAAAGAAAAAGTCTGGACGTGAAATAAAAGCAAGAAAAATCTAAAAACAAAAACAGTACAAATCAAAACCGAAAAGAAGAAGGAAAAGAAAGAATTCTAGAAATCAAAATAACAAAACCGTGAAGAAGAAAGAAGAAGAAGGAAGAAAAGAAGAAGAAAAAAATAAAAAATAATAAGTAAAATTATTTTTGTAGTATAAATGTATATTATATGATATGTACATATATATATGTAGATTTGTATTGTATTTTAATAAATATAACATTACCATTACATGTATGTATACATAAGTAATTAAATTGACATATATATGTATGTATAAAGATATGTATGTAGACATGTATGTACATAGGTATANGAAATAAAAAAAATACATGAATATATGTATGTGTACATAAGAGTATGTCAAATAAGTATTTATTGTTTTCATAAAATAAATATATACATATGTTTACATATGATGTATAACATATAGTATATATATGTAGTATACTAAATATATATATGATATAATAATATCTACTAACTAAAATAAATTTATAATTATGTAAGGAGTAGGTATATATATATATATATATATTACTGTAAATTAAAAATTTCTCATTAACGTATATTATAAAATTTAGTAAATATAGTATAAGTCTATATATATATATATATATATATATGTATGTATGTATGTATGTGTATATCGTGAAATATAAATGAGTAATAAGAAAATAATGAATAATAATAAAATAAAATAAAAATAATATCAATAATAATAATAATAATTGTAATAAGACTAAAATCTCAAAAATAGGAAAAGTATGCTTAAAATAATAAAAATATCAATTATATGATTCAAATAATTAAATCATAAATATATTAAGAAAAAGCCAAACTTAATATTTTATAATTTTTAAACTAAAATAATAAATTTTGTGATATTTTTATATCACAATTCAAACTGCGAGTCACAACATCTAAAACAGATCTTACTCGCTCGAAAATAATCAAAATGAACTATAAGTTCATAATGATTTGAGCTAAAACGAAAAAGTTATACAAGATTCGATAAAAAACTTGAATCGATAATTTCATATAACTAGGTGAAGTAAACCTTATAAATTAGGATACTAGTTTAACTTTAAATTTCCAAACTTATAAATTTTTATTATTCTCAGGTAATTTTGATATAGACCCTAAGCTACCACCAGATTACTACGACCCCTAAGTCAGCTATGGCTGAGTGAGTTTTCCTAATGGTCCCATATTTGTTTGTGTTTGTAGTTAGTAAACATAAGTTATAATCAATAAATTAATGTGTATGAGGTTGGGTTATGCTTATGTATGATAATTGTTGTTAATGGTGAATTTACTTTAAATCATAATAATGTATTGATTATTGTATAGTAGATTTACTAAGAATTGATTGTTTATGACCTGAAATGATCACTGAATAAATAAGACCTAATTTTATTCGATTAGAAAAGTTAACTTGGATCACGCATAATCATGTACCGCATAACTAATTTCAGCAGTCATATTATACGAAGGTAACAAGAGGCCATACTTAGGTTGATTATTGAATGTTATAGATTTCGTACGATACACATGTGCGATATGACCTTACCTTAGCCCGCAGGATGACTAAGCGTTGGAGGTGCCAACCACTTAGCTAAGGGTTGAGTCTAGAGTCCTTTATTTAAGGGTGAGTGAAGGTTGCGTGAACCTACTCACAATCATATATAGAACTCGTTTTGATAAAACTGATAATGAATATACCGTTACATTTTAAATACGAAACACGGAGTTTCGTTATAAGATAAATTCTAATATGATACCCGAATCTGACTGTGCCGATATATCTCCAACCCTGACTTCGGAGGGCTTTAAATTTGAGTTGCATGCAGTACCTGGTTACCTACATGTATTTGTTTGGCATATTGATTGTCATGCATTTATTTAATTGAACTTAATTATTATATAACTTGATTGCTGTATGGTTGAGGGAGTCATCTCACTAAGCTAGTTAGTTTATACCCTTGTAATCTTCTTTCGCAGGCCAAGTTATTTGTGGAGTTGGGCCGTCGCATGCCTGAGGTTAATGTTTTACATGGGGTCAATGTGGGAGTTAGATGTGATCAGAGAGTATTTCTAATAGTTTATAGAGTTGAATATGTAATCGAGTAATGCTGGTTTGACTTAAGACATGTTTTAGACTTCTTATTTATAAATTCCTATATAAATAGACTATGTGTTACGTTTCTATAATTTATTATTTATCATGAAATAATATTGCTTATGTTTGCACACTCTTGATAGTTAGTTATAGCTATAGCCTTATGTATCGTATAAAAGGGTCATCGATTGTAAGGGAATTCAATCTGTAATCCTTTATATGGTATACAGCAACTGCTATGACTAGCAACTGCCACGAATAGCCCCCTCGAGTTGTGACAGTGACAGTTGAAGCATGAGAGGCAGATGTATACCCCCCCACCCTAATAATAACATGGTTGACGATAAGAATCATAAAGATATTGATTACACCAAAGGGTTAGCTTCAACTAGTGTTTATAATGACTTACCAAAACCAATAAATAGTGACAAGGTCAAAGTATTAAATGTCAATGAAGATGTAGATGCTTTAAAATATAGAGAATGGATAAAAGTGCAAAGAAAAAAGAATTCTTAGAAGTAGCAAAAGAAGGTGTAGGGTGGGTGGTGAACCGTTGCAACCTAATGACATAAACAATTATCGTGAACATGAGAAGTCACTATAGACAAAAGAGCCATCTATTGGGAAAGAAAATAATAATCCAACCAAGCACACTGATGAAGGACCAAGAGATATTATAGCGGTTAAATCAAAAGACATAACTATGGAACTATCAAAAGGCAGTTTTTCCATATGCAATGTGGACGAAGATTTAAAAGATAATAAAAACCCTTGCTCTCCCAAAACTCTAATGCGAACTTTAAATTTCAAAAGACTATCTCTTTAAGAAAAATAGCAAGTCAACATGGTACCAATACTAAAGGTCGAAATTTTAGTACAAATCCTATACCCAAGTTCAACCCTTTTGGATAAGCACTCAAACATTCGAATCTAGGAGATAAGGAAAGATTCACTTTTATGGCAAATGGGAACGAAAGTAGTGGACATTACCCTAACCCTACAAAAGTGGAAGAAAGACATGGCCCGATAATAAAATTCAAGCTGATGGCATAAAGGGGAAGAATATTCAACCAGGGACAAAAAACCATCACCATTACAATAGAAGGACGATTAGAAATGAAGTTGCCAATGATTTGATGGAACATTCTAAGGAAGGATACAGTCAAAATCATGAGATGGAAGTAGCATACTCTAGCAAAAATAATCCTCCTGGAGGACCTAAACTCTATAGAAGCATAATACATCCCCTTCACTTTGTTAGTAATAGAAAGACAAGGGAAGAGAGTGATCTTCAAAGCTTTAGAGGATCAAATGGCACTCATCTAGATGGCATGCAACCTATGCCAATGGAGTGTTCAACTATTCCACCTCCAATAAGTTAACATTGGGATTTTCCTTTACAAAATGTCTTTCCATATGATGAATCTCAATCTTATGGATACCTTTTCCTTTAATCTGGCTCTCAAGCCCTTTAAGGTTTTGGCATGGAACGTCCCAGGTGCAAACTCCGAAAGTAGATGAAAGGCCATCAATAGTCTGGTGTCACAATATGAGCCTGACATCCTCATTTTATTAGAGACTCACATAAATAGAGTTACTTTTGAGAATCTCCAAAATGCCCTTCCTTTTAATAGGATGGTATGTTCTGAAGCTAAAGGCTTTAGCAGTGGAATCTTAGTGCTATGGAAGGTTAAAGGAGTGCTACTATGAGAACATCATGTATCTCGACAACATATTCTACTAGAGGTCTAGGTATGTAATCCCTCTTTCTCTTGGTTTATTTCTGCTATATATGCTAGTCCTATTCTTGATACTATAATGGCTTTTTGGGAAGAACTTAAATCATGTATGAGTTCTGTCAAAGGCTCTTGGTTACTTATTGGTGACTTTAATGAAGTTATCTATAATGAAGAAAAGTGGGGAAATAAAGATATTAGCTAAACTGAGTGAATAGTTACCAAAGCTGTATGAATTGATGCAATATGGTTGATTTAGGATTTTGTAGAGGTAAATTTACCTGGTCTAAAAGATCCAGATGTCTTGATGATCTTATTCAAACAAGGCTTAATGGGGGCTTAAGCCAATCACAATTGGCAAAATCTATTCCTTAAGACTAAAGTTTTCCACCTGATGTCTAATCAGTTGGATCATCTTCCAATCCTCTTAGATACCCTCCCAAAAATCTAAGGTATAGGAGTAACCCATAGGCCTTTCCCTTTCCAACCGATGTAGCTTGAACACCTTGATTTCAAAAGTTAGGTAAGCTCAAAATGGAATAGACTTGTTTTGCTACCCAAATGATTTGCTAAGGTTCATCCCTAACCTTAGACAATGGAACAAGGAAGTCTTTGGACATATCCCCACCAGGATAAAAGGGATCAAAAATCAACACTTTAAGTTAAAGTAGCAGTTGTTTTCTAGCCCTACTTAACATGCCATAGATAGAGAACATGATCTCAACACTAAACTGGGGTACCCTATTTGGTTTATTGAACTAATCGATCAAGGTCAAAAGTTTGTGGTCTCTTTGATTCAGTTGGCAACCAAGTAACAGATGAAGAAGGGATCCATCTTCTATTTAAAAACTTCTTCTAACACCTTCTATCAATTGAGAAGCTTTTCATATGGAAAGAACATTTGAAATGGAATGATGGGAAAAAGGTGCTAGCATCCAATGAATACCAATATCTATAGAGCAAATAGACAAATGTTGAGATTAAGAAAGCCCTATGGTACACTAATAGTAGTAAGACACTAGGGATAGATGGTTTACATACGGAATTCTTTAAAGCACATTGGGATACTGTAGGGCCAGCAATATGCCAAATAGGTCGAGAGATCCTTCTTATGAGAACTGTACTAAAAGAAACTAATAAACTCTTCTTGTATTGACCCCGAAAATTGCTAGAGTAAACAAAGTTAAAGAATTTCGTTTAATAAGCCTATATACCATGATGTATAAAATTATCAACAAATGCCTTGTCAATAGACTCTATCCTTTGCTAAATGACATCATTAGCCTAGAACAAGCCAGGTTCATTTCAGGAAGAGCATAGCGAGATAAATCATAATTTTCCAAGAAATTCTCCACTCTATAAACAAGAAATCTAGTAAGATAGCCTTAATGATAGTGAAACTTAATCTCGAGAAAGCATATGACAAAATGAAGTGGGACTTTGTGCATATGGTCCATCATAGCCTGAACTTCTTAATACCTTAAGTGAAGTTGATTGGATCCTACTTATCAACAATTAGCTACCAAATGGTGTTAAATGGAAGAATGATTGGTAATTTTACACCTAGCCGTAGCTTAAGACAAGGTGACCCCCTTACATCTTCATCTTATGTATGGAACATCTCAACAGGATCACACATATTCTGGTTGAAGAAGGTGAGTGGAAACTAATTAAACTTAAGGGATCTGACATAAAATTTTCCCATTTATTCTTTGTTGATGACCTTCTATTGTTAAATGAGGCTTTACAACAAAATATGAAGATTATAAAAGAGGTGATGGAGGGTTTTAACTACCTTTCAAGCCAATGGGTTAACCATGAGAAATCTAGCATTCTCTTCTCAAGGAATGCTAGCAAAATAACAAAGGATCACCTTATAAATCTTCTTGGTATCAAACAAAATTTCAACTTAAGCATATATTTGGGAATTCCTCTCAAAGAAGGGGGAGTAATTGGAAGTAAGGATTTAAATTTCATTCTAGAAAGATCAAGATAGAAACTAATAGAGTAGAAAGCTAACCTTCATAGTTTGGTTAGTTGAAAACTCCGTTCTTGAGAGTATAACTAATCACTACTCTCAAGCTGCTCTTATATCCTTAAATCTTGCCTGTTAGTTAGAAAAAATATATAGAGACTTTCTTTGGGGATCTTTGCAGGAAAGAAACAAAGCTCATTAGGTTAGTTGGAAAAATATTAAGAGGTTGAAAGAGAAAAGGGGGTTAAGAATGTTTGACATCAAGAAAAGAAATAGAGAAAACATTGCAAAACTAGTATGGCATGTCAAAAAACTGACTCCTTGTGGACAAACCTTACCAAGCAAAAGTACAACCTTCATTTGGAAGGTAGAAGGAAAGATAGTAGATCCTTAATCTACAAGGAATTGAAACATGCCATAGTTTAGGTCAAAGATAAAGCCAAAGTTATCTTCAAATCTGATAGGAACACATCGTTTTGATTAGCAAACTGGTCAAGTAATGGTAAGATATTAGCATGATTATGTAGTCCTTTAAACAAATTTGACCATAACCTCGTGGTACGTCAAGCATGAGATAATTTGTTTGGCTGGAGAGAGGACATTATTAGTTATTTGATTGATCAGGCCATATTTACCAAACTGGATGAAGTGTGGTTACAAAATGTAAAGGGATTCAAGGATGTTTTAAGCTAACCTTATGTCATAAATGGGGATATAATAACAAAATCAACATATTTGGTTCTTTGTCAAGAGGATGAAGTGCAAATAGAAGAAAGCTAGGATTAGGTTTGGAAAACACCCACCATACCTAGAAACTAATTCCTCTTATGGCGTATTCTTTAAAACGATCTAGCAACCAAAGACAACTTGCAAAAGAAAAATTTTCTTGTAAAATTTGAATGTCCTTTATGTTAGAAGGAAGAAGAATCTATGCCACACATTTTTGCCAACTATAATTGGTCTAGAGAAATTTGGTGCCAAATTGGCTTAAGTATCCTAAATAGAGAATTATCTCTTGAAGAATGCAAAGTTTGGCTGAAGAAGGCGTGTAGATGGAGAAAAGAACAATAGAAGTAACATAGCACCTTGTTAGTAGTCATGGTATTGTTTTCCTTGAAATGCATTTGGATGGAGAGACATAATTGAATTTTTAGACTAGAAGATCGAGATGTAGACTATATAACCAAAATTTGTAGAGAAGCCAACAAGTGGTGGACACGATAAATAGTAGTCAAATTAAAGAAGGGTGGTTGGGTCGAAGAGCAAAGATGGGAAAATTCGATAGCAAGTTAGGTAAAATTTAACTATAATGGTGCAAAACTTAAAGGTTAATAGAGTAATAATTAGAGTTATAGTCTACCACAATGATGAAGGCTTAGTAATTGGGGAATGTCACAAAGAGTCTTAGCTAACTCCCCACTTCAAGCTGAGTTATGGGCCATTGCAGAAGGTTTACTCTTACCTTTAAATTTACAATAGAAGAGGATCATTATCGAAGTTGATTCCCAATAAACCATCGAACGGTTGAGAAATCCCTTCGTATAGCAAGATATCAGCCACCTATCTTTGAAATTGCTTACAACATATTAACTTGTTCCCCAACATATCTTTTTGTAAGGTAAGCCGTGAAGCCAATCAAGTTATGGATAAGCTAGCAAAGATAGGAATGACAGCTTCTCAAGGCCTCACCTTTACAAATCATGTTCCATTTTATCTTTCTAGTTTTATTATATAAGACTTTTATGTTGATGTCTCTTTTTGTTCCTAGCAAGAGAGATAGTGATTCCTATGATGTTTCCCTAGACTAGCTTACCTTTTGGAAACTTATTTCTCATTTATAACGCTTTCTTTTCACCCCAAAAAAAAATCCACATTACTAACATTTAATTTACTTTTTTTCCCTCTCTTTCTCTCTCCAATATTTACACTATATACTTTTAACAAGTAGTTTTACTCTCTCTCCCTTTCCAACATTATCTTTCTACAATATTTATACTATGTATTAATAAGTTTCTAAAAATATATTCTACTATATATACATATCTCTCCTCATATTATAACTTCATTCTCTTTATACATTATTTACACTATGCTTTAAAAAGCTTTATTTTTTTGTTTTTATTAAATTTATCATCTATTATATGTATATGTTAAGCCAATAACTTTCTATTCAACTCTACACTTTTAACTTACAGTTTTATTTTTTTCCCTCTCTCTCTCTCCAACATTATTCTATAATATTTACATTATGTATTAACAATTTTCCAAAAATATCTCATACTATATGTACATAGCTCTTGCCATGTTATAACCTTTAATTCTCTCTCTATACATTAATAAGCTTCATTTTTTTCTTTTTTTATTAAATCTATTATCTATTATAATTATTAAGCCACTAACTACTATTCATCTCTTCATTATATTATATTATATCTTGTATTACTACTAAATCACTAATTATTATTTATCTTCACATTATAATATAAATGTTATTCGATATTGTAATTCACTTACTACTATTAATTATCACATTTGCTTTAGATTGTATGCTTTTAAGCATTTGGTGAATAGCTAGTTCATCTATTAAAAAATACATTTTCTTTATTCTTATATTGTTTATTTAGATTATTGCCATTTTTTCTACATAGTATGCATTTCTTGGTCACATATGTACATCTTTTGAATTTATAATACTTATTTATAGAGACATGTCTATTGAATTTTTATGTAAAATTAAACATGTTTATTGAATTGTTTCATTTCGTAATGTCTTAAATTCATATGTTCTTCATTATCTTTCCAAACAACTAGTAATTTATTCAACAAAGCACAAAAATGTGATTACCATTATTAATAGTTATATTTATAATATATTGTTAAAGTTGTGCATTTCTTCTATTTTCCTTGCATTTATCAAGCTACTTAAACATTATTCGGTTTCATAAATCATTGATTAGGTATAAAGCTAGATAGAGTAATTGTCTTATGTTGTATAATATTGTGCACAATAATCAATTTTTACACACACATCGCAAGTGTATCGACAACCAATTTATTATATTGAGCCAATAAATTTTATCTAACTCCACATCTCTAAATATATAGCTTTGATATTCCCTCCTTATTATTTACTCTCTATATTAATAGGCTAAAAAATATCTTCTATATCTATATATATCTTTTTAAGTCTAAATCTATTTCTATATCTATTCTATATAATTAAGGTGATACTCTTTATTTGTCTCACACTACTTAAATAGTATATTAAATCATATATTAAGAGCTTAAATAATATTTGTTAAAATATTTTTTTTTTATCTATCTATACTTATTTATATTATTCTTGGCAAAGATTTATATTAATTTAATATATATATTTATATATATTTATACATGACTAGAAAACTGATCTTTAGGAGTAGAAATTTCTTTAAGGAATAATATCTATGTCTAGAAACAATTATTTGTGACAAATTTATGAAGACATAAAATGGTACTGTTTTTGCAATTTATGCACCTTTTAGTAATGAAATTTGCAAGAGATTAATTATGAATTTGTGAGGGAAATAAATCTCATAGTAAATTTGTCTCTAATTCTATGATAGGAAAAATAAAATTCTTAATGCTATATTTTAGTTTTGGAATTCTATTATAGATTTATTACTAAAGTAAATATGAAAAAGGAAAATTTATTAGAGATAAATCCTTCCTGTTTTTAATTATTTTTAATACATACAAATATTTTATCTTTTATCTTTCCTTCTTCTATGAAAAAAAAAAAAAAATTTTACCTCTCATCTTTTATTAAATAGAAAAAAGATACATCCTTTCCTTTTTTATTTCTCTCTATAGTCCCTAACCCTAAAGTTAACTTTTCTATATATATCTCTCTCTCTTCTCTATAAATACAACTCTAAATGCACGAGGTTAGGTATCCATAGACATGCATAACTAAAACAGTGAAACCTAACCCCATTCGAGCAGGCACTCAAGATAACTCTCTCTCCTTCTCTCTCTCTCTTTTTAAGTAAAATTATTTATTTTCAATAATAATGTTATTGCTCATAAACATTAGGAGAAGATAAAGGGAAAATTATCAGGTATCTAACTCTTCATCCTCCAATGATGATGCATGTATATTGAAGTATGCATTGATCTATTAGCTTTATTTAAGAAAGAAAAATTAGCTTAGTTTGTAAGATTTTTACTGTATATTATGCTAACATAATAGTGGTGAGCATTGTTTAGGAAAAACTAAGGTCTTTATTGCTTTCTTTCTGTAGTTTTTAAGGAATTTAAATCTCTTATAAATTTCTCTTCTTATTTTGTAAGTATTATTTGGCAATAATATGTTTCTTTATTATTCATGTTTTTATATTAATAGGTAAAAGACAAGTATACTTAAAAGTACATATATTGAACATATACTTGTTAAATTTTGGAATTATTTTCCTACATCTCCATTGTTCATAGAGTTCGTGCATTAAACAAATATTGTTCCGAATGAGTTTTAGATGATTGTATAAAATACGATGACAAATGTAATTGATTATCAATAAATGTTTACATTTATGTGTTAATAAGGTGATATCTTATACATATTTTAGAACTTCTAGATTATAATCAAATCAAACTATTCACATATTAATGAAGAAAAATGAAGTGCAAATAGGGAAAATATTGGAATCTAGAGGATGTTAAATAAATAATAAGTAATCTAGAGTTTTGTGCTTTGCCATCGGTATTCCTTAATAATTGATATAGGCATCATTTTTATAGTTTTCGTTTTTTAATTGTTATAGCTTTATTTATAAGATCTTCAATATATTTCACATAGTTGATTTTTCTTTTCATGGAAGGAGTCAAGTTACCTCATTTCTAATGGTCTATACAAAGTTCATATTTTCTACTTTATAAGTTATGTAAACTAAGTTGATATAACCTAAATGAAAGATTGTGACATTTTACATGTTATACATAATTGCATAAGATTTCTCTCCATTAGTAGCAAGGTATGTAACTATTGCTACAAGTTCATTGGAAAGATAGATAAATATGATAAGTTGCAACCAGTAAGTGAATAAAATAGATTGATGAGTAAGTTTATAGTAGAGAATTAATAATTTGCTTAAAATATTAGGGAGGAGTTAATTTTGTAGTAGATTTCAGTGTTCACTAAATGATAAAATCTTATATATTTAAGCCACTTTATTTGGCATGTGATAATAATCCATTTGTCCTTATCGATGAAAGTTTCATTTGAAAGCCAATCGATATGTAGTACATAAGTCAATCCTTTAGTTGGCGTGTTATTAAGGGATAAAATACATGAAAATATTTAAATTTTTAAATTGATCAATGGATGTGGAAAACTTAAATACTTAAAACTATTTAAATACAATATATTATGTAAATTGTATGTGAAATATTATAAGGTAAATTATGGGTATAGCATTGCATTTACAACATAAACATTTTGTTTTTAATATAATCTAATGTTGTTTAGGGCTATAACTTTGATAATATCGATTTTAGGCATAAGTCCTAATGCTTAGTCTATCCTTATAGCTAATCTAACATAGTTACAATTCTTATTGGTTGCATAACTGTTTTTTATTTTCTTTCAATGTTTGCACTAGGTAGGGCCCCAATAGTATTCATGGGCAAGAGAAATAAATATCGAGGAAAAGAATTGGAGAAAGATAACATTAGACAATTAGGTAAATTAGTTATTTAGTTTACATTTGAGGGCCATCTACGGATGTCAAACTAGTTGTAAAGTATGGCATCTGAATTAAGAAAGGCATATAGAGATTTGTTGCCACTTGATATCAAAGATTGGAGAACATTCCATTAGAAGATAAATGACATGCTTGAGAGAGAGTATAAGTGAGCATCACATAATTTCAGTATTTACTTGTTAAAAATCACAATACCTTTTATATATTTAAATGGTTGATCAAATTTATCTATTCAAATTAATTTAAAATTGAATGTATACATGGATTTCACACTCATGTATTGGTTATTATTTATTTTCTTCCTCATTCTAGGTTAAAAACTAAGTTTGTGTATGTCCATGGATGTTTATTTAAATGGATTAAGACTATTCTCATCAACACACCTTAGCTTTGTAGATAATCATATTCTTATTATATATAGAATCGCCTGAATATTGATAATGTCACTTAAAGTACTTTAAACTTTGAAAAGGTTGATCAATAGATGAGAAATCTCTATAAAGATCATCGAAGTAAAACCAAAAGATTGTGGATGACAATTGGTGATGCAACTTAACCCTTAGGCTCAAAAGATGATGATTGGAAAAAGATTATAAAATAATGGGAAAGGGCAATTAAAGAAGAGAAGGAAATTGTAGAGTCTATAAATCAATCTATAAAGGTAAATTATCAATAAACGACCACCTTTCTTTGTGTTTTAAGTAAATAGCTTTATAATTAATATTTTTAATGAATAGAGGACTAAGGTAATAAAGGCGAAAGATGCATGTAGCGAAGTGAAATATTTACACAGGGCTAACTCCAAATTGTTTGAGAGCAGAAGAAAAGAATAAGTGAGTATTCCGAATAATTTAAATATATAATACTAAGGTATGGCTAGATTGAAAGTGTGCATCATTTATAGATGTTGTGATAATGTAGGTTAAATTTTGAATTTAGTAAGCAATGTGAAATTTGTTTGGCTAATCTTTCTCAAACGCTCTTTCAATGACACTTGTATTTCTAACTAGAATTGCATTAGATGGTCCATCATTATATTACAAAAATACTCTAAACAAACATGTTAAACTTGTAGATGTATGATTTCTTTCTTTTTTTTTTTATTTTCTGTTGTAACATAAAAATCTTTCTCAAATTTTTTATTTATGTAAAGTTTTAGAAGCCACATTGTCAAAGAAATATTATTATGTTGCATGCTTATATATTACCATTAGAACAAATAGAGGTTATAATGATTTGACTAATATCAAATAGAAGTTGACTTTCTACCTCATTTTCCAATAGTCTAAGAACCAATGTAATTAGAATTTGTTTTTTTCGATTTGATTAGTGCTATCTCTTACTTAAGAAGTTAGTAATTTGATTTTCATAAATAAAATATAATCATCTTAAAAACTTGAATAAATTGAAGTTTATTATTCTAAATTTGTTTTCTACTATTAGTTTTAGCTAAAAATTATAGTTTATCTTTTTTTTTTCCCTCATTAATATACTTGCTTTTTTTTTTTATTCTCTATTTACAATTAAAAACAAACATAAGTATGAAATAGGTGCAAATATGCAATCTCGTTCTAAGTATTTGTTCCTCAAAATTGGCAACTTTGTTAAGCTTTCTCAATCCACTTGATATAAATTATTTTATAGCTATCATGGCTTACTTAACTCATTCAATAGCTTGTTGAAGATTTTCCTCCTAGTAATTCAAGTAAGTTATTAAAAACAATTACTATAGTTCTTTGTCTCTTTTTGCAATATAATTGCATTTACTTGTTACTCATTACTTTATATATAATGTAACAAAACTTTTAGATGCAAGTAATAGCTAAAATAATGATAATGCAAGAAGAAATAAGGAAAATTAAAAAGATATATCAATTTTTAGAGAAGTGTCAACTTGATATTGAAAATTAGATGTGATGAATTTTTCAAAACTTTTTGTTCTATATTTTGAATATAATTGTATTGTTTATAGTATGGATATGAATTTTATCATGAACTTTAAGTAATTCATGTAACAATTTGTTTGTGTAGAGACATATTTCAAGAACCTTTTGTGGATTATTAGCATTTAAAGTTTGAAATGACATTTATGGGTAAACAGGTATGATGAAAAAAATAGATGTAAATTACGAATTAAAGAGGTGTGATCGAAATAAAAGGTTTAAGTGATAATAATCCTCAAAAATAACATGGGGCCGATCATAGTCTAATAAATTTTACCACATTCACACGTGACTTATAACAAATTTCAACTATATTTAAACATAGCAAATCAGATGAGGGAATACATTTGTTAGCTTTTTGCCATATATAAACATGGTCTAACCTATATACAGGCTACATATAAACATAACAAATCTTAGACAAGATGTTAAAATTATCATTAACCACATTCAGATGTAGCCTTTAGTATAGATTAGGCCATATTTATATGTAACAAGTCATTGTGCATGTGACATTAATCATCTTTTGCTATGTTTAAACTTGGCTAAACTAACCATATATGCCATATGTAGACGAGGCAAATTGTAAGTATAAACTTACACATTTCACTATTAGCCACGTGTAAACATGACAAAACTTATACTTTAAACATGGCGAATTGCAGGTGTTACTTACAAATTTAACTTTTAGCCATATGTAAATGTGACAAAACCTAAATTATTGGCTTTGTGTAAACATAGCAAAACCTACACTATTAAGCAAGTGTAAAGGTGGCAAGTTATTACTTTTAACAATATATAAACGTAACAAAACCTATACTATTAGCAACAAATAATGTGGTAGATGGTCTATCTATTTTACTACATTTCTTGACATTGGCCATGTTTACACTTTGAAACATAGGGAAACTTTTTGTCATGTGCCTTTTGCTATGTTTGTTATACTTGGCTAATAGGTTTTACCATATTTTTTCTTTTTATATTTAGCTACATTGATTCGAGTAGCCAAAGGCCAACTTTGGTATAGTGAAAGAAGTAAATATGTGTATTGTCTGATCTTAATTTGAATTAAGAATATGTAAATTTTGTAAGTTATATAATATTTTAGGTTAATTAAGGAATATATCAGAAGTTTTGTTAGGTAAGTCTTATATGAGGGTTGACTTAAAGATTGAATCATAGGGTGTGAAGGAGACTTTCAACTATTTTGAATTTAGAATGTACATTCAAAGATACTTTATTAAGAACCTTACAATTAATTTTGTTAAACTTGTCTTAATTTCATGGCTACACCAATCTAATGGAAATATTACATTTTTCAAGAAAATAACTTGGTTTCTAATTTTGTTTGCAATGGATTATTATAATGTGTAGTGCCAATGAGAAGAATTTTGTTAGTTAAAAAGGTTGATTTTACAAATATGCAAGTTTTTAGCCGAGACCACAACTTTTCCAATTTTGGAATTTTATTGTTTTGGTTAAATGGAAAGTTGAATGAGTTTTCATAAGGGGTTGAATAGATCAAAAGTGGGTGAAGGTGCGTATTTGCTGACACTAATTTGAAGTAGGTGAGAATGTGGAAATTTTTGAAGTTATATAGTATCTTAGCTAAATTATCGAGAGGGGGAATGGGTAAGGGGCGAAGGTTGGTGTAGGTGGGTAGAGGTGAATTGATTGTTCAAAATTTTCAAACTTTTTCGAGTAAAAAATAGCTCTTTTTATGACTTATATAATGGCTTTTAGTTTGATAAATACTGCGCAAATAGTAAACAAATAGAAAAATTAAAAGAGAAAGAGTTAAAGAAGATTGGGCAAGAGATTTATAGAGGTTTTTCCTTATGAATCAGCCTCTCTTCTAACTCCATTCACTCACCAGGGATTCAGTCTTCCATACCAGTTGTTCTATTACTTTAATAATCAAGAAAAAGTACAAATGCAACCACTCGGCTACAATTAACATAACTTTATCTTCAAGATTGTCTCTAGCTAGATGGACTATTGTGATGTACTCTCTCTCTTGAATACAACTTACAACAGATTATAGATAAATTTTTTATGAAAAACAATTGAAAAGTCCAAACTGTTAATGCACAGAATTTGATATACAATACAAAAGATTATATAAGCTTAAGAGTTTTTCAATTACTTTCTACTAATATTAGTTATGCTCTCTATTTGTTTTCTGCATGAGGTCCTCTCATTTTAAAATCAATTGCAATGGATCCTGAATTTTCCATAAGTTAGTTGATCTTATCCTATGCTTAGATAATTTAAACATCTGATTTTCTTTTCAATATTTGATTGGTTGTTAATATGCTGTCATAAAATCTAAAATCCTTAGAATAAATGTTGGATCTCTTTATTGTATAAGAATAGTTGAATAAAATCTTCTAGCACTCAAAAAAGTAGGATTTCACATCTTCCTTGATAAATCTAACTTCATTTGTATTTCTACTTGTTTAAATCTCATATGTTAGGTTATAAAACAATTCTCCTTTATAGTGGAATGTGTCAGAGCTGAGCCTTGACTTACAAAACAAAGTTAGATAAAAACTTCTCAAAGTTACTTTTAAGTTAGCTTGTAAGTTTCCTAAGTGCTTTGACATATCTTCAGTATTTGTCGAAACTACTTCTAAGTTATTGATTTACTGTTAGATAGCTTATAAGCTTGTTGTAGTTACTTCTAAGTATTAAAAACTCTTATAATCAACATTGATTCTTATTAAAGTTCCTTCTATGTCTATTCAGTCGCTTGCTTCTTCAGATTTCAAATATGTTTAGCGATGCTTCTAAATCTGTTTTTAACTATGTGCCTTGATTAAATTTAGCTTATCTTTTACTTAGAACTCATTGCTTCTAACCATGCTCCTAAGTTTTCTATCTTTAGTGTCTATTCTTGATCTAGATGTCTATTTTTACTTCTATCTTTGCTTCTACATTCCTATATTGTTTTTTAACAATACTTAACACTTACATCAGTAAACTTAGGTGTTTGTTATCATCAAAACATGTTATCAAGGGATCTAACAATGGATATTTTAGAAGTTTTGTTAGGTAAGTTTTATATAAGAATTGACTTAAAGACTAAATTAACAGGTATAAGGGAGACTTTCAAGTAGTTTAGATATAGAATGTATTTCAAACTATACTTTATAAAGAACCTTATAATTAACCTAATTCAAAGGATATTTTAGAACACAAGTCAAAGGTTAAATCAAAGATGTAAAGATAGATCCCAATTCTTAAACCCTAGGCATAAGCAACTTGTTAGACTAACATGTATATATATAGTTGACTTTGATACTGTATCCATCTTACATAGGTTATAGGTGAGATTGGTGAAGAACATTGAAGTGTAGATTTTTAGCTACTAACAGTCCTTGGTAAGTTAATATATGTATGTTTTATAGTAGACTTATTCATACTTATTGTGATATGAATCTTGTGATTTGTTTTACTATGCTTAACTTGATTGGGTTTGGTAGGCAATTCTATAGCTAGTTGCCATGATTGTGTTTGCTTGATGAATTATGTGATGTTTCCTCCCAAGTATGTGAAATGCTTGGAATATGTACATATTTTTTGCTAGCACTAAGGTATGATTGACCTTCTAAGGTGTTCACTTAAGTGAACCTTAAATAAGGTCTTTAGACGATAAATATAAGACATTATTTAATGGCTAAGTCAACCACATGGTACTTAATATGCAATTTGGAAATTATGCTTGAAAATGTTTGATACATTGGTTGATGCATTCATGGTGTTGATTGTTGATTCTAATGTGGTTTATGATTGGGCTTATAGCCTTGATACTTAAATGCCGAACATTTAATCTTCAATCCAAAGGGGACACAACCTATAAGAGTACATTGGAGGTGGCTTTGGTGTAGACATGCCGACGCTTGACTCAATAACGTGATGTAGAATAAGTAGAATAAAAGCTAATACAAGACAAGTTGGCCATAATTATTTAGGGGGAGGTGAGGTGGGGGGGGAGGGGGGGGGGAAGGGATGGTACGCTCTGCCCTTATTTACAGGTAATGAGATGAGTATAGTTTACAAAAGTTCCAATAGACTGTATTAGAANATACAAGAAAGTTGGGCGATAGTGGTGGGGGGGGGGGGGGGGGGGGGGGGGGGGGGGGGGGGAAGGGATGGTACGCTCTGCCCTTATTTACAGGTAATGAGATGAGTATAGTTTACAAAAGTTCCAATAGACTGTATTAGAAACTGGACTTCCCAATTAGTAAAGTACACCTTGATTAAAAAAGAAGGTGACTCCTTAGGTCGGCTATCTTAATTAGGCAATTGGATTCTATAAGGTATGTAGCTCGACTAAGCAATCAGAATTCAACGAGCTCTATGGGGATCTTTGTCACACTGTTCTACAGAAGTTGAATCTATCTACTTAGTCATTCATCTTAGTTTAAGTCAACCAAAGTAGTAAAATCCTTCTAGTTAAGATGACGTTGGTTAGCAATGTATGTGGTCAAATTTGAGTTGGGCCAACTCGATTGGCCAGCTTTAAGTCCCTAAGCCTACTCACATAGTTCTTAGGAGGTTCTAAGTCAAATTGGGCTTAGGGCTTAAGAGCTTAAGTCCAAAATTGCCTATCAATCCATGATATGGCGCAAAAAAAAGGATCTATAAGTCAAATTTTCCAAAATTGAGCTAATGCTAGGCTAGATTCTTCAAACATATTGAGAATTACATTACTCAACAAATTTATACCATCTAAGTGGTCAACTAAGTTGGGTGTTTGGCTCAATTCTTGGATTACTTACTCAAATGTTTAAAGGATGTCAACTAATCAGACAAAAGCTAAGCTAAGCTAGGTTAGGTTAGGAAATTAACATTGATATATATCATGTGCACAAGTACGGTAGACATTCTTTACATTGACTTCATGGCTAGGTATTAAGATAATATGATTAAATTACATATTAATAGTATGTTTATAATATTGATATATACATATGTTTATTATCTGTCCATCTATTCTCACTTAGTTTACACTAAGCTAAAGAGCATCAAAAAGTAAGTAAATGGTGAGATGAGTTTCATTGGTGATCAATTATAAAGAATAATGTAGAAAGTGATTTAAGAGCTTCAATGATTAGCGACATTTACATGAGGCAACTTGAAGGAATGAAACCTTTGCAATTAGCAAGTGAACGAATTGAGCAATCATTGAGGAGCAACTCCATTATTTAACTACATTTCTCATATTGAATTTATGGTCTCCTTATATTCGTCACGGTACTTGTCATCGTACTACAAGACAGCTTGAGTTTGCGACCTATGGAGTTCACGGCTAGAACACAAACCACGGGTTGTCAGACGTATACGTATGATGTCACCGCTACGATTATGCCTTGACGCAACAGTCTTTCGTCATGTCCTCCTCAGAGATAAACCCAAACCGGTCAGTTGCGCCTTGTACATTTGGAAACCAACACCTGGCAACATGAAGATATTTTAAGAAAAATTTTTCTGTGCGGCCGGCCCATTGATAAATTTTCCGACGGAAGAGGGTAAAAGAAAAAACAAAAAAAGGGAGTTCAACCTAACATTTTGGTGAGAGAAGACTTGTATTTATAAATCATTTAAACAATGCATATCGATATTTTTAAATAAAAGCAGAATTTCACAGTTACTTGTATTAGTTGGAATACTCTATTAAAGTCAAATATTTTGATAACTAAATCGGTACTCACCAATTCAAATTTCAAGATTACTTGTACTACTTGGTTTGCTACTTTAAAGTTTAATATATATATTTTTTTCATCACCGTAACCATACCCACGAAACGCGGTTTTCGTTTTTCATTCATTTAGGACGATAATATATGGGCCCACAAAGGAAATACCGGACAAACAAGTAGCACGTAGGGTAGAAAAAGAAACCATAAGAAACCGAACAAAATTCCCGCTTGAATTTGATGTTTCACGGGATGGTTGTCCATTTCCTTATGGGCATGTAGCCCATACTATGAAGTGACGAAATCATAGTGACATCCGCAACCTTACGTAATTGATTTGAGATTCGTTGCCAACTGGCACTGGAGTTTGGTTCTTTTTCCTCTTATTTATTTATTTCCCCGAGTTTGGTTCTTATTTGGCCACGCCACAAGATTAACTCAATCTTATACTTTTACAAAAACCTAGGTGAATGTGTGGTGAATAAGACATTATCATTATGTGCGGTAAATGTTGGTTTTTTCGAATAAATCTTGAAAATGAAATGATTGCGTTTTGTTTAATTGGTTAATTGGATACACGAGTGAAGGTTAAAGGATTGAAATTGAAATCAATAATGATTTAATTGAGATTAAATTAAAATGGTTTTATGATTAGATTACATTAAATTTGATAGAATTATAAGAGTTAATTCAAATTTGATAATACTAATTTGTAAAGAGATTAAATGTTAACTTTCGAATAAAAAAAGATTTATTACATTTTATATTTCTGTCTATATGTTTTTTTTTTTTTTGTTTTTTTGGTACAAACTCTTTCTTTGGTTGCCTAACATTTTTCCTTACCTTTTTTTTTTCTAATTTATTATGATTTTAGTTATTAAAAATTGTATTAAAAAGATTTGATTGGAGGGCCAAATTGTGTTACTAAAGAAGAAATGTCGGACCATTTGTCTAATTTTTGTTGGAATACATATTATTTAATGAAGATGGCATTAAAATGAAGATGAGATGTTTGGTGACTTTTATTGTTCGTATTGATTTCGTAATGCATGTTTTGCATTGCCTATAATAACTCTTGTATTAATAATCTCAATAGCTTGTAAACATGAGAAGCTATTAAGATAAGTAGTGACACAAATAACGGTGGTAATTAGCTACCAATTATAGTGGTCAACATCTACGGAAAACACTAATATAATTTGTCGATTATCTCTTTTTAAAATCGAATGATTTTCTCTAATTTTCATTATTATTTTTAAGGATAGTTAACTACTCTGTTTGGCATTAGCTACCATCTTCAACTCATGCAGTCTTTTGGAAAGATAATATATTAAAATTCTAAATCATTATTTATGAAAAAATATAGAAGAAGTTTGAAAATTAGTTTCCTCAAGAAATAATTATGGATTACCTATTAGTTCAATCCAATTACTACAACAAAATTTATTAAATATGAAAACTTTTGTTTGATGCAAATGGCTTAAAAATGGTCTCAATATATCTATTGGAGGATTTTAATCAACACAAGGCAATCCTTACAATAACGCCGTAAACTTTTCCGTATGATGATGAATAGGATGTTAGAAATTATATACAAGAATTCTAAATCCTCGCAATAGCTTTGATAGTGAAGCAAACTCTATATGCAAGAATAAAATTCTCGCAATATGTGATAATTATTTTAAAAAATAAAATCCTACAACCTAGTATGCATTGTATATATTTTCTATATATATATATTATACTTGTATTTCTTGCCTCTATTCATCCTAATGTTTTTCATTCATAATAAAAATACCTAAATCATCTCCTATTTTTCTTCATTTTCCTCCTGTATGAATATCCTATTATAATATACGCTTTATGTCATATAACAATCCAATACATAATCATATCTAGATCCTTCCATATAGAAAATAAAAGGTAAGAACATTACGAACATTGAAGATAGAATAACATAGTATATATGTATTTTTTTTTAATTAGTTAACCAAAATACAACTAAATAACAATTAATCTAAAAATCATAATCAAACATCTTTAGAAATATTGGATAGAATATCAAAGCTAAACAAGTCACATTACATGAAACTTAATAATATTATACCTTTATAGTATACCCAAAAATAATTCCAAAAGTAGTATGCCTTATCCAGATAAAACTTTAACCAAAAGGAGAGATGAACAAAAAATTCAACCATCAAAACCAAAAAATCTCCACTATCTAAAAAACACAAAAACCTTAAATACATATGAGAAATAATAAAGATTTATTACCTGCAAATCTAGAGTAATAAAAGATGAATTCACCATGGTTGCTCCTCTTTTGTTTCCTTTATCCGTATACAAGAAAAAAAAAAAGACCACCAAAGGTGGTGTCAAAACACTAACAAAAGACAACCAAATCAAAGAAAGAGGGAGACATAGAGTGAGAGAGATAAAGAAAGATAGATGGAGGGAGGGAAAGAAGGTGACTACATTATAAACCTGATAGTGGTCGATATTCTTACTATTGAGAGAGGACCCAGAGCTTCCATCTAAAAAGATAGAACGAGAAGAGGATTTGGAGAGACATATTTCTAAGTGCGAACATTAAAATGTATTTGAAAATTGTGCCAAAAGTGGGTTTTGACATAATACAAGGATTGGATTTCCACATAAGCACATATTTGGAAATATAATTCTTGCAATTAGTATATGAGGATTCAATTGCTAAATTGGACTTATGTGGTAGCTCACTCCTTGCAATTTTCTTTTTTACTGCCTACGTATTCTCGCACATTTATACCTCACTTTTGCCCATTTTTGCTGTAGTGAATCTAATACAAAAAATGCATTAGGTAGGTGAAATTTTGAATGGTTATACAGTTCAAGCTGATAACTCCAACATAAAATTTTCCCCAAATTTACCATGATATTGACTCACATTTTTAGGTTAAGCACTTCCTTGAGGTCCTTATGTAATGGAGTCGATCCTTCAATTGTTAGGTCCTTCTCAAAAGACCTAAAGAGCAATTTCTTTTCCTTTTTTAATTGTCTTCTATGTTATTTTTATTGAAAGCTTATATTGTGGATCACACAAGTGATATAAATAAATTTTACAAACCTTTTTTTTTTTTCTATGGATTGGAAAGATTCATAAATGGAAAATTTTCTTAAAATTTTGATGTGATAATCTAAAGACTTAATTAGGATCCTTAAGATTTAACAGCGTCTTAGAATACATGGAGTTTTTGAGTCATGAATAGTAATATTCATGTGGACAAAGAACCTATTGAATTATTTCTTGACAGATATTAAATATAGCTCAATAGATTTGCTTCTTTATCGGAGAGATTGTCCTTTTGCAGCTTTATTGTATTGGAAATGACATAAGAACTAAGGGAAGGGAAAAAAATTACTCTTTCTCATATAACCCTAATAGACTAGAAGTAAATGTCATAATGCTTCTTCATGTTTGTCATCCTTATGGCCAATAATGCAATTTTGTAAAACTGTAGTGACCTTCTAAACCTCAACTATAGTGTAATATTTTGCGCATGAGGGGACTCATCAAACCAAAAATATATTTTTAATTTTCCCCTCTCTCCTTTTTTCAAACTAGAAACAATTGGTTGTGATGTTTATATATGGAAATTGAGATGCAACCCATTTTCCCTTTTCAGGATAGAAGATATAGACCATTGTCCCTAATGTTATTTATTTATTTATTTTTTTAATTGGCAAAACCCGATTACCGGGGGGTGTGGGGGGGTCGCCAGCCCCAATTTTATATTGCCCCTAGTGTTATTTAAAATGATAGAACTGCACAACACTATAGGGATGCCATCGCTTGGATTAGACTGCTAACATGCAATAGATGCTAGCAATTGTACCCAACCTAGTTGACAAGTGGACCCTCCTTTCCTTCTTCAGCAAAAGTGGATACACCGAATTGCTAAGGAGCCCACTCCTCTGATGTTATTCCAGATCAAACAAGACGCTCAATGCTTGTCCTAATTAGCTAGCGTTAAAGGCCCGCGAAGTAGGGTGAGCTTGTGTGCTTCTTTTTTTTTTTTCTTTCTAACGAGGAGTAATTATAATATATTCCTGTTATCGTCGTCTATCCGTATAAATATGATCTTTTAATGAAATCAATCAAATTTGATTCTTTTCTCTTTTAAATTTGTACTATATATATCATTAGCAGAAAAAACGATATATATATGTATATATAACATTTCTATTGTACGGCAACGACCAGATGGGGATTTTCATTTTAATCGGAGAAGAGGACTTTTTTTTCCCCCTTAGCAACAAGTAATCACTACATGATTGTTTGCTATATGGATGTACGAATAAAGAGGACTAAGTAACAATCATGGATTCTTTAAATTTTTTTTTTAAATTTTTTTAATGTTATTTTCTTAATAAATAATCACGTATAATTAATTATTGATATTAAAAAAAAAAAAGATGACATGATGATGATATTATATAATATTTAAAAAATAAAAAAATCTTAATCATTGAATTTATAATCTTAGCTGAAATACTTTAAAGAATCCATTATTGAAAATTTGCTACCTGCAGGTGCCACATCATGCATAAGCAACAAACAATTACTACGTCTGTTACTCAAAACCTAGTTCTTCTTTCCTGCGCTCAGCTGCGATAAATTCACAAAAGTCATCTTCTTCCTCTATTCTTCTTCCTTTCCAAACCTTCATCCATGTTTAGTCAAACTTATTTATTTATTTTTTTAACCTAGTTATTGTGTTTAGTTTTATGTTGTCAGAGTTAAAGTTGGTGAAGAAATTACATGCTGGTGAAGTCAAAACATTTCAAGGTAACTAACCTAAAGTTGTTCTTAATTTACATCGGAATGTCAATGGGTTTGCTGATGTGATGATTATCAAGCTAATTTGTCATATTGCCAATAATTCAACTTATATTACGTTGCCTAAAAAAAAAAATATTTTAGAAAATTACTCAAAAAATAGTACGGCTACTAACCAAAGTTTTAGAAAATGGACCGACCACTAGCCAAAGTTTTAAAAAATGGAAAAATAAAAAGGATAACTTTAATTACCGCCAATAGGATGTCGTTTTCTTGAAAAGGCATTTTTAGAAATGGAAACCAAATAAACTAGGTCCAGGGCTATCATTTTAAAACCCAACAGTTTCATATAAGAGTTGTCTAAAATAATGAAAAAGTGCTTATTTAAAAATATATATTTTTTAATAAAATTTCCGAAAAGAGGAAGTATTTACCACGAGCAGAAGACAAATTAAAAGGAAATCAAAAAGAAGATTTTTTTTTCATTTTTTTATTTTGGGATCTTTTGCGGAAAATCATTTTCTTTTTTTTTTTAATGATAGCCACGAAGTTGCCGGCATTATTAGTTGATTGTTTCTTTTTTTTTTTCCATAGAACTTTAGTTTGTAAGTTTATTTTTTTTTCTTAAAAAAATATCAGACTTTATGTTATTACCAATTTTAATTTATTTAGAAAAACAAAATCCCTAATTTGATGTCATTTTGAATAAAAATCTAGAAAATGATCTCAATTTAGAAAAGGCCATTTATTGAGGTTTTCTAGTTTTCTTTTTACAAGATATGACAAAAAAGATGGAAAAGAAAAACACAAATTAGTAGCCAAACGTTGATCAAATGAGTCAAATTCCCTAAAACGCCAAAGTGAAACATGTTAGTGACAAAAGATAATCATAATAACCATAAAAAGACATAAAAATGCAAAATTTTTGTATTTATTTTTTTATTTTTTTACATAGCAATCATCATCATCATCATGCAACTAAAACACTCAAAAATATCCAGTTGCAATATAACATAAAAAGAAAAAAAGCTAAATTAAGCGAAAATCAAGGGAAAAAAAAAAGGAAATTTTTTTTTTTTTGGCTTTTTAATGTTGGATAACACAACAATTGTGACAATTAACATCAAAAGATTATCATTATAGAAAAAAAGGTCACAAAAATTGGAAAGTAATATATGGAAAGCCAACATTTTTAGTTTGCAGAAGATTCGCTATTTTTGTAAATTTTTAAAAAATTTTATTTTCTTTTTTTATATTAGTTATCGTGAAAGGCACACAAAATATATATATAAGGTAAAGCTAATAGCTTAACCATTAATATTCAAGGATAGTATCTCATTATATTAATAAACAAACAAATAACAGAATAACGCAAAACAAAACAAATTAAAATTAAATTAAAAAGAAAAAAAGGTAAAGGAAGGAGACCTATTCAAGGCATGTGTCCAGAGATAACCAATTAGGGAGGTTTGATGGCCATTAAAGAGTCAACCGAGCTCCTCACATGGTAAGAATGCAAGCCCCTCTATAAATTTTTTTGATTGGTGAATTGTAGGCCACTGAATTGGCCTTGAGCCGAAGTGTGAAGATCACAAAACACTAACTTTAGATATGATTCGATATATATTTCTCCTAACTATCATAAACAAATAAATTAAACTCCACTTAGTTGTGCTCTTAGTAAAATTTTTACTCCTAAAATAGTATTTTGGTGTGATTTGAAAAAATCAAATCACCTTTTGGATGATTACGAAGAGATAAATCTTTTTTTTTTTTTCCCCTTTTCAACACAGGAGGTTAGTGAACAAATCCTTTAGTTAAGGGGTGCTAAATCATAAATTTCCCTTCATTTAATTATTCTATGTTATCTACACATAAGTAGGAATATATTGGGATTGAAGAAATATATCTATATTGTTTAAGCCTCAACTGATTTTTTTTCTTTTTACATTTCCAATAATGACCCCAAAATATATTGAGAAAAAATTAATAAAAGTTATGCTACAATAATCTAATTTAATAATATCAAGGGCAAATGGATAATTTTCTAAAAAACTTTCTTTCTCTCTCCTACTTATACTACATTTATTGTCTTAAATCTTTCTCAATTTCTCTTTCTTAGTTAGGAATTTTAAAAAATTATTTTCTTCCTCTCTCTCTCACTTATACCATATTTATGGTCTCAAATTTGTTTATTTCTTAATAAAAATGACCAATCAAAGGCAAATGAATGCATTGAGATATAATTAATCCTCTAATTATTATATATTTTTTATCACCAACATTATGAGTGGATGAATTACTACTTCTCGATTATATGTTTTATGCATTTGATATTTTTTTATATGCACATAAGTATGTCGTATTTTGATATTAATTACGAGCCATAATAAAAATGTGAGATTCAACAATAAGGGGTTGACCTAAAAACTATAAATGATTAAGGGTCTAGATGGTTGAATTAAGATCAAATCAGCGTCAATAAAAATATAATTCATATTTATTTATAAATCAATAAAATCATCCATCTTTTTAAGATTTGAAAATTAGAAGTTTTTTATAGTATATTATTTTCTTATATAGATCGATATTTTTTAGTAAATTACAACATTCTCTAGAAAAAAAAAAAGAAAATTATACATTTTAAATTAGAAAATCGATTAGAACACATAAAACCAAATGAGACCGCACAAGTTAACTAAGTATTTAAAATCATTTTTAATGTTGATCAATAAAATGATTCAGATTAATTTGGATATGACAATACTACCCTTTAACGTTTCGGAAATATCAACATAAGTTTTGAATGGTGGAGTTGATTGCCTCTATGAACTTATGTTGATATCGACCTATTGTAAAATAGCTATAGAGAAAGGGGATCAATTTTTTCTGTTAGCATTTATTAATGATTCTCTTAGGAAATTCATTAATAATATTAAAAAGAAACTTTTCACTTTTTCTAAAGATAATTATATCCTTTAAAAGAGAGTGAAAAGTAAATTCATTTCCCACACGCCCTCCCCACCCCCCCCCCCCATGTGTATTTTCTAAATTTCTCATATATCCACTTAAGATATTATTACATATATATACTCAATTATTAAGATTATCAAATTGTTTACATTCTAAACGATCTTTTGATTGGTGATTAGTAGAATGATTGAGAGAATCGATTTTCAATTTGTTATATCTTGTGAATTGCATCACCTGTTGGCACATCCTTCTTCGCTAATCGATCACGCGGCCCAATAATCTAAGGTGAAACCAGCTAGATTCTTCACGAGTCCAAAACATTATGCCAAAAAAACCAAAGTATTTATAACGAAACAGTACGTGAATTAATAAATAATATAAAAATATTAATAATATTTAAATATTTAAAAATAAAAAAAAAACATAATTTTAATAAAAAATATCAAATATATATCCATCCATCATCAGTTTACTTAACGTGAAATCCTTCGTCAGCATCGGTATAGTCGGTGGACGGTAGGCAAGTCATAGCGTACATGGAATTCGACACGCAATAACGCATCAATTGCTTCTCTATATAAAACCCCAAGCCCCGTCTAATTTTTCAACTTGAAGTGCAGTTGAAACAAATTACCTAAGCACAATACAACCTTTCATATATTATCAATGGCAGCCACAAATTTGTTGCTGACCGACGTAGCTCAAGGCATCGACCATGTCCCTTCCAACTATGTTCGACCACCATCCGACCGTCCGAACCTTGCCGAAGTCGATATGTCGGCCGTTTCGATTCCTCTCGTTGATCTCAAAGGTCTCCATGGATCTAACCATTATGAAATCATAAAGCAGATTGGCTCAGCGTGTGAGCAGGATGGTTTCTTTCAGGTAACTATTTACCCGTTCAATACGATTTTATGTAAACGAACATGTGCTCCTAAATAAGAGTAAGTTACAGCAACAATCTCTGAAAACTAGTAGTGTTAATATTACACTTGCACTCCTTAAAAGAAAATGTTAATACCAATAAAAATACCCTCTAATACTGTTTCAAATTAATAATTTGTTTATTAACAAATTTAACTTGTATAGACTATGTGAAAGAACCCTCCAATCCGATGAAATGGGCTTAATAAAAATGGCAGGTATGTATATGTATATATATATATAATTGATTTGGAAAACCAAAGGATAAGTGTAGTATATTAGAAATTCGGATATTACTATATTTTTCGATACTTAATATATGAGCTCTATTCGTTAAGGAAAATTTGGTAAAACGGTGTGTTGCATTTCATTTGGCAGATAAAAAATCATGGAGTTCCAGAAGAGATGGTGAACAAGATGTTGGAAATAGCAAGGGAATTCTTCCGGCTTCCGGAGAGCGAAAGGTTGAAGAGTTTCTCGGATGATCCTACAAAAGCGACCAGGCTTTCTACTAGTTTTAATGTGAGAACAGAGAAGGTGTCAAACTGGAGGGACTTCTTGAGACTCCATTGCTACCCTCTTGAAGATTACATGCATGAATGGCCAGCCAGTCCTCCTTCATTCAGGTATATATATATATACATACATAAAAATTGTGCATCCCAGAGCTGTATTATTTTGTATCATATGCTCGAATTATTATTGAACCGTGAAACCACTTGACTAGCTTAATTTTAGTCCTTAAAAGATCTGGTCAGCTCTCAATAGCTATTTCATCCTAAACCTAAACCTTTGAGCCTGCTAAAGGGTCCAAATGTTCATAAAGATTCCCTTAAAGGCTTAATTTCATATGATTATATAATTTATGAAAAATCAATAACTACATGGGCACTTAAAAAGGCTTTTTTTATTATTTTTAATTTCATTCAAATCCTACTTACTATTATTATTTTTATTAGTACTGCACAATCCTTCCTATACGAGTATAAAGGATGTCATGACTCTCAACCGATCTTACTAAACCCGCGTTTATCAATAAAGAGCAAATCTAGCTAATTGTATTCTTGTGGAGAATTAATTTCTTTTATTATGATACTAATTGACGAGGCCTCCTTGATATATAATAATAAACATAGCTAGTTCAAATTCATAAAGGGGTTGAAAACTCTATTAAACATTTTGAAGACTTTAGAACAAATCCAAGTAACTATGGGCGAAAGCTTTAAGTACTAAATTTGTGCACTTTCCCGAGGTCGGATTGTTTGATTACTTTTTTGAATTTTTCTTTGGAATTACATTCGACCATTCATGGGAAATGTGTTGGTTTCTTTTGTTGCCAGAAACGTTGTGTCTGAATACTGCACTAAAGTTAGGGAATTGGTGTTAGTACTGCTAGAGGCAATATCAGAAAGCTTGGGACTTGAAAGGGACCACATAAGCAAAAATCTAGGGAAGCATGCACAGCACATGGCTTTGAACTATTATCCACCATGTCCACAACCGGATCTTACCTATGGATTACCTGGTCATACTGATCCTAATCTCATCACCATTCTTCTTCAAGATGATGTCCCTGGCCTACAGGTTCTCAGGAGTGGGAAATGGATTGCTGTAGATCCTATTCCCAACACCTTCATTGTAAACATTGGTGATCAGATGCAGGTGATTACTTAACTCGGGCTCCTCTGATTATGCATTTCCGCCTTATTTCGATGCTTCCATTGCATATAGTTTTAAATATATATATATATATATATATATATATCATGTTTTTGGTGCACATGGCAATTAGAGAAAACAAGTAATAAAAGGTACAACTTTTTTTTTTTTTTTTTTTTGTACTCTAAGTAGTATTTGGAGATTAAGTGTAATATTACCACCCTTTTTTCTCTTTTTGGAGAAAACGATACACATCACATGTATTCTAACAAATAAATAAAAAAAATTCAATAATACTGATCCTCCTTTATTAAAGATCAAATAAATAGTAAAAGATACACTTGTCATTTTTTTTTTTTTCCTTTTCTCCTTGAAAATTTCTCATGTTTTTCGACGGTTATATCCTTTATGAAAAAAACAAAGTAACAGAAAGGTGAATTTTCCTTTTTTTCTTTTTTTTTTTTCCTCCTTTTGGTACTCTAAGGAGTATCTCGGGCGACTGTAATATTTACCTCTCCGTGTATCCTAAGAATAAAATATCTTACTTTTTGAGCGCTTAAATATGTTTACTAACTTTTTTTTCTTTTAATCATTTATTTGAATGTGACAGGTGATAAGCAATGATCGGTACAAGAGTGTACTTCATCGAGCAATAGTGAATAGCAACAGGGAGCGTTTATCGGTTCCGACATTCTATTGTCCATCACCAGAAGCTCCAGTGGAACCAGCTCAGCAATTAATAGACGATGAAAATCCACCTGTCTATAGAAGTTTCACTTATGGTGAATATTATCGCAAATTCTGGAATAGAGGACTTGCCAAAGAATGCTGCTTGGATATGTTCAAAATCGAAACATGTTCCCCAACTACGTCGTCAGAAGTTGCCTAAATTTAATTTATTGTATTATGATTTACTAGGTCATCGGTGATCTACAATAAGGTTCGTGTACCCCTTATGCAACTTTGTTTTAGAATTAAGTTAGAGATGGAGAAGACAGATGATGAGCTTAAACCATTAGGTTAGAGACAGCCGACGACAGATTTGGAAAAAAACTCAGGTTGTGAAAATGCTATTATTGAAAAGTTTCATGTTTAAATTAATATGCCACCACTGTATCTTCTTCATTTAAAAAGGAAAAATAGGAGTTTGAATTTTTAGTGTGAAAATAGATTTTTTTGACTTGTAAATGTGAAAAACGATTTTTATATTTTTATTGTCATGCAGCATATTTTCTAACTATGTAATTTTAATATAAATATTTTCGAAAATTTTGAATGAACCAAGGGGATCCTTAAGTATGGTAATATTGTAGAAGTGATAAAAGGAAAAAAAAAAAAGAAAAAGCCGTGAAAATGCTAAATAAATAATTAGAAAACCCAAAGAAGTATGTACTTCCAAAATAAATCACTTTATTACATTAGATTAAAATGTACTGATTGCAAGATATACCGTATTGACAAGGAAAAATGATTTCAGAAATTGAAATTACTTTCACATTTGTGGGATATAATGGGCGCGATTTCCTGTGCAGAAATCGAGAGATCTACACTCGTTACCAAATATCTTCCACCGACGGTTAAATTGCCCATTAGTTATACAAACCTGCCATTATCGTCGTAGCAACTGACCTAGAAACATCATAAGCACTTGGCTGGACAAGATTTTTAAAAGCAAATGAAACACGTTTCCTTGCAATATATATATATACACACACACAGATGACGTGACGAGGAGATGCTTTTGAAACATTGAAAAGCAGAAAAATCAACAGGAGGCAACACGTCGGTAGATCTTTTTCACCAAATTGTTAAGTCGTTAATTTAGTTTTTTATTTTGACCCCGACCAAACATGTCAAATGTAAACTATAATATATATATGTATGTATATAAGAGTTGGAACCTGTCAATTTAATGGGGGCAGCCATATACCGTTTTCAAACTAATTAAATAAGAGCTGGTTAAAAAATAAAATAAAATAAAATAATTAAATATGAGGGCAATCATGCATTAGCAAACAATGACGGAATTCGTCCGCCGGTAGAACATTCACCCACATTAGCATATGATAAACCATGTCTACTATATTCGATTCCACTTCATCCTGATTCAATTACTCTGTCACAAATTTATCAGGATCACATTTGATTTAGTGATAATACTACTGAAAATTATACATTTCTTACATTGGTATGGAAAAACATTTATAATTAATTTGGTATTTGGGACGAGAAAAATAGTCTCGCAGCTAAGAAATGATATTTTCAATCAACACAAGGCATAATACTGAAATTAAGAACATGATTGAAATAGCCCTAATATAAAATCAAAGGCAAGGGCATTTTTGGAAGGCTGAGAAAGGTAATATTACTTGAAATGGGTTAGACTAAACCCTAGCAAGTTTTGTTTAATACAAACGCAGTCTCCATTGCTTCATTTGGACCAACACTTTCTCCAACTACCTAGAAGGTCCCATCGAAGAAGATAGGAGAGGCAAACAAAGAGATGGTCAAGAGGCTTCTACCAAACATTGCCTAGGTAAGAATTGCAATTTAAGTGAAGATTTATTATGGTTTAAGTGGGAATAATTTAGATTAACTAATTATCTCAATCTTCTTAGAAGATTAAGAAACGCCCGTGGAAAGTTGCCATCCTTTGTTGAAGATTGGAAAACATCAAAATCCTTAAAATGAGTGATTATTAGTTTGTCTTAATTATGAGTTGGGTCATGAGTGGTGGTTAAATAAATGAGCATCTAATATGAAGTACCTTAATTGGTTTTAGGTGCATGTACTGAAGTAATGTACTGCATTAAAATATAAGGTGGATAACAGACTAAGGAAAGGTGGCTTTAAATCTAATAGATTGGTGAAACTTTGGTTTTTATCTCATTTAGGATTTGCAATGTATTGAGCTAGAAAAAACTTAGATTTTGAAATTTTGGAAGTTGGCTCAAAATCGCTTCACTCGGCCAATCAAATTGTAGGCATAATTGACCAATCTGCATTGGATAGTTTCAAAGTCAAAGCCTTAATAGTCAAACCTATTGGTCTACATAGGTACTACCAAGACATCATGTAAAAAATTTAAGAGTTTGATGTCTATTTGTATAAATTATGTACATTTTGATTGACACTAATCTATGATAAAAGTCTTATGAGATTAGTGCATGATGTTAGTGAGTGACACTGTAATCGTAGTTAACATCCATAAGGGTTCACATTATTATGGAAATCTAAGAATTGTCCACAATCGAGTGAGTGCCTAGAATAACATGGGCTCGAGAACATCACATATGTTGATCCAAGTAATACTCACTAATTTAGGAAATACGTTTAAGAAAGATCCTCCATTTGAAGAAGCCTAAATTATGGGGTAGTTGGATATGATCCTTTGTTAGAGAGAATTACATTCAAGCATCTTTTGTTCATTCTCTAAAGAACTAATGTGATTAATCTTTAAAATTGAGATTGTCATACACTCAATGTATAAACCACCATACCTTAATGCCAAAGCAATGTGGCTCATGTGAAAGCCATTATGAAGCCAATTAATGGGATGACCTAAAGCACTTGTAAGTGGTAATGATAAGTCTATATAATATCTCGTTATCTTGTAATCGAGGATTATATATCATGCACTGCTTGATTGGGCTTAAGTAACTCAAAAGTCTATAACCCTAGTAAGATTCAATTGTATCTAAGTTGCTTCAGTGAACCAAGAGAAAAGGATAAACTCATGATGCATTCATGCATGAATTTATTCAAGATATTGAAATGAAAAAATACAATCATACGCACGTAATCACAATAGGGCAAGACCAAGGAAATTTTCTTAAAACCTTAAGTGGCTTGAGGAATATAGGTAGATACTTTGAGAGTTTGTGTCATTAGATGGCTCAAACAATGTAAAGGGAGACTAAAGGATCACATACAACATAAGAAGCAATTGAATTAATTGTAAATATGAGACACTAAGAAATTTAGATTAAATAATTTGGTTTAAAACTAAAAATGATAAAAAAATCAAGAAGCTCTTTAATTGATTGATTGTTTTGGAGTTAAAACTGATGAGAAGATCAAGGTGCTCCTAAAACTATAGAACAAACAAAGAGATTAAGAATTAAATGAAAGGAAATTAGGTAAAGGCTAATTGGGCTTCGTCCTTAAAAGTGGCACCACATGAGTCTATAGGGATTATGTTGTTTAAATTAAAGTCTTACAACTTTAAGGCCAAGTCTATTTAAGGCATGTGCCATGTGTGAATCTAATGTGGCATTATGGTTAGTGGAGGATAGTTAAGAGGACATCCATTTGTAAAATCTAATAACTCATAGTTAATCATCTAATTTATGAGATAGAAGCACAAGTTAGTGAATTCTTATTAAGTTACTTAGCTTTTGAAGATTCCTTTCATAATAGAAGCCTATTACCCTTCGACCAACATGAATATAGGACATTGTCATATGTCCAAACAACAATCAACCTATGTCAAAACAAGATGGCAAACCTTAGGGAGTAAGATGACTTGACCATGACTCAAACTACCCAAATGCTAAGCAAGTCTAGTGCTAAGGTAACCTATCTATCATCCTGACCTAATCTAGATCAAGTCAATTGATTTAACCTGCATAGTATTACACCTACTCCCGATTTATCCAACCTAATTGCTAACCTATGAGAGATTTTGAGCCTCTAGTCTTACTAAAGGCCAATGGGACATACCTTACATTACCTTTGTGAGAGCGCTTAACCAATATATGTTACATGTCCATGATGCATGATCCTATGAAGACAATTCTCTAATAGAATCTCATTCCCTTTTGTCCTTTTACCCCTTGTAGCTATATTCTAGCAATCTTTATGTAGCTAATGTTGTAATCGACCTTTTTAGTCTTTTCCCTCTTAATCATAACACTAGAATGGCGAAGTATATAAGGCCTCTTTGTAAGTCACAAACAATGGCTTGAATATTGAATTTCCTTCCATTTAAGGGCATTTCTCTTTATTTTCTGTAAATCTTATCTACTCTTTAGGAAAGAGTAGTAGCAAGTGACCTTAATACCCATTTGCATGTTACATCAAGTGTATGTTAGGCCATGTAGATTAATTGGTGCATCAAATCCAGTCAATTGCACTCAAGTTTGCTAAGTTTTCTTTGTTTCCAATTCCCCTTAGTGCATTTTTTCATGTCCTAACTCTGAGACGTATCAATGTATTCCTAACAACTTAATGTGTGAGTTGTTAGTTTGCGAAGCCCATACTAGAGGATTAGTATGCCATTTTAAGGAGAAAAGTACTTATGAACTATTGAAGGAGCATTTCTTCTAGCTAGGGATAATAAAGGATGTCCACTAGGTGCTTAAGAGATGTTCTATCTACAAGAAGGCTAAAGGAAAGAAAGAGCCCTATCGAAAGTATACCCCTCTACCTATCCTTAGCCTAGATCAACCTGATCATGGACTTCATCATCTCTAAACAGATGGTTAAACTGAAGTGGTGAACAAGACTCTTAGAGCATTATTGAGAGCTATATTGAGAAGAACTTACATGATTGGGACTTGAGAGCTATAGTGAGTTAAGCGCTAAGGAATAGTGCTTGCCCAAGTTTGATATGTTGATCTACTTCACACTCCATGTTATCCAAGGTGTTGCCAAGGTGACCAACCAACATGCTGAACCAAACCCTCCACTATACACTAGTCTAAACACTAAATCTAAATACAACAATCTCCACGATGCCAAAGCCGAGCTAATAGAGCCGACCATCTAAGACCGACCCGATTGTAAGCTATCGTTAAATTAACCCCAATCTAACCCTAGTAGTTAAGGTATCGAACTTCTAACACTGAACAGACCTGAACAAAGGTCCACCCCTACTTAGCTTATAATATTGTCATAATCGTAGAGTAAAAACACATGTATGCTGTCATTTCTGACAACCATTGATGGGAATCAACCTCTGACCATATCTAAGCCAAGGCCTATCAATGCTTATCGAGGCTGAGCTGCAGCCAAAAGGATGAAGGGAAGGAAAATAAATACTTGACATCAACTTTATCGCTAGTTATGGTGTCGAGAAACTATAAAGCCGAGTACTCGAGACCAAAGAACCACTCGACACGACCTCGAGAGACTAATGCTGACTAATTCTAAAACTCGGCAATTATAGGCCGACCTCTATGGTGTCTCAGCCAAGCCATGCAAGACGTTAGGGACCTCATCCTAAACTCGTACATCCAATTGCCAATCCTGTTCGGTTTAAATACTACTCTTCCCAAGACATGCCGAATGACTGCATGCCGAGTTTTGTAAAACACACAGTTTTGTATTCTGGTACATGTTTTCCCTTTACTTTATTTATAAGCTCAATTCTTTAGGGTTTAAGGCCTTGTACATTATTTATAGTTTTACCACTAGGGTTTAAGACTTGCTACAAATAGCAACATTTGTACTATAAGAGGGAGAAGGAGACACAGATAGATAGATATACAGAGATATATGTACAAAGAGTGAAACTTTCCTCTTTCAAGCAAGGCTGTACTTGAGCTAGTAGAGCTTGTGTTTACTAGATTATTGAGTATCGATTACCCTCTTTAATCTCTCCCGTATTCTTATCGATCTTATTCTTATGATTGTGGTGAACCCTTTCATTTGAACTGATTAGTGAGTCATATCCAACTTTTATTTGGATCCCCGAGCAACATTTAGTGTTCATGAGTTGTATCAAACTCTATTTCGAGCTCAAACCCCTAATTGTGTTTGTGTCTTAGTGAGTTATATCTATCCACATTCACTATCAAAACCCTTCCTGTTCTTCATACCCATTTTCTTTTTATACCCATTCCTATTTATTTCTAAATCTGTTGTTGTTTATTTCTAGATCGATCCTTTCTTTCCTTATCATCTTAGCATCAGAGATTTAATCCTTATTAACCGTACTATCCTTTCTGACAAAGAACGTTCACTGCACATGATTTCATGATTTCCTTGTAAATTATTTTTCTTTTATTTAGCAAATAGGGCTTCATTTTTGTAATTTTTTATAACATAGAACTTACCCTAACAGGGTACTAGAAATAATCACATAATGTAATAGCCATAAGAAAAAATATACAAAAGAATACACTGAACTTTTTTCTTACCCTCTTTTGAGCTAAGTATCTTCTTACCTATTCTTGAGCTACTCTTATCTAACCTATTCGAGCGTGGACTAGTGACGAGTGACCTCCGGCCATACTTATGTGTCATATCAAGTGTGACCTAAGCTCGTGTAAGGTGTTGGTGTGTCATACCCATCGTCAATGTACAGGAACCCCTACTCATCCTCGACTATCATTTACTTTTTGAGCCATCTTGTGGCTTAGACCCACCCTTTTGGTTACGCATGATATTAGGTTCGTGTATTCATCCACGAGTCCTTATCATCTTGGTATTAGAGCTTGGCTATGCTCGAAGTTGAATTTTGCTAATGTGTTATTTGAGTAGTCTGTTGCTACTCTCATGAGATAACGGTTCTATTGTTAGTTTTAAAGTTTAGTAGTTAAGAAGTATTTGGTACTCTATTTTCCCCTGTTTTCGTTATGCAAAACAAAGTGTGGTTGCCTGTTCGTGTGTTATGTAATTGTCATCGTGAAGTAATTAACAATGTTAGATTCTAATGTTCAAGGACCTTTAGGAAACCAACAAAGTAGCACTCGTCATGGCCAAGGATAGGAAGGAAGCTTTACACCTCAATCAGTGGGTAATTGCTTAGATAGGCTTATCGACTTGGTAGCTATTTTGGTAACTGTTATATAAGAAGACAAGTAGTGAGCTAGAAATAACCCCACTAGGGAACGTGAATAGCAAGGACGAGTGATGGGAATCAGCCTTTGACTACATTCAAGTTGAGGTAGACCTATCCAAAGCCGAGGCTAATTAATGCTTATCGAGGCCAAGTTGAAGCTAGAAGGACGAGAAGCTGAAAAATAACCACTCGGCAACAAGTTTATTGTCGATCAAGTAGCCAAGAGACTATATTGCCGAGAGTGGGATCCACTCGGAACAGCATGGTACGGAGAGACTAGTGCCGACTAACTTTAGAACTTGGTAATTGCGCGCCAAACTCTTTAGTATCTCAGCTAAGCCAAATGAGACTTCGAGGACTCCTTCCCGAATCCGTACATCCAACTACCAACCCGATGTGGTTTGGATACTACTCCTTCCAAGACATACCAAGCGACTGTATGCCGACTTCCCTTATAAAACACACAATTTTGTATATGTTTTCCTTTATTTTATTTATGGGCCTAATTTTTTAGGGTTAAAGACCTTATACCTTATTTATAGTTTTACCACTAGGGTTTAGAACTTACTATAAATAACAACGTTCATAAACATCAAATAGGAGATAAATGTCAATAGACAAAAAAGTATATTCCTACGTTTTGGAATCTTTCCCCTTTTTTTTTTTTTTAGCAAAGCTACTCTTGAGCTAGCATTGTCAGATTATCGAGTGTAGATCAAACTACTTAATCTCTCCTACGTTCTTATTGATCTTGACCCTAAGATTGTAGTGAAACCCCTTCATTTAACCCAGTAAATGAGTTGCATCTAACCTTCATTTAAATTCCAAGCGACATTTAATGTTCATGAGTTGCATCGAACTCTATTTCAAGCTCAAACCCCTGATTGTGTTTATGTCTTAGTGCGCGATATCCATATACATTCACACTCAAAACCCTTGTTTTACTTCCTATTCTTTAAACCCACTCGAATCCACAAATACCCATTATGTTCATCCAACCCGCTACTATCTCATACGCATCATATTGGTATAAGAGCTTCAAGGAGATACGCGTGCTTATGTTCCTCAAAGTTGATTTGTGGTTTAAACATTTATGATAATCATCGTTCCGTAGTTAGTGTGTTGTTCGTGTTTTTAGTAGTCATGGTATTGTGCTGTAGTTGAGTCTAGTAACATTAATCTTAATAGTTGATTCTAGTTGTTGTGAAAGTGTTTATTAGTAGTGGTAGCTATAGAAGCCAAGTAGTGGTTATTTCTAAGTTATTGTAATTGTATTTTGTTGTTTGTTCAATTTTTGGAAAATTACTGTATAGACAAGACTGTCAGAGGATAGTATCAACAACACTGGTGATAGTCCTTACGGAAGCTTGAGGAGACATGTTGATAACTTGAAATATCATATTCAAAATCTCACTAACTTTATCTAAGAACTCTTGCCGGTTTAGTCAAAGGTTGCAGACATAATGGTTGAGAAGAAAAAAGGGAATGACCACTTGCTAGTAGAAGTAGTTCCAATGAACTTAACAATGATGAGTGACAACCAAGAAGAGTTAGCTAGTCGAGAAGAAGAAATGAAAGGAGTATTGACTCCGAAGCAAATCAAGGAGCTCAAAGAAGAGAGCCAAGGTCGAGAAGGGATGTGGTTGAGCAGAGCTTGAACAGAAGTGGCCAATTTGAGGTGAACCAACCAGTTTAGAATGTAAGGGATGAACCTCGAGCACCTGGCTGAGGAATTAATAATATAAAGCTTAAGTTACCGACCTTCAATGGAAGTAGCCAACCTAAAGAAGTCCTTAACTAGGTTCCCTAAGTTGAGAAGTTGTTCGAGTACTATGAGTGTACTAATCGAACAAAAGTTAAGCTAGCTTCATCATCCCTTGTTGAATATGCAAGCCTTTGGTGGGATAAAGCTAGTTGCTAAGCGAAATATTGAAGGAGAGGAGCTAATTAGAACTTAGAGGCTTATGAAACGATTAATGAATTAGCACTTTGTGCTGACCTACTTCAAGCAAGAAATGCTCCATGCATTCTAGCACTTGAGACAAGGTTGAAATACTGTTGATGAGTATATGTAGGAGTTTACGACCTTGATGATGAGATGTGAGATTGTTGAGCGATAGGAACACACCATTGCTAAGTTCCTGAGTGGACTCTGAGATGACATTACCAACATAGTTGAATTACAATCATTCAACTCTCTAGATGAGCTAATTAATTTGGCATTAAGAGTAGAGAGACAGAGGAGGAGAAGGCATCAAAGGTCGAGTAGCCAACCTCAATAAAGTAGCCTCGAACTTGGGAGGTATGCCTAGAGAAAAGGGTTAGAGAGGAGGATAGAGAAAGGAGAGCCTAGCCAACCAGTCCACGCCATGAAGAAGATTGCTGAGAAAGAAAAGGCACTCGGCAACAAAGCCCGAGATGTGAAATGCTTCAAATGCTTAGGCTATAGACACATTATGTCCCAATACCCAAATAAGAGGGTCATGGTCTTGAAGGGCGAAAGGCCCCAAGCTCAAATCAAGAGTCAAAGTGACAAGAGCTCGGAAGACCAACTAATAGAAGAAGTCTATGTTGAGGATTTGGATAAACTCTTAGCAACTAATAGTAGATCCTGGACAAAGGGAAAATTTATTTCATGTGCGGTGCCTAGTGAATGGGAAGATCTGTTCCTTAGTTGTCGATGGAGGTAGCTGCACCAATATTGTCTCTACCGAGTTAGTAGAAAAGATGAAATTGCCAACCTACCAGTACCCTTAACCTTATGGATTGAAGTGGTTTAATGACAAGGGTATAGTCCATGTGCATAAGCGAGCTTGAATTGCATTCAAGGTAGGATAGTATGAGGACAAGATTAACTTTAATGTGGTCCCAATGAATGCCACAAATTTACTTCTTAGCCGACCATAGGAGTTTAATCGAAAAGTGATCCATGATGGTTTCCTCAACACTTTGAAGAGCTATTGCTTAACCTCTATGAGAGTTGAGGAAATCTAGAAATACTCGGTGCCCATGGTGAAGCGAAGGGGGAAGAGGAGTTTATTCGGGCATCCCAACCCGTGCTCAACACTTAACATCAAAGATAACTTCCTTTCAGACCAACCTCTAACTACATCTAAGTTGAGGTAGACCTATTCAAAGCCAAAGCCAATCAATGCTTGCCGAAGACAAGCTAAAGCCAAAAGGACAAGAGGTAGAAAAATAATCACTTGGCAACAACTCTGTCATCAACCGAGCAGTTGAGAGACTATGTTGTTAAGAGTGGGATACATTTGGCACAACACGGAGAGATTAGTACCAACTAACTTTAGAACTCAACAATTGTGGGCCAACCTCTTTAGTATCTCAGCTAAGCTACGCAAGACTTTAGGGACTCTTTCCCAAATCCATACATCTAACTGCCGACCTCGTCCAGGTTAGATACTACTCCTTTCAGGACATGCCGACTTTCCTTATAAAACGTACAATTTTGTACATGTTTTTCTTTATTTTATTTATGGACCTAATTCTTTAGGGTTTAAGGCCTTATACATTATTTACAGTTTTATCACTAAAGTTTAGGACTTGCTATAAATAGCAACATCTATAAACATCAATAGATATCAATAGACAAAAAGTATATTCCTGCATTTTGGAATCTTTCCCTTTTTTTTTTTTTAGCAAACCTACTCTTGAGTTAGCATTGCTGGATTATTGAGTATTGATCAAACTCCTTAATCTCTCTCGCGTTCTTATTGATCTTGACCCTAAGATTGTGGTGAACCCCTTTCATTTGAACGAGTTAGTAAGTTGCATCTAACCTTCATTTGAATCCCGAGTGACATTTAGTGTTCATGAGTTGCATTGGACTCTATTTTGAGTTTAAACCCCTAATTGTGTTTGTCTCTTGGTGCGTGATATCCATATTCACACTCAAAACCCCTATTTTACTTCTTGTTCTTCATACCTATTCAAATCCACGAATACTTATTATGTTTATTCAACCCGCTACCATCTCATACGCATCAACAAGGCAATGGTCAGTTTGGCCAAGTAAATGCCCCAACTTAACCACCCCGAGTTGAAGAAGTTGGTAGGGATGTTAGACGAAGGCTAGTGCTTGAAGAGATTAAGGAGGAAGTAAAAGGAGATGGCGAGGCAAAAGAGTACTATGAGCCCGAAGAAAGAAACATAATAGCCCCTAGATTTGAGGGATTGAGTATGCATATTCCAGGTTTCTATAGAAGTAGTGATGCTGAGGACTACCTAAATTAGGTAGATTAGATTGAAATATAGTTTAAATGCCATAAATTGCCTGATAATGCAAAGATTAGACTTACTGTGTTAAAGTTCATTAGTTATGCCACCTTGTGGTGGAAGAACTTGCAAGCCATTAGAAGAAGGGAAGGAGGACGAGAACGAGAGATTAGGAGTTGGGATGATATGAAGAGTGTTATGTGGAGAATGTTTGTACTGAGCTATTATCTACAAGATGCCTTCAAGAGACTGCAAGAACTGAAATAAGGAAGATTAAGTATGGATGCTTATGTTAAGGAATTCTAAATGTTAATGATCCGATGTGAAGTCGTAGAACCAAAAGACCAAATTGTAGCCCAATTCATTGGTGGGTTGAAGTATAAGATTAGGGATGTCTTGGAAACCCTAGATGTTAGAACACTTGATGATGCAATCTGAGCCACCTAGAGGATAGATAGGTACCGAATAGGAAGATTCTAACCACCTGCCAGCCATCCTAGAAGTAGTTGACCTGTTTTAAGCAGACCTGTACGAACGAAACCAATCAAGGCCACTGAGACCCGACTTACTCAAACTACCTAAGTAGAGGAGAAGGAACCCCTGAGGAAGTTTGAAAGAGGCCAAAGTTTAAGGAGGAAGATGAGTGAGATCAAGTGTTTCAAATTCCAAGGCTTTAGGCACATAGTCGCTCAATGTCCAAACAAGCGAACAATGGTGATCCAAGACAAGGCACCGACCGTTAAGGTCGACAGTACTGATGAAGAAGTAGAGGAGTTGAAGGAGGACAAACAGGCCAAACTATCCGAGGAAGAAGTTATCTACAATGAAGAAGGCAACTTTATGCCAACCGCTTTGGTGTTGAGAAAGACAATGAATGTCAGTCTCGTACTCGAAGATGAACAAAGGGAAAATTTCTTCCATATTGGGTGCAAGGTAAATGACTCACTATGCGCGCTAATCATTGATAGTAGGAGTTGCACCAATGCAACCTTTGCATTTATGGTCCAGTAGCTGAAATTACCAACCATGTCCCACTCAAAACCTTACAAGCTTCATTGGCTTCGTGACAAGGGAACCCTATAAGTGAACAAACAGGTATTTGTGCCGATCTATATTAGCAAGTATCGAGATGAATTGCTTTGTGATGTGCTACCCATGAGTACATCCCACATTCTACTTAGACAACCAAGGATGTTTGATCAAGTAGTTATATATGATAGAAGAAGGAACACATGCTCCATAGAGCATGAAGGCAGAAGGATGAAATTAAGTCCTATGACCACTGACCAGGTAAACGTCATGCAGTCCTAACTAAGTTGAGCCCTAAAAAAGGAGGCTTTGGTATTGACTCGAGCTAAACTAAAAAGAGAGATGGAGCTCGAAGGACCGGTCTATCTACTAATCCGAAGACTTCTAAAGATGAGACCTGGGGAGGAGGAGCTACCTACCGAAGTAAAAACCTTACTAAAGGAATTTACCAATTTGTTTCCGAAAGAGTAGTCGAATGACCTACCCTTAATTCGAGGTGTCAAGCATGCAATTAACCTACAACTAGTAGTCGTACTATCAAATAAGCTTGTCTATAAGCTGAACCCCGAATAGGTTACCGAGCTACAAAGGCAAGTAGACAACCTAATAAAGAAAGGATATGTACGTGAGTCTCTTAGCCTCTATGTCATTCCAGCCTTGTTGGTGCCAAAGAAGGATGATTCTTGGAGAATGTGTGTGGATAGCCAAATGATCAATCAAATCACCATCAAATATAGATATCCCATACCTAAGCTTGATAACATACTAGAAGAGTTAAGTGGAGCAAAAATATTCTCCAAGATCAACCTCAAATCTAGATACCATCAAATCCAAATATGTGAAGGTGATGAGTGGAAGACTGCATTCAAGACACGACATGGCTTATATGAATGGCTAATAATGCCATTTGGACTATTCAATGCGCCTGATGAATCATGTGCTTCAAGAATTCATGGAAAGGTTTGTTGTAATTTATTTTAACAACATTTTAGTATACAACAATGACTTGAAGATTCACCAAGAGCATCTCCGAAGAGTCTGTGCGAAACTCCGAGCTAAATAGTTCTACGCCGATCTAAAGAAGTGCGACTTTTGCAATTTCGAGGTGATCTTCTTGGGTTTTGGTGTTAGCAGAGGTGACATCTAGGTTAATGAAGAGAAGATAAGAGCGATTATAAAATGGCTTGAGCCGACCTGTTCTGTTGATGTGAGAAGTTTCTGTAAGCTCCCAAAATTAAGTTTAGGACAATCGAGCCTAAATTTAGGGCTTTTAGGGAAATTTATCCAATTGAGCCCAAACTTTACGACTAAAATAGAAAAGTTAGTTGAGGTGATATAGTGAAGTTAGATTTTAGAAATAAGGATGTAAAATCCCAATTTTGCCCTTAGAAGTATGAATATTCAATATAGCACTAAAATGCTCGAAACTCTTAAAATCAAGCTCAGATTGCGACGAGAATTTAAAGATAAGTTAATTGATATATAAAATGAGATAATATAGTATAATTTACTATATAAAAATACATGTATTTTTATGAGTATACTCGGTGTAAATAATAATTATACCCGTAAATTAATCATAAATTATGTAATTATATATATAATGCGTTGAATTCATGAAATTAATTAAGAGAACATATCCTAAAAATAAAAGATATGTTATAAACTTAATTATATGAGTAAATTTATATATTACATGTGATATTTACATAGGGTATATACTTATATACTGATTAAATAACTAATGTGAACATGATATATATATATTATTATTATTTAACTAAAATATGTGCCAAAGTGATCCAAAATGAATCAAATTGCGACTGAAACTCTTGGAAATCATCGTAGCAAGTCTGGAAGCAAATTAAAGCTGAGTCAAAAAGTAATTTCTTCTCAATTGACCACCTCCTCCTTACATTATTGAGGTANAAAAGATATGTTAGGAACTTAATTATATGAGTATAGTTATATATTACGCGTGATATATACATGAGATATATACTTGTATATTACTAAATAACTAAATATTAATAAAGTACACCTAAAATACTAAAATAATTGAAAATCCTATCATAATGAAAAAAATTATGGCTAGAAACTCTTGGAATTCATTGTGGCACCTACAAAATTAGTAAAAATTTTGAAAAATTAGTAAACCTACCTACAAAATTATGAAAAAAAAATTGTACTTAGGTTATTTTGAATATGCTTTTACATGATATTTTTATTTTTGAAAATTACGTAATATGTAATATACTTCCTTAAGAAATTTACTATTCATCCGAATTTAAAATTATAAAATAAATGTACTAAATGATGTTGTTTCTAGCTAAAAATCTTTGTGTAGGATGAGTATGATATATAGATAATTGCTATGTAGCCCGAATTTTGATTTGAATATTTTTAATATTTATTGCATTTTTTTGGCTTAAAAATAGCTTGAAAATAAGTTGAAATTATGAATTAAATAGGAAATTATGAAATTAATTAATAAAATGGACATGTACTGATCTATAGTAAATAATAACAGTATTGGGTCAAAATGAAATTTATTAGGTGTAAAAAAAATCATAATTGAGTAATTTAGGATAATTTAAGGGTAAAATTGTAAATATAAATATATAGGCGATAAGTCGAAAACTTGAAATCAAGTGATAACTAAATTCCCGATATTTTTAAGAATCTATAGAAATTTTCAAGGAATTATTTGGAAACTCAGACTATTTATTACGAATTTACCTAATAAAATGGCTTAAATTACAAGTTAGGGTGTATTTTTAATATTAATAAGCTAAAATGAATTAAATAGTTAAATAAAAACTATATATGTGATGGCTAATCAGATTAGATTAAAAGGATATTTTTATTATATTTACTAATATTTTCTGATAGGGATATACTTTAAGTATATTAGAGTTGAATAATACTTATATTGTGACAATATATGGACAAATTAGGTAAAATACAATTTAATAACATAAATTACGTATACTACGATCATATTTATATAATTACGTATAACTGTATTAAAAATTCGAACTACCCATTAAAAGTTGTTTCTAGAAACAAGACTCGTAAAACGTATCATTAAGTTTATATAAACCCAACAATACTAACTTTGTTAAAATTAGACGACCTTAAGTAATTTAACCTATAACTTTATCATATCCAAGAATGTACGTATTTCGGTAACCTTACCGGAATTAAAACGTGAATTAATAAATTAAAAGTACATTTCAGTACGATCAAAACGATATATAATATGTAATAGTATATATGATGTACAGTATTAACAATTAATAACTTAATTAGATATGTAGTGATAATACGACTATATATTATGGAAATAATAATAATAATAATAATAACCGTTTTAGATTAAACCCTAATGTTTTTGTAATTATTACAAAAATTGAATTTGGGTCTTTTGTATAAATAGGATCTTCTAATACAAAGACAGTTGACGATTCGAGTCAGCAGTAGTGAACGTCTAAACAAGTAAATTGGGATTATGACTTCATCGCTTGTTATGATATTATTTAAAGTATCCAGAGACCCAAGAGTACTTTTGGCTGTGTTTGTAGCTACTTGATTGTGCGCATGTTGTGTGTATAGATGATATTCAGTTGTGACAAGAGTTCAACTTTTTGGTGTGCTGTTCTATATGTTTGCATTGATTTTGTATTGTATAAACTTGTTGACCACCCTTAATTAAACCTAACGTTTATTTGACTAAAATGAAACTAGACATGCATAATACCTATTGGGGGAAACAATTAAGAGTGTTAGACCAAATACCGACTTCCTTCGATGAGAATAGCTAAAATGGTCCTTTCCTCATCTTTAGTCGAACTAAGTGACAGGCGAGGAGGTCACAGCAAGGTTGGGGGTCGTGGTTTGAAGGCAGTTATGTGAGGAGAGTGTTTTCCATTGCATAAGCCCGGGTTTAGTCTAACTTGAGTCGCAATGAAACTCTTCGATCCGAGTTAGAGCGGATGTAATTTCTCTAACCTCATAGTGGACTGGATAACATTATGCAATGTTTCATTTGATTGATTGCACTACATTTCATTTTAATTATTAACCTTATTTGCGTTTATACAATACTCTTCTGACTCCATCCCACTTACTAAGATAGTTATGCTCACATCCCTATAGACTTTTTTGCAGGTGTTAAATGAGGTTAAGATGTTCAGATACCACCATTCCTAGGTGCTGTTTAGGAAAGTGAGGATCGAGGAATTAACTAAACCTAGGCTTTTGACTTTGTTTTTTTTTTTAGGAAACTAATTGGAATTCCTTGGGAGCTCACTAGTTTCCTAACTTATTGTATATAAATTGCAAAACCTTTAGTTTTTAATAAACTCTTATTGTAAACTTTACCTTTAGATGTAAAACGTTTATATAAATACTGTTGTGATACTAGATAACAAGTTATATAGAACAGATATTTTGTAAAGCTCTACCCCAGGTTTGGTTATTAACAGGTGTCAGAACAAATGTTTCAAGCCTGCTGAGTTGTGTACACCTTGTGTGAATTGTATCTACGATAGCAACAATGAGGTCAGCTTCTATCTTAGGCTAGTTTATACGGTGGGACTGTTATAACTCTTCCTATTTAAGGCATGATAGTTTCCACAACTTGGCATCATTCTATCACCGATTCATAAAGAATTTCAACACAATTGTAGCTCTATTCACCGAACTCTTAAAGAAGAATGTTGAATTTAGATGGGATGAGAAAAAGAGGAGGAGTTTTGAGGATGTGAACGAGAAGCTAACTACAACCCTCGTCTTAGCTTTACTTAGCTTCAACAAGATATTTAAAGTAGAGTATGATGTGTTTAGACTAGGCATAGGTGCTGTGCTAATGCAAGAAGGCCGACCTATTGCTTACTTTATTAAGAAACTTTAAGGAGCCACACTCAACTATTCCATCTATGACAAGGAGTTCTACTCCTTAATCCAAGCCCTAAAGGTATGGCAACACTATTTGCTACCTAAGGAATTTATGATCTACACTGATCATGAATCCTTAAGATATCTAAAGAGTTGACCAAAATTGTCCCAGAGATAAACCAAGTGGGTTGAGTTCATGGAGGGTTTTTCTTATATTGTAAAATACAAGAATGGAAAGAACAATGTAGTGGCCAACACCCTGTCGAGATGATATACCCTCCTGACCGAGCTATAGACGAGGCTACTTAGTTTTTCAACCATCAAGAATTTGTATGCTGAAGACTCATACTTTGGTCCTATCTACGCCCGTTTTGAGGAAGGATGGACACTGGATGACTATCACAGGGAGAACAGATAATTATTCAGGAAGAAAAGGCTATATATCCTGACTTGTTCCACGCGAGAACTGTTAGTGCACGAGGTGCATAAAGGGGGATTAATAGGACACTTTGGCCAATGCTGAACTTATGAGGTACTATCCTCTAGATTCTTTTGGCCAAGGATGAAGAGAGGTGTCCAATCCCTACTAGAAAAGTGTGCAACTTGCCAAAAAGTAAAGAGTTGAGCTGAACAATGACACTACTAACCCTTACTGATCCTAACCAAACCATAATTCGAGCTAAGTATAGACTTCATGTTAAGATTACCAAAGACATCCTGAGGGAAGGACTCCATCATGGTAGTTATGGATCGATTTAGCAAGATGGCACATTTCATGCCCTGTTCCAAAACTAACAACACTTTGGCTATCTCTTTTCTTTTCTTGTAAGAAGTAATCAAGCTGTACGGAATTCTCAAGACCATTGTTTTAGACTGAAACCCTAAGTTCATGAGCCACTTTTAGAGGACATTATGGAGGCAAATGGGAACCAAGCTGCTGTACAGCACATCCTGCCACGTATAAACCGATGGATAGACCAAAGTTGTCAACAGAACCATAGGAATTTTGCTGCAGGTTGCTATCGGATGAAACACGGCCGACCGGGATTTGTGCTTACCAATCATTGAGTTTGCCTATAATAAGACTGCCCACAGTATAACAAGCATGTCTCCATTTGAGGTCACTTATGCGTTCAACCCTGAGCTGCCATTGGACCAACCGCCCCAGCCGATGCTTGGTGATGACCGACCAGTTGTCAAGAGAGTCGAGGTCATTAAAGCCATGCAGCAGAAGGTTATAGAGCAACTAAGTCAAGCTAATATTAAGCTTGAAAAGCAAAGCTAAGGATAGAGGAAGAGAGCATTTCAATCAAGTGATTTGGTATAGATACACCTCAATAAGGAACGATTCCCAAACTTAAAGAAGAGCAAGTTTTCTCCCAAGGCTAATGGACCTTTCAAAGTGCTTAAAAAGATCAACATTAATGCCTATAAGATTGAATTACTTGAAGGATATGGGGTTACAAACTCCTTCAACATTGCCGACCTCCAACCTTACACTCCCGAGGACGAGTAACCTGGACCTAAATCGGATTTGATCCCAAATCTCAAACAACCCGAAGGGGATGATAGGGATCAAGGATCAATTATACGCTCTCGAGCGTAAAGGCTCTCTCAAGTGGATCACCAAGCTATTCGAGGTGTGTTAAATGTTGGGGAGCAGTACTTGCCCTAGTTCGATTTGCTAAGCTACTTTGCTCTCCATGCTATCCAAGGTGTTGCTAAGGTTACCAGTTGACATGCCAAACCAAACCCTCCACTATGCACTAGTCCAAATGCTAAATTTGAATATAGCAATCTCTACAATGCTGAGGCCAAGTTGATAACTGTCAGGAGCCAACCATTTAAGATCGACTCGACTATGAGCCATCCTTGAACTAACCCCAGTCCAACCCTAGTAGTTAGGGTGCTAAACTTCTAACGTTGAATAGACCTAAATAGAGGCCCACCCTTACTCAGCTCACAATATTGTTAGAATCACAGAGTAAAAACATGTGCACTATCCTTTCTGACAACCGTACTATCCTTTCTGATAAAGAACGTTCGCTGTGCACGATTTCATGCTTTCCCTGTAAATTATTTTCCTTTTATTTAGCAAATAAGGGTTCATTTTTGTAATTTTCTGTAATGTAGAACTTGCCCTAACAAGGTACTATAAATAATCACATAATGTAACAGTCACAATAAAAAATATTCAGAAGAATGCACTAAACTTTTTTTCTTATCCTCTCTTGAGCTAAGTATTCTCTTGCTTTCTCTTGAGTTAAGTGTTCTCTTGCTTACTCTTGAGCTACTCTTATCTCGCCCATTTGAGCGTGGACTAATGGCAAATAACCTCCGATCATACTTATACATCATATGAAGTATGACCCCATATTCGTGTGAGGCATTGGTGTGTCATATCTATCATCAATGCATAGGAACCGTTGCTCACCCTCGACTATCATTTACTTTTCAAGTAATCTTGTAGCTTAAACCCACCCTTTTGGTCACGTATGATATTGGGTTTGTGTATCTATCTACGAGTTCGTATTAAACCTAACCTTACCCATGATAATGATAATTGGAACAACAACTAAGAGAGCCTTAAAGGAGTGAGGTAAGCTGAGGACTTTATAAGAAGCTACACCAAAATGTCACTAAGCAACTCAACTAGACTATCACCAAGCAAAGAGAGATTGAGAGCAAGAGGAAGAAGGTCAAGAGCTTCCAACTAGGAGATTAAGTGTAGATAAATCTTAGCAAAGACAAATTTCCAAGTTAAAAAAGCAATAAGTTGTCACCCTTGCTACACCCTGAAGTGGTAGAGTCGTAACCCGTCATACAAACCATTCTAAGATAGAAGCTGACCTTATAACCGCTATCTTAAACCCAATTTAGACAAGGCATCCACGATTAACTTACTACGAAGTAAACAGTTCATAAATCAAATAAGTCCATGATTACGCAAGGTTTCATCGTACTGTATTTCCTAAGTAATACATTATTTAAAAATGAAAGATTCTAAAGTAAGAGCCAAGACCTTAAAAATATATCTGTTCTTCAAATATATTTCCTCACTCTCTGAGATCCAGTAGTTGCTAGCTTCAAGGTGAATATAAGTTGCTTCCTAGTTAGCACCTGCAATAACGTTTATAAGGATGTGAGCAATCAACAGCTCAGTAAGTTAGGATGGAGACTTAAAACTATACATTAAACACAAACAGAGTTATCGACCAAATTAGTTAGATGCAATGCATATATAAGCAAATGCCATCACACGACATTATCCTGCTCATCGTAAGATTAGAAAAATTACACCCACTTTAATCAGGGTTGAGGAATTTCCATTTAATATAATAACTCATGACCAAACCTAGGCTTGTGCAATGGAGACACTTCTCTCATAACTACCTTCAAATCATTGACTTCACCCTTACTGCGACCTCCTCACTTGTCACTTAGTTCAACTAAGGATAAAGAAAGGACCAATTATACTATCTAACGTTATCCCTTTCAAAGGCATCGATATTTAACTAGAGAACCCTAATGTTTCTGCTAATGAGCTGCTATGTAGGTCCGATTTAAAATTTCAAGTCATATATTTAATTAGATTCGATTTAAGGTGTTCAATCATTTTAAACAAATCACACAAATACAAGCTAGAGTAGTAAATCAGAATGACAAAATCAAGCTTAGAAATAAGTACATACAGGCATACACACAATCAACAATCTAATAATCACATCCAAGTATAATCTTAAGCCTCTAAGTATTATAAATTAGTACTTCGAAATACAATAACATATTAATCCCAACTTACTTGGACTCTCCACTTGCTTACTCAAAGTGCGACTCATACAAGCTATTACCGCTATTCCCTATAATGCAAATGTTGTTTCAATTTCCACATAACTACCATAGATAGGTTTTGTTCTGAAATCCTTATTGTTATCTTCAATTTAGGGTTTTATTATACCTAATTAATTAGGTTTTTGAGTCTTTTTCGATTATTCTTAATTTAAGCTAGGTTCTGATTCAATTTCTAAATCCATTTTCGATGTAAGTTCTAATTCAATTTTTTATTACGATATTATACGTGAACCTTAAGAATTCATTCCGACCCATAATGTTAAATCAATAATATTATTTTTTGGGTATCCTAAAAATCACTTTTAGTCCTTAGCTAGTGCTCTAGTTTATGCGATACATCATAATCTTAATTTAATTATTGAATTTACTCCTGTTGTAAAAAAATTATACATTTTTCATATAATTACCCTAATTTAAGTTTCCTACTAGATTTATTACATAATTCTGTTATTATTATATTATAAATTTTATCCTAATATTTTCTATTTATTATAATTTCAATTTCACATGTTACTAAAATTACATATATTTACTACATAATATTCATAATAATTACATCTAATACTCCAAATACTACAATTATCATAACACATCATATATGAATATCTTAAAACACCTAATTATACACTAAATCAATAATTATTCAATTAACCATTAATTAACTCCAAAATCACTAATTATATATATATTTTAAAAACCTAAAAATTACCTAAAATTTTCAAAAATTCATTTCTGGAAAAGGCTTTATAGCACTGTTCTATATTCTCTAAATAGTCTATACAAAAATTTTAAGCTTAAAACTAGACTCCTAAGGTCATCTATTTTTAAATCGAATAAAACTCGAGTTTGCGGAATTTCTTAAGGACAGTATATTTCCATGCATCAATTCATCAAACTAAATTTTTTTCCTAAATCTATATACTTAGAAACCTCATAATATCGAATTTTATAATTTTATAAACACATTTAATATTTTACAGAATTAAACAAAATCGAGTTAGAATTTGACTTACTCAATCGATCAGCTTCCAACCTCCAATGGTAGCTACAAGAGTGTCGGCAACCTTGGGCGGTGGGGGTAGGGTGGTGTGGTGGTGGCCATTCGTTTCTAGTTGGCCGTCAAGTGTGGGTTGCTTTTTAAAACCCTAATTGCATACTATTTTTTTTATTTTTGGTAAAATTACTTACTACTCTCTCTTTGGTCTCTCTCTAATTTTTTTAGTTTACCAACTGACCAAAATGATTTGTAGTAGGCACTTGTTGAATTTATAGTGTTGTTAGATATTTTTTCATTAATTTTTCACTTGACAAGTGCTCCTTATCATCTTCCAATTTACTTTTTATTTGGCTTAATTTTATTGGTTGCTTTTATTTCTTCAATTCTAAGCTGTCACACCCTAAATCTAGATAAGCTCACATGTTTTTATAATTTTCTTGATTTTTCCTTTTTCTTATGAATTTTCTTTAATTAATCAGTATTATTTTTACTTATTTCAGGTATTTTAAGTAATTTCACGTATTTCTACCTACACATAAATATATGTGTGGTACAAATAAATACTCATAAATATTATTTAAGTTATTTTATGATTTTTGGTATGCATATAATTTATCTCTATCGATTTGTTAGTTTTTAAAACTCATTTTATGTGTTTTTGATAAATAACGGATAACATACATATAATTTAATAGTATATTATTTAATTAATTAATTATTTATTTTCCTAAAAATAAACTCATGGAATCACCTTTATTAATATTCCTAATTTCATCATAAAATTTGGGCTGGAATGAAAATTTTATTTAATCATCCTAAATTTTACAAATTAAATCCTAAACACTTAATTACAAGGCTTATAACCTTACGCTGATGGACCATTCAATGTTTTGGGAAAGACTAGTGACAACACATTTCAATTGGATTTACCAAAAGGGTATGGTGTATCCTCAACCTTTAATGTAGTTGATTGACTTCATATGTCTAAGACGAAGACAAGCCCAAAAATTTGAGGCTAAATCTTCAACAACCTTAGGGAGCTTATGTGAATCCAACCTCTCATACCATAAGCTTGACTTGGTCTTAACCTCCATTGACCTGTTAGCTAATCCTGCCGATCTCTGTACAACATTTGCTAAGCTCAACACCAATTATTTGAAGCCAACACCAAGAACTCTAAGGTTTGGTTTCCTAAGTCCTTAATGGCCAGATCCATTAAAGACGAGTAAGCTTATGTTTAAGGCTTCCTCCATCATTCATAGTTGAGCTGTTTATCCCTTAAACGAGTCGTTATTCCTAAAGGCTATACTAACCTGCTTAAAGAACCAAATCACCTTGGATTGACCGACCAAGACAGCTCTATAACCTATTTCCTAGTTACCTAACTAGGTTACCAACCCATCTAAAGATCTCTAGCCTACTCGAACATAGAAGCTACTAATGTATGTAGTTATCCTTTTATGCTAGATTATCAATTAATGCCAATGTAACACATGTCTTGACAAATCATTAATACACATGATTTGATGATGATTCTTTTACTATCTCCCCATTTAACCTAGAATCGTATATGTAAAAATTCATTTTGGCTGCATCCTCTTTAGTCATTTTGGTTGTTTTGAAATTTTCTCAAATTAGCCCATATAAATACGACCATTTTCTTATATGCAAACAATTTCCTTTGTTATTAATGAATACTCTTATCCTTTCTAGTTTCTTGTTAGTGCATGCTTCAAGTCTCTTATACTCTTATGTAGTTCCCTTTAGCAAGGACCAGTGGTGACTGTCTTTGCTCCATCATTTATGAGTCATATCGAGTGGCCAAAGTAAGTCCGTAAGTGAGTCTTGGTGAGTAATATCCATAGCCTAGCTCAAGGGTTTTGCTTAGCCTTCCCCTCTTTCATCTTTCTTCTTTATGAGAAGGATCCATTCCCTAAAACTCTTGGTAAGACATACTAACAACTTAGCTCCTAAGTACTACACAATTTGCCAAGCAAATTGATTTACTATATTATTAAGAGCAAAATAACGAGAATGTCATAATTTTTTGTTTTAATTTACTAAGAAGACATGAAAATTAGATGATGGATCCTCTAAAAAAAATAGTTAGAGTAGAACAAAAACAAAAAGATTGCTACAAAATTAAGTTTTTGAATAGATAACACTTTTCTTAGAGAAGGAGCATATAATATGTCTAATAATAAAAAGTTATAACCTCAATGACTAATGTCCAAAAGTTGATCATCATCCACTTGAACCTTACATATAATTTACATAATCTTCTATAGAAATTTATCATATGTTTTGTCATGCGATAAATTTGATGGGGCTATTGAGAAGAATTTTAAGAAGGAATTCAAGAAATTGATTAGTTTGACTAACATAAAACTTTTGAAAATAGAAATCAACAAGAGGAAGGTGATACATGTATAAAATTACACATTTATTCCCTATTTTGGTAGCGCATTCTTACATGTATTTGCACTCTTGTTGTGAATTTTACTTTAAACTAATAATATACAGGTTTTTGGATTTATATGTAAACTTTATTGAAAAGAAAAAAAGAGAGAGAGATCAAAATAGACCTTAATTTGTAATAATGTCCCTATTAAGCATAATGGGAGTCAACAAGAAAGACTCAAATTATGGTCATTGTATTTTACTATAGGTTTGATATATGCTCAAAACTTATTTCAATGAAGGGTAGTTATTATGTGTTTTAGAAGAGGATGGAAGCTGCAAATTGCATAGCATATGGCAACTTTTTGAAAAGTACCCTCCTGGCATGGAGAAAGGCTTTAATATTACTACTGATAAGATTTTGTGGGACATGGGCCTTGGGCTTAAACTAACTAGCTTAAGACTTGAGCCTAACTCTAGTAGTTTAGCCTAGATACAGGTTTGTCTCATCCACTATAAATAGGGATAAAACCCTACGTAAGTGATGCATCTCCAAGGTTGTTGATGCATATGAGATGGCAGTAAGTCGAACGAACAGAATGGGTATTCGTAGATTCGAGTGAGTATGAAGAGCAAGAAGTAAAACAGGGCTTTTAAGTATGAATGTGTATGGATATCACGCACCAAGACACAAACACAATCAGGGGTTTGAGCTCGAAATAAAGTTTGATGGAACTCACAAACACTATATGTTACTCAAGATTCAAATGAGAATTAGATGCAACTTACTAACCGATTCAAATGAAGGGGGTTCACCACAATCTTAGGGTCAAGATCGATAAAAACACAGGAGAGATTAAGGAGTTTGATCTACACTTGATAATTCGGCAATGCTAGCTCAAGAGCAGCTTTGCTAGAAAAAAAAAAAAAGGAAAGATTCCAAAACGCAGGAATATACTTTTCAATGTATTGATGTCTATCTCCCTTTTGATGTTTATAGATGTTGTTATTTATAACAAGCCCTAAACTGTAGTAGCAAAACTGTAAATAATGTACAAAGCCTTAAACTCGAAAGAATTGGACCAATAAATAAAATAAAGGAAAACATGTATAAAACTATACGTGTTATAGGAGAAGTCGGCATGCAGTCACTTGGCATGTACTAGAAGGAATAGTATTTGAACCGGACAGGATTGGTAGTTGGATGTACGAATTTGGGAAGGAGTCCCTGAAGTCTCACATGGCTTAGCTGAGACACCAGAGAGATCAGCCCACAATTGTCGAGTTCTAAAGTTAGTCAGCACTAGTCTCTCCATGCCATACCAAGTGGATCCCACTCTCGGCAACGTAGTCTCTCGGCTACTCGGTCAATGACAGACTTGTTGCTGAGTAGTTATTTTTTTTCCTTTCGTCCTTCTAGCTTCAGCTCGGCCTCAGCTTCGAATAGGTCTGCCTTAATTTGGATTTAGTTAAAGGCTGATTCCCATTAGTTGTACACATAGAGGCCATACTACAACAGAAAAGAATGAAAGGAAAACAAAGGGCCTTAGTAAAGTTCAAATACCTATTAGCTGGACGTGACACACCAACTAACCTTACCCCACTTAATCTTCACTTAATATGATATATATTTAAGGATTAAGTTTGCTTTCCACTAACTCTTGCTACAGGAGCTAGATAAGAGTTAGGGAAAGTTAGAAAACACACAGGTTACTCTTTAAAAGGAAATTATAATTCAATAATGAAAGTATGATGTCTACATACAAGGAAAAGGGGTTTTGTACACTAGCCTCGCTAGGGTTACAAGTGTACTAGGAAAAGAAAAAAAGGATAAGATACAAAACATTCTTTAAATATACCAAAAGGGCTACAAATGACAAATAATGCAATGTATGAAAAAGTAGAGAATCCTGCTAGAATATTGTGCTTGAAGACACATGTCAGGTGGTAACTGTTGGTCTACAACTAGGCTGTTCCTTCTAAAGTGAATTCTTGGATAGCTTAGAATTTGTAGAATTTAGCTCGAAAGAGGTTAGGAGGTTAAAGAGCTGGGTCAACTTAATTGGATCAAGTTGGAGCTCAGGCATTCAAAGTTATTTGGAGTTTCTTCAGGTTGGGTAGTTGGGTAGTTGCGTAGCTTAGCTTGGATAGATGCCTAGCGTTCGACAACTCAAAAGCTAATCTGATCCCAACTAAGTCTAAGGTCAATGAAAGAATCCTTATCCCGAAAGGGTTCTCAAGCTGGTATACGTTAAGTAAGTCCTTACAATCCTTTCGCTCGAGTTTGTGTAACTAGACCGAAGAGTTGATTACCATCATCTACCTAAGGTTTAAAAAGAATTGTCCTCAAATCTAAAGGGGCTTCTTGGGGTTGCTCCTCTTTAGCATCTTCAATAACTTCTTCTAATTGGTGTAAGATCGGATCAAATATGTTGGAGATGGGGGAGAGACCATAATTCTCAAGTAGTTCGACTTAGTAAGCATTACAATTGATCTCTTTCAAGGCTTTGAATGGAGCATCATCTCATGAGAATAGTTTACTCTGTCTTAGGTGTAGAAATCTTTCTCAACTAAGGTAGACTTATACTAGGTCGTCTGGTTTGAAAGAAACACTTCAACAGCTACAATTGCCTATCTCTTGCTATCTTTCATTAAACTCAGCAATCTTCCTTACAACAGACCGGTGTAGCTCTTATAATCTTTAAGGCTCGATTAACTCTAGATTAGCTTCTTTCTGCAACTGCTAAGGTGCCAATCATTTTTAGAGGGATAATGGGGTTGAGGCCATAGATGCCACAAAAGGGGTCTTTTCAGTAGTGTTGTAGACAATTCGATTGTAAGCGAACTCCATGATGGGCAAGCACAAGTCCTAATCTCTCAAATTCTTCCCTACAATAGCTTGGAGTAAGGTGCCTAATATCCTGTTCACCACTTTAATTTGGCCATCAGTTTAGGGGTAGTGAATAGAGCTAAACATAAGTTTAGTCCCAAGTCTCTTGTAAAGTGTCTTTAAGAAATAACTCAAAAATTTCATATCCCCATCTGATATGATGGTCTTTGGGACTCTATGTAGCTGATAACTTCCTGCAAAAGCAATTCAACAATATATAAAGCTTTGTTAGTTCGATTGCACAGAATAAAGTGTGCCATTTTACTAAAGTGAACTACCACTATAAGGATTAAATCCCTCTCTTTAGATGTCCAGGGAAACACTGGGACAAAGTCTATGTTGAGGTTAGCCCAAGATGACATGGATGTTGGTATGGGCATTTACTCTCTATGTGGCGCTCTCTTACCTTTTGCTCATTTGTACATGTCATTACTTCTAACTATCTTATGGACATTTTTTGCCAAACTAGGCTAATAAAAGTTTTCTCTCAACAAGTTAGTTGTTTTGGTCTCCCCAAAATGACCAAATAATCCACCACTATGAGCTTCTCTAACCAACAACTCATGTATGGAACAACTTGGTATGCACAACCTCTTCTCCTTAAACAAATAACCATCCTTCAGGTAATATTCTCCAATAGCAACTCTTTCTTTACACTTCTCAACGATAAGGACAAAGTATGAGTCCTAAGCATACTTTTTAACAATAATAGAAAACTTAGTAATTTTGTTTGCAGGGCAGTCAGCAGGGTTTGCCAATGTGACAAGGCCTTTGCGACTACATTAGCACTACCTTTCTTGTGCCTGATTACATAAGAAAAGCCTTCCATAAACTTGAAAGTTTGCTCTAACTACTCTTTCTCGTACACAAAATAATTCAATGTGGCACCATTGAGCTTCTCAATGTGATAAGTAATAGGTCTTGCTCTTGCATCAATACAACACCAATATCAATACCTAATGCATCGTACTCCAGTTCTAAAGGTTTGTTGAAGTCAAGTAAAGCTAAAACTGGAGCAATAATAAGCTTCTCCTTGATTTCCTTAAAGCTATGCTTAGCTCAGTTGTTCCATTCATAATACCTTTGAATTCTAGGCAATGGAACTCTAATCATTAAGGTGCATTTTGATGTAGCAACTCAAAGCACATTGGAACTCCAAAGTTAAGCATGCTTAGGCTAGATTAATCATAGGATGGGTGACCTCTTGAGAAGTTGCTGTACTAAGAGATAAAACTGTTCGGCATTTCATGCTAAAGTGGAAAATACCTTAGTTAGAGGAGTTTTAACTAGGTCATTATAGGTGAATCCTACACTCTTCTTAGTAAACTTGATCATTAGGCTAGTAATGGCACTAAAGTTCCTAATAAACCTTCTATAGAAAGAAGCAAGGCCATGAAAGCTTCATACTTCAATGATTCTCTTTGACGTCAACCACTCCAAAACAACTCAAATTTTCTCTTCATCAACTCAGATTCCATTTCTTAACATTACATGACCAAGAAAGATAACTTCGCTTTGATAAAACATACACTTCTTCAAGTTCCCATATAGTTTCTTAACACGAAGAATATTAAAAACAACTCAAAGATGTTGTACATGGTCAATTAGGTTAGCACTATATACTAATATATCATCAAGGTATACGACGACACATCATCCAATCAATGGGTACATCACATGGTTCATAAGCCTCATAGAAATGCCTGGCACTTTAGTAGGACCAAATGGCATAACCAACCACTCATACAGACCATGTAATGCATACCATAGCCAAGAACAGACAAGGCTAGTCGCAAAGATGAATCTAAATTTATTGAAAGCTTGAAAAGGAAGTAATGGGGAATGCATGAAAGTACAAACGCGAATGAAAAGTAAGCAAAACCTATGAATAGTTCTGATGGATATAATATACCAATGGAACTTCTGATGACTCAAGGCACAACTCGATATAATACACGAATTGGTTTGGTGAGGTTACGCGTCACCTAACCTTACTTAAGGGTTAAGATAAGTGTGAGATAAATATAAACAAGCAATGTTTATGAGAGAAAAAAACGTCAAGTATATTAATGTCAATCTTATCTATTGCAGTTACATGTACAAAGGGTATTTATACCTAAGAACTTAGGGAAACTTACCCAAAAGGGAAAAAAACAAAAAGGGTATTACCCTAAAGAAGCAATGAACAGGAATACAAAAAGGTAAAAAGGAATATTCAAGAAAAACAATGGTTAGTGTATTAGATTCTTCACATAGTACCATACACGTGGCATGGGCGCATTGGTGATGCTGTTGGAGGGTGCAGACAAAAAGGTTAGGTTACTTATCCAAATAAGGGTGACTAATTAGCCCAAGGTCTATCTTTCGGCTTCTTGGCAAAGGTGGCATCGTGAAACTAGACGGTTCGAACATAATTGAGCAAACGCATGGGGTTTAGCAACTCTTTTGGCCTTCAACAATTCAACACACAACTTTTGAGAATTGGGCAGTCATATAACTCGGCATACAGAGTTAATTAGCAACTAGGATTAACTCAACCTCAACAGGAGTCAGCTGGAGAAAGAGGATTCGCTTTGTCAGTCCCTTTAGTCTTCGGGCTCGACTGTAGGTCAAAGGCCCAATAACCTGATTCCTATGATCATGCCTCATCTTAAATGCAATTTTCCACTCATCATTAGGCCTCATGCGAATCTAATGGTAGCCACTTCACAAATTAATCTTTGAGAATACTTTGGTGTTATGAAACTCGTTCAACTTATCATTGAGCCTCGGCATAGGGTACCTATAATTGACAATAATTCAGTTGAGAACTTGGCTATCGATGCACATGTGTCATGATCTATCCTTCTTTGGGATGATTAGAGCTGGCATGGTACAAGGGCACAAGGGCTCATGCTCTCTTTCATATATCCATGCTCTATCAACTCATCTACCTAACTCTTTAGTTAAGCAGCCTGCTTAGGGTTCATCCTATAAGTAGGTGGGTTTAGTAAGGTTACACCTAGCTATAAGTCAATGCAATCCTCAATGCCTCGGATTGGGGGTAATCCTTTAGGCAACTCTTTTAGGAACAAGTCAGAAAATTCATCTATCAACTTACAAACCTCTTTAGGTACATATTTAAAATTTCTCAATTCCAACAATCTCTTAATCAATAAGAACATAGGCTCATTAGCCTTCTCAGCAGGTCAAAGCTCTCTCCAGCTCATCACCAATGCCTTCTTCTTGCTAGCTCAGGTGAGTTGATTATGTATTTCATTAACCTAGCCCGGTGTCATGGGTTGCAACACGATCTTCTTTCCATCCTTCGTAAAGGCATAAGTGTTTTTATATCCATCATGAATAACACATCAGTTGAATAACCAAGGTCACCATAGTAGCAAATGTGAAGCTCTCATAAGGATACCATCACATACTATTTCATCTCTATACACATTTCCTACGCAAAAGGGTACAATTGCATTCTCGGTCACATGTAGAGCACCCTTGTCATGTAACCAACGCAGCTTATAAGGTCAAGGGTGCTTAACGGTCAACAGACCTAACTTCTATACAAGGGATTAAACAACAACATTAGTACAACTACCTCCATCTACTATAATTGTACATAGTTGGCCTTTGATAGTACACCTAGTGTGGAATAAGTTTTCTCTCTAATCTTCCTCATAGCTTAGCATTGAGTTCAACACTCGCCTCAATACTAAAGTCATCACTTCTCCCTCATCAACATAGACACAGGTCTCTTCCTCATCCTTCTCTACTTCACCTCCTCCAACATTCTTATCTTGCTTCTTGGTTCGCCCTCGTCAGTATTGTCTACTTCATCATCTTGAAGGACCATAATACATTAGTTAAGACACTCAGCAGCCATGTGTCCATAACCTAAGCACTTGAAACATTTTATCTTGCATATCTTACAACATGAAGTTTGTCCTTTCTCATACATCCTCAAAGCTATCCTATCATCAGCTCAACTCTTTAGGCCAACTCAGCTATCATCAGGTCTATCACTCTTCTCTTCTACTCAAAAGGGTCTCCTTAGCTCACTGTAAGTAAGTCAATGTGAAACAAGAGTTCGCAAAGAGCTTAGACCTGGTCGAATCGGGGTATTCCTCCTCTACTTCTCGACCATCTATGCTATCTTAATGGCTTCATGCAAAGTGTGAAACCTCTATACTTCAACAATATTTTAGATCTCATATCGAAGCTTTAAAATAAATCTCAATACAGTACGAGCTTCAAGCTCATCCATGTTAGCTCGAATCATTGGCATCTAGAACCCATTGACATAGTCATCAACATCTCGACTTCCTTGGCAAAGTTCTTATAACTTAGTGAAGGTGTCCTATAAATAGGTCTCAGGTATAAATCTCCCTCTTAATAACTTCTTCATATCATCCCAAGTGTGCACTCCACACCACTCATCCCTTACTTTGGCCTCATTTAAGTTTTTCTACTACATAATGGCATACCCAAAGAACTTAAGGGTAGTAAGTTAGACTTTATCAACTTCAGCATATCCATAACAATCAAACACTCTTTCAACTTTCTCCTCCCACTATAGGTACTCATCTACATTACCACTTCCTATAAAGGTTAGGATCTGGATCTTAACATTACTAAGTCCTCAAGGAGCTTAGTGCCCTCACTCTTCTGCCTCATGGTGTTCTCTTTCCTTTTCTTCCTCTTCATCAACCTCTACATTGACTTCCTCTTCATCTTCCTCGATTCCCTTCCGACTCAAGTCTTCATCAAGTAGGTCAATTTGCTACCCCTCCAACTTAATGAAGTTAAGCTAATCGATTAGCTCAACCAACATGGCCACATCTTCATTCTTATATTTTCTCTACTCAATCACAATTAAGCATACCCTACAGTTGTTGCCTATTGCCTTACATAGCTATAACAAAACTCTCAACAACAAGGTTAATGAGCCTATCAAGGTTATCATTAACTAACCTAGGGGTATTACTATCATGTCAACCATAGCTAATATAAGCACTACCATCTTGGTCACTAATAACTCCATGAATGCTAAAATTCGACACAGTGCAATACTTCCTGACAACTTCAATGGCACAATACTCAACAAAACCATTCTACTCACTACAACTCAAAATCACATCAACACTCTTTAACTACTTCAAAAAGTTGACATAGAATAACGTAATATGAAATTGAACTTGCTCTATTTTTGTAGTAGGAAAACAAAGTAGAATGGAGTAACACAAGTTACTTCACTTACCTTACACAAACCACTGCTCTATAGTTTACAAGTTCAATGACCTACTTCTATAACTCTAAGCACACTTCCAATACACTTGAGAACAATACTACAACAGCTATAAAACAACACAGCAGCTACTAACAACAACTCAAACAAAACTTTACTGTAACATCACACTATCTCTCTTAAAACCGTGCTTTAATACTAGCGAAGTTGATGTGTCTTCAAGATCATACATACGAAGGCTACACCACAACAGATAGGAAAGAAAGAAATCAAAGGGGTTTAGCAAAGTCCGGATAGTACTAGCTAGATATGATAAACCAACTAACCCTAGCAAACTTAATCTTCACTTAATATGACACATAAATAAGGACTAAGGTTGCTCATCACTAACTCTTACTAAAGGAGCTAGATGAGAGATAAGGAAAGTTAGAGAATACATGGTTACTCTGCAAAAGGAAATTGTATTTCAATAATGAAAGTATGATGTCTATGAACTAGGAAAAGAGGGTTTATATACTAGCCCCACTAAGCTTACAAGTGTATTAGGAAAAGAGAAAAAGGATAAGATACATAACATTCCTTAAATATACTAAAAGGGGTAAAAATGACAAATAATGTTCTGTATGGAAAAGTAGAGAATCCTTATAAGATGTTGTGCTTGAATATACATGTCAGGTGGTGATTAGTGGTTTGCAATGTAGCTAATCCTACTAAAGTAAATTCTCCAATAGCTTAGCATTTGTAGGATTCAAATAGAAAGAGGTTGAGAGGTCAATTAACTAGACCAACTTAATCTGGATTAGGTTAGAGCTTAGGCATTCAAAGTTATTTAGAGCTTCTTCAAGTCAAGTGGTTAGACAACTTAGCTTGGATAGATGCCTGGTGTTTGATAGCTCAAAAGCTAAGTTGATCACAACTACAATTTGGTACTCTGGTCAACAGAAGTGTAGAAGTCTGAGATCAATGAAGGAATCATTGTCTTAGAAGGGTTCTCAAGCCAGTACATGTCAAGTTATTCCTTACAATTCTCTAGCTCGGTTTCATGTGACTAGTCCAAGGAGTTGATTCCTATCAATAAAGGGATCTTTTTTTCACTTTTCCTTCTTTATTTTTCCTTCTCGATAATGTCATTTTTAATATTATAAGGGCTAACTTAGGCATCAGCAGCGTCAAAGTACCCTCTAGTGAAATTTTGTTTTATTTTATGCTTCATTTGTCTAAATTTCATTTTCAAGGACTTCTAGAACGTTTTATCAAGTTTTGAAGGTTTTCAGTCATTTTTTAAATATTTAGAGAAAAATCATTAATCTTGGAATGAAGTAGAGAAAATCCAAACAAGAATTAAGCAAGAAAAGAAGTCCTCGAAGGTCCACGGCTATAGTACCAACCGTATTCCTCACATCAAGTTAATTTCTTCAAATTTCGAGATTTCACTCAAAGAATAAATACACAGCCAGCTACTATAGCCATGTACCTAGGACTTAGTTGTCCTTTGATAAGTGAATCTTTCATTTTCAAAATAGATACTATTTCGGCACATGCAATATTTGGTGTATCTTTCATTTTGTCACGTCTCTCTTTATAAACCTAGCCCCACATCTCTATAAATAGGTCCTTAGGCTAGTATTTTTAAAGAGAGCCCCCTTAAGCAAGTTGTAGTTTAAAATATTGTGGAGGTCTCTTCTATAACAATTATTCTTTTCTTTTCTATGATTTAATTACACCAAACATATTGTCTTCCTTTAGTATTTATTGTGATTACTAATTGGATGTTTGAGTTTACTGATGAGTTGTAAGGCTTGTAGCAAATAGACAAGCATAATTATAAGAGTTTCAATGTGCTAAAAGATTAAGTATTGGATCCTTTTCAATTAGGGAAACCTAATAACAAGATCCATGTACTTCAGCAATCTTTAGATGCCTTATTCAACAGTAATGTAGGTAGACATGGTGTTAGGATTAGGAATTGGCTAGAGACGTGAGTCTAGATAATTTAGAATTTGATTTCCATAAGAATAGGATTAGGAATCTCCATAGTCAAAAGAATAATTGAAATTGAAAGGTTACATGAAACTAGAGAGTAAATAATAAAGATTCACTAAGGATTATGTCCTCTTTATTTTAATTAATTCATGGTTATTGCTTATTTTAATTAGTTTTATTACTTTGCCTATTCTTATTTATTTTATTATGTTATCAATCAGTATTCATCATTCATGTTTAATCACAATTTATTCTATACTAATAAGTTAGGTAATTGGATATTTTAGGAAATTGCTAGTAATTAGGTTCTCACACATTGGTTCCCTATAGGATCAATACTTAGGCTTTAGCTGTACACGCTGAGTTATCAAAGCCTCTTCACTACTTGCCGAGCTTTCCCTTTTACAAAGTAACTCTTACTTTAATGGATAATTTAAGCTTCATGCAATAATGGAGCACTACCAACACTATGGCAAGTAAGTTCAAGTTGACCTCAACATACACACACTGAAGAGTTGTCGAACAATAGTTGATAGGAATTAACTCGACAAACCTGTCACACGAAGTCGAGCTAAAGAATTGCAAGGACTAACTTGATGTGTACTAGCTCAAGAACCCTTCTAAGACAAGGATTCCTTCATTGATCTTAGACTTCTGCACTTTTGCCAACCTAAGTGCCAAACTGTAGTTGCAATCAACTTAGCTTGTGAGCTGCCGAACACTAGGCATCTATCTAAGTCGAGTTGCCCAACCACCTGACCTGAAGAAGGTCCAAATAACTCTAAATGTCTAAGCTCCAACTTGATCAAGATCAGGTATGCCCAATTCTCTATTGTCCCAATCTCTTTTGAGCTAAATCTTGCAAATATGAAGCTATCCAAGAATTCACTTCGGTAGGACCAACCACATTGTAAACCACCAGTCACCACCTGACATATGTCTTCAAGCATAACATTCCATAAAGATTCTTTACATCTTTGTACAAGACATTATATGTTATTTTTACCCCTTGTAGTATATTTAAGGAATCTTTTGTATTTTACCCTTTTTATCTTTTCCTCGTACACCTATAACCCTAGTAAGGTTAGTATATAAACTCCCTTTTTCTTGTATGCAAACATCATACTTTCATTATTGAATTATAATTTCCTTTTGCAAAGTAACTCATGTGTTCTCTAACTTTTCCCAACTCTTATCTAGCCCTTTTAGTAAGAGTTAGTGGCAAGCAACCTTAATTCATATTTGTATGTCATAACAAGTGAAGATTAAGCTAGGTAGGGTTAATTGGTGTATCATATCCAGCTAGTAGCTATCCAAACTTTGCTAAACCCCTTTGTTTTCTTTTCATTCCTATCTGTTGTGGTGTGGCGAGTTGCTACAGTGTTGTTCTTAAGTGTATTGGAAGTGTGATCGAAGTTGTAGAAGTTGGTCTTTAAAGTTGTGAACTGTAGAGAAGTGTTTTGTATGACATAAGTGAAGTAACTAGTATTACTCTATTGTACTCTGTTTTCTAACTATGAAATAGAGCAAGTTCAGTTTCATATTACGTTATATTGTATCAACTTGTTGAAGTGGTCAGAACGTGTTAATGTTATTTTGAGTTGTAGTGAGTACTAAAGTTTTGTTGAGATTACATAATTGAGGTAATTCTTGAAGGAAATAGCAATGAGCAATATCATATAATGTCGGATTCTAGTGTTCACGGAGTTATTGGTGACCAAGATAGTGGCGCTTATGTTAGCCATAGTCAACATGACAATAATACCGTAGGGTTAGTCAATAATAAACTTGATAAAGTTACTAACCTTATTAAGAGTCTTCTTACTACTATTCAAAGCAATAAGCAGTAACCGTAGGGTATACCAATCATGACAGAGTAGAAAACATGCAAGAACAAAGATATGGCCATGTTGACCAACCTAATCACTTGTTTCAACCTCACCAAGTTAGAAGAGTAGCACACCGACTTACTTGACAAAGGCTTAAATTGAAGGAAATCAAGGAAGTTGAAGAAAAAGTAGATGTAGAGGCCAATGAAGAGGAAGAAGATGAAAGAGAATACTATGAGGCAATAGAGCAAAGGCAACGAACTCCTTGAAGACTTAACAATATCAAGGTCCAGATTCTGACCATTATAGGAAGTGGTAATGCAAAGGAGTACCTAGAGTGAGAAGAGAAGATTGAAAGAGTATTTGATTGTTATGAGTATATCAAAGTAGATAAAGTTTAACTTACCGCCCTTAAGCTCTTTGGATATGCTGCCATATGGTGGAAGAACTTAAATGCAGCCAAAGTAAGAGATTAATGACGAGGAGTGCACACTTAGGATCATATGAAGAGGTTACTAAGAGGAAGGTTTATACCTGAAACTTATTTGCAAGACACCTTTGCCAAGTTACAAGAACTCTACCAAGGAAGTCGAGTTGTTGATGATAATGTTAATTAGTTTCAGGTGCTAATGATCCAAGCTAATGTGGACGATCTTGAAACCTATACTATATTGAGGTTTATTTCAAGGCTCTCCGGAATATTGTTGAAGTGTAGAGATTTCACACATTGAATGAAGCCATTAAGATAGCGCAAAAGGTCGAAAAGCAAAGGAGAAATACCCTGATTTAACCTAGACCGAGCTTTTCATAAAATCTTGTTCTATACTGACCTGCCTACAATGAGCCAAAGAGACCCTCCTGAGCAAAAGGGAAGAGTGACCGACTTAATGATAGGCGAACTAGCTTAAAGAGTTGAGTTAATGATAAGACAGCTCTAAGGACATATGAGAAAGGACAAACTTTAGGTCATAAGATAAGTGAGATAAAATGCTTCAAGTGCTTAGGTTATGGACATATAGCTACTAAGTGTCTTAACCGATGTATTATGGTCCTCTGAGGTGGTGAAGTGGATAATATTGTGAGCCCCTAAAATCTCTTATAGGGTAACCTACCTAGATTTAAGGTCTTTAAGAAAACTTGTCCAATTGAGCTCAAACTTTATGACTATATTAGAAAAATTAGTTCAACTGACCCAGTAAAGTTAGATTTTAAAAACAATACCCTAAAAACCTAATTTGAGCCTTAAAAGTACAATTACCTAATATAACGTAAAATTCATTAGAACTTCTAAAACTGAACCCAAAATGTAACAATGACTTATAGATAAGTTATTTAAGCTATTAAAAGGAATAATATAACATAATATACTATATGAACATATGTGTATTTTTATGAATATACTAAATACATATAATCAATATACCCGTAAATTAATCCAAAATTATATAATTATATATAATAAGCAACAAATTCACAAAAATATATCTTAAAAATAAGAAACATGCCAAAAAGATGATTATATGTATATAATTACTTATTACGTGTATGATATATGGAGGATATATAGTTATATGTTAACAAAAGTCGTTAAACATTAATATATTAAATATAAATTATCAAAATACATCAAAATGGCCCTTAAACTCATCCAAAACTTAGACAAACAACCTAGAAAAAAACCTAGAATCCTAATAGCAGCTTGGTTAGATGACTTAAAAGCCAATTTCGCCAAAAAATGCCACCTCCTACTATTGTCTTTACAATAAAAATAATTAAATAAATTGCTTAGTTATTAAGAAAAAATTCTTGCTACCCAAATCCGGTACAAATAAGACTCTAATACACTCATTTTTACACTTTAAGAACTATAGACACCTCATTTTTGCCCCCTTCCTCCCTCCCTTTTTATTTTTAGAATAGGTTAAAGGGTCCTAAATTAAAAAAAAAATAAAAAAAATAGAAAATTAATGAAAACCCAAAAAAATAAGAGATTTAGGAAAAAAAATACAGAAAATAGAAAAATAAGAAAATCCAAAAATATGAAATTTAGGAAAATATAAAAAATAGGAAATAGCATAAAAAATAAGAAATTTAGAAAAAAAAATTAAAAATGGAAAAATTTAGAAAAATATATGAAAAATAGGAAAAGTTACAAAAAAATAGGAAAATTTGAAAAAATAAGGAATTTAAAAAATAATAAAATTTTTTTAGGTAGTTTGAATAGAATAGATTTTTTTTAATTTAAATAAATCTAAATAAAGGAATCGTTGGGCCCAAACTAAGCTAGTCCATACATGCAATTGTACATATGGATAAGACATAGGCCAATGGCCTGATAGATAAGTGCATGGATAAGGCATTGGGGTTTGGTTTAAGGTCTTGGTTTCGAAACGCACTAAAGGCATAAAAATGCCTTTTGTCCTTTTCTTTTTGAAACTCCATGCATGGCTACATGTCCAGCCATCACTAGGCCACATGTCTGAAATTGACATGTGGCATTTTGTGATTGGCCATAACAATAAATTTTATTTCCCTATTTTACTTCTTCCCTTTCCTTTTTTTTTTTTCCCTCACTTCCTCATTTTAAAAAAATCAATCACTATAAAAGGGGGGGAGGGGGGTCCACTGACGCACACTGACCCACTCTCACTCTCTCTCTAGATTGACAACTCTAATCTCTCTCTACTTTTCTCTCTCTTGCACCATCCAAATGCATAACTACCCACTGAACAGCAATCCTTCATTAGACCCACGGCATCAAACCCCAGACCATTTGACCCTTACCACCATCAAACCTACACCGACCCAATCCTCTCTCTTGACCACCATAACTCGCCACCTCCATTCCATCGACGATTGCAAACCAATTTCTAACTCCATCACAACTCGACCTTGCAGAGGCCATTCAACACCAACTCCACTCTCTTAACTCCCTCTCCACTCTTTAGAACTACACCACTGTCTCTCCCTCTCATCAAAACCCCACGCATTTGAGCAGACCACTATCTCACCAAGCTCTAGACACACGACGACCATCATCACCAATGACGCTCTACAATAGTAGACCCTTCCACTCTTGGATCCCTCTCGAGCAGTAGCTGATCTCTCTCTTCGGTAGGTGCTTTCTCTCTCTCTCTCATCAATCTCCTCCCTAGCACAAACCCACATACCGATGCCCACTAAAATACACACACAATAGCACCACTCTAACCCCCATTCATGCAATAAACCTGAACCTGGATCTCCACTGAGACCATTGCTCTCTCCCTCTCAGTCACTTAATACCTAAACATTGTACGTACCGCACCAATGCTACTACCACTCTAACCCAAACACCACAAAACCATGACCAATGGTCACGGCGTTATCCCTACACACCCTAATCCCAATAGAACACTCATCGAAAAGAATTTTCCCACTTTATTCGATGCTTGAATCTACCCCAGGCGTGTTCATGAGTGATTGTTGTACACAACCCAATCCACGACCCATATTTGACCTATACGGAGCTCCTTCTGAACCGAACCCACCATCTAACCTAACCCGATCCGAATTCCCCCCAGTCCAACCTACACCCTTGCTATATAGTTGGATTCAGCCCTTATTTATTTATTGTTATTGTTATTTTTTTTTTGTTTGATTTATTTATGTATTTAATTCCTTGTCATAGTAGTTTGTAAATGGTACCGAAAAAAAAAAGAAAGAAAAGAGGTAGTTTATTTATTTTATTTTTAGTATGATAGATAACATAAAATAAAAAAAAAATAAAAGTAAGAATGAATAAGTACATAAGTTAAAGAATAAAAATTTTTTTTAACACTTAGAGAAATCAATTTTTCAAAATAAATAAATAACAAATGAACCCTTTACAAATTAGGACTACCTTTAGATTTTTCAAAAATAAAATTTCCAACTTAGGACCTTTCTTAGAAATTTTCTTTAAATAAACTAAAATGGGTAAAAACATAAACCCGGCATTTTTCAAAATTAAAAAGCCATTCAACCCACTATATTTTTGGTAAACAAACTACGGAAGTCTGATCCCGAATAACAGGTACGTAGACACTTGTATAAAAGTGCAAGATAACTTAAAATATAGAAATTTTTATTTTTTCCATCTTTATAGATATTTGTATAAGTTAATTAATTTAGTCATGTGTAATATAATTAGTTGTTTAGAGATTTAAAAGGGTATATTTGAAAAGCGAAATTAAATTCAAAAAGTTAAAAAGTGATACCCGTTTAAGGTTTAATTAATTAGCCCCCAGCTCTAGATCTCTGATTTTCAAAAAATTGTTTTATAAAATGGTTTAATCAATAAACTGGTAGCTAAGTTATAACAAATTCACCCAATTAGTTATAACTTAACTCTTTTTCCCGACTCCAATCAAGTGACGACTCTAAAGTACTTTTAAAATGTAAAAAGAATCGGTTTTCTTTAGACCCTAGTTAAGGGTCAATACTAAATGGGTAAGGGTTTAGTACTAATCAGTTTAGAGAAAAATTAATTTATAAAACTAGGAGGTGAAAAACTAGGCTTAACAAGAACATAGGGTGCTCAAAGAAAAATCAAAGGAAATTAATAAGAAATGAGAAAAATAAACAAAAAAACAAAGCAATTGGCTGTGTTATACTAGTTTGTATACCAAACCTTAATCTACTATTAAACCATGCCACCACCTAGCAACCAACCCATCGCCTAGGCCATCTGACACACTCTTAAGCAAATGGTCGATCTTCGCTTCTACCTTGTTTTTCCCCTATTTTCTAAAAACACTAAGCAAATTAGGAAAAATATGAAAAAATAAATTTATTCCTATGTTATTTTAGATGTAATTTCATGCTATAATTTTATTTTTTCAAAATTATGAATATTTTCTATACTTGCTTAACAAATGTACTATTCACCTAAATTTTCAAATCTAAAATAAATATATTAATTGGTGATGCTTTGAGCTCAATTTTTTTTTTTTTTTTTTGTAGAATACATATTATATCTAGTTTGTTACTATGTTTCCCAATTTTGATTATATATATATATATATATATATTGTATTTATTGCATTTTTAAGCCTTAAAAATGGCTAAAAATAAGATAATTAGTGAAATCAATTGATTTTAGGAGAAATAATTGATGAAATTAGGATCTAATTAATTATAGATGTTTATAATGATGTTGGGATAGGTTGGAATTGATTTAGAGTAAAAAGCATATTATTTACCCAATTAATTGTGTTTTAGGGCAAAAATGTAATTTTATGAATATAGGTAATAAACCTAATTGCATGAAACTAGTAATTGATTGAATTCTATATATTTTTCTAAGTTAATAGGAATTTTTGTAGAATTATTTGATAATCTATGCTATTTATTATGAATGTTCCTACGTAAATGGCCTAAATTAGTGATTGGGATATATAATTAGTAATAATTGGTTAAAATATGTTAATTTTTTTATTACATAATGCTTGAACATATCTTGTCGAGCTTGGTTTTTTACCCTCTTAGTTTTTTAAAAATTAATTTTTCTCTAAACCGATCAATATTAAACTCTATCCATTTAATACTAATCCTCAATTAGGGTTTAAAGAAAAAACCGTTTCTTTTTTAAAATGATTTTGGAACCACCACCCGACCGGAGTCGAAAAAAACAATTAAGTTATAAGGAAAAACAGTTAAGATTGGTTATAACTTAGCTACCAGACTGCGAAAAAACTGACTTTTGAAACAACTTTTTAAAAACCAGAGATTTAGGTTTGGTACTTAAAGATTTAAACCCTCACGAGTACCATTAACTTTCTAAAATTAAAATTAAACTTAAAAATCACCTTTTAATTTTGAAAGATAGAAATTTGTTATTGATTACTCTAATTAAATAAACAAAGTAATCTAAACTAAAGAAAAAGAGAAATTAGTTTTTTTTTTTTAATTTTTATCGTCACCTTATAAGTGCCTATTTACCTACTGTTCGGGATCAAACGTACGTAGTTCTTTTTATGAAAACTTTAGTGAATTAAGTTAATTTTAATTTGAAAACATGTCGAATTTACATTTTTAATTTAATTTGATTTATTTAAGAAAAATTCTAACAAAGGTCCTAAATTATATATATATATATATATATTTTGAAAAATCTAAGAATAGTCCTAATTTGTAGAGGGTTAATTTATTTTCTGTTTATTTTTTAAAACTTGATTTTTCTAAGTGTCAAAAATAATTTTTATTTGCTAACTTATTATTATTATTTATTTTATTTATTCTATTTATTTTTATTTTTATCTATTAGACTAAAAATAAATAAAATAACTACCTTATTTTTCTTTTTTTCATTTTCTTTCTTTTTCTTTGTTATTTTTATATTTACATTTATGATAAATAAAATAAATAAATAAATAAAACAATAACAACAAATAAATAATCAAATAAAGAAAATTAAAAAAAAAAGAAACAAGACTTCAGATAGGTTAGGTGCGCGGATCAGACTTAGAGCGAGTCAAATGGGTCGATCATAGATCGAATCAAGTCAGCTAAGGCAGTTGCCTAGAAGGGGTTACGGGGGTAATCTAAGGGATTCAGCTGATCACTAGTGTAATGCGGGGGTGGATGGCCGTTGTCTTCAACTGGTTACGGGTGTGATACTAGGGTAAATGGCTACTGTCTTCGACTGCTCACAGCCATAATCAAAGGTGCGGTGGTTAGGGTTTAGGTAGTGGAGGAGCTTTGGGTTACGGCGGTGGATGGAAGGAGCTAGGTTAAGGAGCTTGCGTTGTAGGGGAGTCATAGTGGTGGTTAGAATTGCTCAAATTCCTTTAAGCGTGGCTATAGGTTAGAGAGAGAGAGAGAGAAAGCATAACCGCGAGTAGAGAGAGAAAGAGATCGTAAGAGAGAGAGGGGGCTTAAGAGTGTTCTTATGAGGTTGTGGATGATTGTCTATATCTCATGAACATCCCCTAACACCATATTTATACTCGAAATTAACCCAGAAACAAAGGAAAGTTCAAATCAGAGTGAATGCGGGTCGTCTGAAATTTCAGCTTTTTTCTAATCTTTAAAGCTCGATTTAAATGCACTATTGATTGAATTTAGGCATATTATTGTATTTAATTCAAAGTAAGCCATGCAGAGGATGAATTCACACCATTAATTGGTGTGTTTCAGCAAGGAAAAAGCACAAAATCAAAGGCCAAAATGAAGGGGTCGGGTTGTTCTTGAGAAGGAAAAAGGAGGAAAATCGAGAGAAAATAAAGGAAAGTTGAGGGAAAGGGAGGGAAAGTGTTGATGTGGCATCACGTCAGCCAATCTCGACTAACCCTAACTTGTCATGTGTCATCATGTGATACGTAGCAGCTAACGTAATGTGCCACATGGTGCCACGTCAACAAGGTTGTACAATCCTACGGTGCCACGTATCAAGACACGTGGTACAGTAAAATCTTGACACATTATAATATGCTAGTTAACAAAAAATAAAAAAAGCCTACCTACCTTTACCAAGATTCAAACCTGAGACCTTATACTCAATGCCTAAATTAAGTTCATGTGTTTGAACATTAAGCCGTTGGCTTATACCTTATTCATATATGCAACTAAATTACATATACGAACTCGATCGACTTGGGTTAGACTTATTCTAAGTTCAAGTTCAACAGCTCAATTTATAAATCTAATTTAAAAATTAAAAAAAAAAACTGATCCTAATAAAATGTTATTTTCAAAAGAATTTTATTTTTTCAACTTTTCTAATTTTTATGTAATTTTTCAATTTTCTAAATTTTCAAACAAATTTTCTTATTTTCTAAATTTCTCAATTGTTTCTTATCCAATTTTCTTATTTTTTGAAATTTTTTTTGTATTTTCCTAAAATTCCTTTTTTTTTTTTATAAATTTCTTAATTTTTTTGGATTTTCTTTAATTTCCTATTTTTTGTGTTTTTCCTAATTTAGGGCCTATATAAAATAAAAATAAAAATAAAAATAAATGGGGTAAAAATTGAGTATTTACATACCCTAACTAGTTAGAATTATCATTTGTTTTTATTATATTTCGTACTATTATATGCGTCGATTCATGATATGCTCATACTAGAGATAAATAATATATGATTCATCACTTTTTAACTTAAAATTATGTAAAAATATATGTTGTTTATATGCTACAAAATTGATATCATATAGCTTATTATATGGTTTTATCTATATACTAGGATTAGAAATACCCCTTAAGGAACTATCTTTTGAGTAGAACCCTTAATATGTATCACTATGTTCAAATGAACCCAATGATACCGACCTTATTAAAATTAAGTAACTTTAGATAATGTAATATAGCCTATATAGTAGCTACCCAGACTATGCTAGTTTTTCCCTATTTGTTTTTTGTTTGCTTCATTATATTGCCTTATTGTAGTGCTTCTCCATGTATCCAACCTCGAAGATGCATCAATAGCTAAGTAGGGGTATTGGGCAAATGTAGACTCGTTTGGGAAGGAATGGCTAAGGACTCGTGTAGAATCTTTTGACCTCTCAGCATCAATGTTGCCAAGTTGGTAGTTATATCAGCCATAGTTAGGTTAGGGCATACGAAGGGTCATACTGCAAGTAGAGCATTCGTTTATTTAACAAATAACTTTCGAGAGACATGAAGTCACTTGGCTCAGCATTAGGAATTGGTCGACAACCATCATTAGCTCAACCTCAGCTAGAGTCAACTCGAGTAAGAGAAGTCGTCACATCAGACCTTTAAAGCTTCGGGTTCAACTGCATATTAGGGGTCTAATAAACTAATTCCTATCAATAAAGGTGTTCTGCATGTGACTGAATAGGTGACTATACACTTCTGTATGGGAAATGTATATAGAGATGAGGTAGAATGTCATCTTGTCCCTATGGGAACTTCACATTTGTTGTTGGGTAAACTTTAGTTATTAAACCAATGTATTATTTGCGATGGATATAAAAACACTTATCCCTTTACGAAGGATGGAAAGAAGATCGTGCTGTAATCCATAACACCAAGCTAAGTGAATGAGACACATAACCAACTCACCTAAGATAGCACGAAGAAGGCATTGGTGATGAGCCAAAGAGAGCTCTAAGATGCTAAAAAGGTCGACGGGACTATGTTCTTATTGATTGAGAGACTACTAGAATTGAGAAATCTAGAAGATGTACCCAAAGAGATTCAAAAGTTGATGGATGAATTTTCCAACCTTTTCTTAAAAGAGCTGCCTAAAGGACCCAATCCAAGGCATTAAACACTACATTGATTTACAACCAAGCACAACCCTACCAAACCGACCTACTTATAGGATGAACCCTAACCAAGATGTAAAATTGAAGAGATAAGTAGACAAGCTGATGGAACATAGATCTATGAGTGATAGCATGAGCTCTTATGCAGTGCCAACTCTACCCGTCCTAAAAAAGGATAGATCATAGCGCATGAGTATCAATAGCCGAGCTATCAACCAAATTACTATCAAATACACATACCCTATACCAAGGCTCGATGACATGTTAAACGAACTTCATGATACTAAAGTGTTTTCAAAGATTAATTTGCAAAGTGGCTACCATTAGATTTACATGAGGCCTAATGATGAGTGGAAAATTGTATTTAAGACAAAGCATGGTCTCTACGAGTGGTTGGTTATGCCATTCAGACTTACTAATGTGACGAGCACATTTATGAGGCTTATGAACCATGTGAAGCACCCTTTGATCAAATGATGTGTGGTCATATACTTTGATGATATATTAGTATATAGTGCCAACCTGACTAACCATGTACAACATCTTTAAGCTGTTTTTGATATTCTTCATGCTAAGAAATTGTATGGGAAAGTAAAGAAGTGCACGTTTTGTCAAAGTAAAATTGTCTTTCTTGGTTATGTAGCATCAGGAGACGAAATCTAAGCTGATAAGGAGAAAATCTAAATTGTCTTAAAGTGGTCAATGCCAAAGAGCATCATTGAAGTATGAAGTTTTCATAGCTTTGGTTCTTTCTACAAAAGGTTTATTAGGAACTTCAATACCATTACTACCCCGTAGATCAACCTCACTATGAAAAGTAAAGGATTCTAATGGAATGACCAAGTTAAGTAGAGCTTTAGAGAAATTAAGGAGAAGTTTACTACTCTTATTTTAACCCTACCTAATTTCAACAAACCCTTAGAACTGGAATGCAACGTACAAGTATTGGTATTGGCACTATACTGATGAAGAGTGCTAACCTATTACTTATCATAGTGAAAGTCCTAACAGTACCTCATTGAATTATTCTGTGTATAAGAAAGAGCTGTATTCTCTTTTCAATCTTTAACTGTATGGCAACATTACCATTTACCTCAAGAGTTTATGATTTATACGGACCTTAAGTCTTTGAAGCTTCTTGGGAGTCAGAACAAACTTTCGAAGAGGTAAGCAAAATGGTTGGAGTTTATGGAAGGATTTTCTTACATAATCAAGCACAAGAAAGGCAACAACAATGTGAAAGCAAATGCCCTATCACGTCGATAAACCCTACTAACTACCTTACAAACAAAATTACTAGGTCTTTCTCTTATTGCTGAATAGTATGGTCAGGACCTACACTTTGGCCCTATCATTGAGAAGTGCAGAAAAGGGGTTATTGTTAGAGGATATTACCTAAAAGATGGCTTTTTGTTCAAGGAGAAGAGGTTGTGCATACCAAGCTATTCCACATGCGAGCTATTAGTTAGAAAAGCTCATGGTGGTAGATTATCTAGTCATTTTGGGAGACAAAAACAAACAACCTATTAAGAGAAAACTTTTACTGGCCCAATTTAGCCAAAGATGTCCACAAGATAGTTGAAAGTCGCAAAGTATGCAAATAAACAAAAGGGAAGAGAGCGTGTCATGCCTTGAAGCGGGGCAGTCGTGATAACCCCGCTATGTGCACTATCCTTTAGTAGAAGCTGGCCTTACAACTACTACCATAGACCTAGTTTACATCAAGCGTACTCAACTAAATCACTTTGAAGATGTAATCCTATACTTGTTATTAGTGAAACCTATGTTAAAACCTTTTAAGATGCCTGCTCAAGAATACTAGTAGGTTACAAATTAATGAAATAGTTGTATTTCATAGAAATAGTTATACATTAAAAGTTTCTAGCGTTCTTGGAATGTGTATGGAAATCTACAGGTTTTTATGTTTCCATATAACATGTTGGGAACTAGTGGACATCTCTAGAGTATCGTGTCCTAGCTGGTTTCTATGAAAGGCTAAAGATAGTCAAAGCAAAGTCTAGGTCTTGTGTGTCTTCAATTTTCCTCACTCCCCAACCAAGGTACACTATCTTAAGAGTAGTTATGGTGCAACCTCCTTAATCTTTAGTCAACCTATAATAAGGTCTATAAGGATGTGAACATAACTAATTCAATAAATGGCATAGAGATAAAAGAGCACATCAAGCACACATATGGTTTTCAATCAATTTATTTTAATGAAATGCAATGCAAACAAGAAAGTGCCATTGCACAAAGTTATTTGGTTCATCATTATATTAGAGAAATTATACCAACTCCAATCCATGTTGAGGAGTTTGATACCTGATAACTCTAATTTTAAACATATTTCATAGGGTGATTTTATAGTATTTTCCGCACATTTTTGGTTTTCTTTAAAGAAATTGATACTTAATTGAGTAAAATGTTGATTTCAGGGTTTAAACGTGTTCTAGGCTCGAAAACGAAGAAAAGCAATCAAGTTTCACTCAATTCCGAGTTCAAACGAAGAAGTTATGAATTTTTGAAGTTGTGCAGAAAATTTGTCTAAGTGCAGAAAATTACACGACCTGGGGATACGGTCGTGTCCCAGGCCATGTCGGGTGACGAAAACAAAATATTTTTGATGCACTATAAAAGGACATATTAGGGTTTCAAAAGGAAGAGAGACATTACAGAAAAAGAGAGACATTACAGAAAAAGAGAGACATTACAGAAAAAGAAAGACATTATAGAAACGGAGAAAGACATTATAGAAACGGAGAGAGACAAGAGATAAGAAGAGACTTAAGGAGAAACAACATCAAGAAGCGATAACGACATCGATTTCAAGATTAAAGATTGTTCATCAAATCAAGAGGGGTTTTCATGCTTTATTTCATGTTTTTGATGAATCTCGTTTTTAGATTCATTATGATAGCTTAGAATTCAAGTATTTAGGATTATGGAACCTAGGGTTTCATGTAACCCTTGGATTGAATTATAATTTCAAGAAAGTTTCTATCTTTTCTTGATTCAATTATGTCGTTTAGTTATGGATTGATAATTCTAGAGTGTCAATATATGATATTATGCATGTTGATTGAGAAATTGCATGTGTAATTAGATCTAAGCATAATTGGAGAGAATTACATGTATACTTAGAGATAAGATACATGTTTCTTTCGGAAAGTTGATTGTTTGTGTGGGAATTCATTAAACATTAATGCAATTCTAAGTTATATTACTAAGTGAAGAGATTTCGGTAAATAATTTAGGATTAGGGTTAATATGCTTGAGAAAGATATTAGCTTTAATTGTGAATTCCTCCGGTCAAGAATCATAGAAACTAAATTGAATATATTTTAAAAAGGTTACATGTTAAACATTAGGGGAAATAATTCCTAAATACATCATTGCATACTTGAAGTCGTTAGTAGTTTATTGCTTTCTAATTTGTTTAATTAAGTCTCATAATTAGTTTAATTTGTTAATTTCAGTATTTTTAATTCATTCAACTTATCACAATTTTCTGGTTAGATAATAAAGCTAAAGTTAATATTAGTACTCAAAATCTCTGAGGGATCGACTCGGACTCATATCCGACTATATTAAAATTGATAGGTACGCTTGCCTCGTATCAATACCGCACACTAGTAAATCTAAACCAAATAGGGCGTTGTGCAATCAAGAGCACCCTCCACCCAAGATTCCTTTTGAACCACAATCCCCAACCTTATCGTAACCTCGTCCCCTAATAATTCGACTAAGGGTAGGAAAAGGACCATTTTAACTATCCTCATCAAAAGGAGGTCCATGTTTGGCTTGAGAATCTTAGTTATTTTCCCCTACTAGTTGCTATGCATATCTAGTTAGAAAAGATCAATTCCTTAGCCCAGTTAAGTGGTCATCAACCATTTCACAAAGTAGAGCAAATCAAATATAAACATACAAAGCGGCACCCCAAGTTCATAATTTAAGTAACAATCACACATGAGGCATGCATAGATTCAACTAATTTTCAAGCATAACCAAAAGCAATCCCAAGTCTCCTAGTACTCTAACATAATACTCCAACATGCCATAAAGCATAGATCCCAACTTATGTGTACTAATACTCACTCGAGTAAGTCTGTACTATCGATGTTTTGCTTATTAGGAGATCCTATATATGAACACCAAAACCCACATTTAGTTCTCGTTAGATTTACAAAAACATTAAAGTTCTATCTACTCATTGTATTATCATACAATTTGGTTGAAGTACTATTTAGGTAGTTATTTTAACGAAATTATATACATAACTATATATATGTGGAGTATATTATTCATATATAGTTATATTTATATAGGTATTTAATTATTAAAGTTTTATTACCTAGAATTATCTAATTTTAGTAAAAGTGGTATACAAACTCGACAATATGTATTACAGGTTCTATCTCAAGAAATAATTTCTATAGGATATTTTTAACTCCACAAAACATATAAGTCCATATAATAAGCACCATCATATTATTTTCATATTGTATAAATAGAATATATTCTATATAATTTCCTAGTATAGCTTAGTAAAATATGTAGTATCTAATCCTAATACACATATATCATAACCTAGGTCATAAAATAAGATAAAAACCTTATCTAAACAGAATTAATCGATATAGACAAGTATAGGATTTAGTCAAATTATTATTGTATTATAGCTTAGTATAGCTAAAAATATATCTTGATTGGTAATTTATGCCATTTTATTAGAAAAATTCATAATAAATAGCTAAGATCACCAAATAAATCCAAAAAAATTTCTATAGACTTAGAAAAATATATAGAATTCAGTCTATAACTTGTTTTATGCTATTGAGTTTATCACCTATATGTATAAAATTACGTTTTTGCTCCTAAATTATGATAAATTAGGCAAATAATATTATTTTTATACAAAATTAATTCCAACTTATCCTGACATCATTACAAGTATCTAGAATTAATTAGATATCATTTTTCATCACTTATTTCTATAAAAATTAATTTAGTTCAGAAATTTCCCTAATTTAACCTTTTTTTAGGGTCAAAAATGAAATAAATACTAACATATATGAAATCAAAATTAGACTACATAACATTAAACTAAATGTCATATATAGTCTATAGAAAAATTTTGAACTCAAAACAACATCATTTAATATATTTATTTTTAATTTGAAAAATTCAAAAGAGTAGTACATCTCTTAAGCAAGTGTATAAAACATCCATAATTTTACAAAAATAAAATTATAGAATGAAAGCATCTTAGAAATAACCTTGGAATGTTTTTTTTTTTCAGAATTTTCCTAATTATTTTAGTATTTTTAAAAATTATATGAAAAACAAGGTAGAAATGGAAACTCACCATTCATTAGAGCTCCAATGGTTGATGGAGCTAGAAGCGAGGTGGACTACTAGTGACTGAAAGGGTTTAATAGTAGATCACTATGGGGTTAGGGAACTAAGTTAGGGTAGTGGCTACTTTGTTTTTCTTTTTTCTTTTCTTTTTTTTTCTAAATTTTTCTACAAATTCACCTTTGAGTGATCTAGTTCCAAAAATGTCTAAAATGATGTTGGGAGTCATATATATACTGTGTTAGGTTAGATTAATTTTTCATTAAAGATAAGTAATTTTTATTTAATTATTTGTTGGAAAAAGTTAAGTAAGAGGTGTTTAATTCTCATGAATTTGGCTTTTGATGCAGCTATTTGATATTTTCCCTTGCTACCACAATTGAATCTAGCAATTTCCAAGTTTTTCCTTGCAATTTTGATAAGTTTTGATTGATGTTTAAGTTAATTATTGATTTATGTATATTATATTAATATTCAATACATTTACTAATATATGTGTATATATCCTATATACTTGGTACATGTAATTTGTAGCCATACTCATATAATTATGTTTTATTCATTTCATTAATTTTTAAGATATAATTTTCATTAAATTTTGCAAATTTATCACTTATTATATATATTTTTAGATTTTTGAGTTAATTTATGAGTATATTTATTATATATACCAAGTATATTCAGAAGAATACATATATATTCATATCATATATTATGCAATATTATTCACTTTTATAGGTTAAATAGTTATAAGTTAAATAGCTTATCTCTATGGTCTCGTCGTACTTCAGGCTAGGTTTTAGAGACTTCGACGAGTTCTACGCTATATTGAATAAATATACTTCTAAACATCCTAAATCTAGGTACAGTTGTCCTAAATACAACTTTAAGGGCTCACATAAAGTAAATTTTCATTATTTTGATTATATTCTTGATATTTTATTATATTTTTTACTTCCTAGCCTATGAGAATTCCCCAATTAAGGTTAATAAGCTCCTTGTAAATTTCTAGTCTCATTGAGTTACTTTTTTAAACGTCCTAAATCAACTATCGACCCTAGTTGTACTTGTAAACCCTACTACTTAAGGGTCATATAATTAATTAAGAAACTCCTCGATCATTCCTAAGGATTAACTAAACTAAGAACTAAAGTTTACACTAAGAAAACGAATCTATTTTTTCAATTCAAAAGTTCATTATCAATAAAAACTCAAATACAAAAATAATGGACTCCAAGTTACCCAAAACCCTAAACCCTAATATAATTATGGGCTTGTGACCCTAAATAAAATATTAAAAATATAATTTGAATAATTTTATTCAACTCTAGAAAATTACAAAATTTCTCAAAAAGTAAATCATAACTTACAAATTAATTTAAGAACCAAACCCTAAAAGACTTGCATGTAAGACAATTTCCTTTATAAGTCATGTTACATATGGATAGGTAAACCAACCAATCACATTAAATAACTTATCATTTAAGAGTTAAAATCACTTATCACTTAATAACTTATCAAAAGCTTTGATAACTTATCATGGCCATTTCCTTGTCCTACCATAACCTATACTATATAAGGATAAGTTATCCCATCACTTTATCAATTTGATTTTAAAACAAGTAACAAAACAAAACCCATACCCCTAAGGCACCCTATGGCCGATTGAAAAGAAAGCTTAGAGGAGGCCATACCATGTCAATCATCCATCAATCCATTTGTCTTTCACATCTACTATTTGCCCTATAATACTTACATCATCTAATCATTACAAAGTGAGGCTTATGTAATAAGTTTAGATGCATTAAAAAGGGACTTTGTAGATGCATAAACACACACATCACAACTGGCACTCTCTCTCCCAAATTCTCTCATTTTAACTCTCTTTTCATACACCTTAAGCTCTCAAAAACAAAAGCAACGCAAACCCTACAAACCCCCTACCCTGCCGCCACATATTTACATACATACTCATGGCACAAGTGCCTTTTCTTGCTATTCCATCTTTTTCCACATCAAAAGCTATTTTAGTAAATCTAAGAACACCTCAAAACCAACCCTAACTCCCAAAGTTGTAGAAGCATAAGAAGCTTGCAAAAGGAAAAGGAAAAAGGAAAAAGGAAAATCCTTAACGCACAACCACCTTTTATACTACTTAGGACGAGTAAGTTTTTAAGATTTGAAGTGCTATATTATGTCATGAATAAGAGTTCATATATGTTCATGAAGATAGTAACATGTGTATAAAGTGATAACATAGTTACTTTATTTTAAGTAATAAGCTCATGAATCTCTTATATGAAAGTAAGATTTTGAGCATATTAGGTTTAGTATTATGTAGGATACATGTCTAACACTTAGAATAGAAGTTTGTAAGTTGAAAACATCATGAAATATGAACATGGAAGATTGTTGAACATGATAGACGTCAAGCTTTAGACGAGTACTTAAGTGTTATTTTTATTTCTATTGAGTTACATATGCTTAAATCTAGCTTTAGGTAAAGGAAAATCCATTACATGATATTTTATTAGGAAATCAACCTATTGAGATGTAAACTAAGGTATAAAACTCATGATAAGTATGTGATTTATAACTTTTACTTAGTACTTAAGCTAAATAATCTTCTTATGGAAGAAAAGTTAAGTTGGAGTTAGAATATAAGTAGTGTAAAAGTACATATGAAAACGATAGAAATTGACTATAAGATCATAAAATTGAACTTAAAATGAGAAAGTTATACACGATTAAAGTTTTAAGTATAACCAGGAAGAATATAAAAACTAGGTTAAAAGTGTAATTTAAAAGATTTTAGGATTGCCTTTGAATTCTTTTTCAAATTCTTATATTATCCTATTTGCAATGTTCAAGGGACCTTACTGTTGGAGATGACCTACCCCTAAACGATTACCACTAATCCATTATGGCCGAATGAGTGATTCCTAATGACCTCATACTTGGTTTTGCTTATAGTGTACATGCACTTAAATTCATATATTAAACTTGAATGCTTATGAGATATGAGAAATGCATATATATGATATTATGATTGGATGTCATGACTTACTAATCAGATAATAATGGGAATTGTTTGTGATGATAGTTATGCATAGTTGTATGGAATGAAATTGTTTGATCACAATGAAAATTGAATTAATTAAGTATTTGATTAATAAATTCAATAAGTCATACATTTCTCATAATTGCATCATAACTAGACTGACTATCATCTCATTCAAAAAGTAGGAAGGGACTCACAAGAGCGAGGGCTCCTATTAAGATTAGGCAATGGTTATGCCATTATTATATATTTAAGTCTCTATCCTAGCTATCGAGCTTACTAGGTGTTAAGAGACACTAACCATTAGCAAAGAGTCGTGTCTTATGACTTCTACTTAAGGTGTGTGATGTAAATTGCGGAGGCCACCATACTGCTAAACCTGGGAATTTTGACTTAGAATTTAGACTTTTTGAAAAGGAAAAATGTATTTTCATATGAATAGTAAATTCGTTTGTATTATGTATAAGTTTGAGTTGTTTTGAGCACATTAGTGCAAGTGAAATAAAAACCTAAGTGCTAGAACCCAGTTGATGGTTTGTGTCAATTAATTATCTCCAATCTCAACTACAAGGGGTATAATTCTGAGTTGCATGCAGTTCCTAGGTCACTACATATATTGGTTTGCATTCTAATTGTTCATACATTCATATGTTTGTACATTTAATGAAACTGTTATGTAGTATGACGAGGGGATGAACTCACTATGCGTATGTTTACACCCCAATAGATTTCTTTTGTTGTAAGACCACCTCTTCGTCCATCCAGGCCAAGGAATGCCCAAGGTGAGTCTCATTCCAAGACAAGATTGTGTGTTTTAAGAAGTGAAGAGGGAATTTTTAAATGACAACTTATAGATATTTATTTAATTTATTTAGTTTAACTCTATAGTTAGGATTTGTTAATGCAGACTCTCATAGGATTTTAAATGCGTCATAATATTTTGTTGTGGAATTCTACAAATCCACACATTAACTTCATTATTTTTGTATTTAAATGGTAAATCTTAGTTAATATGCTTGATATTATATATCTATGGGCCTAATAGTAACATAGAGTGGAAGAAGCCCCGTATGTCATATAAAAAGCATATGATCATCAAGGGGGATTGATTATGGATCTTTGTATGGTACATAGCAATCTACCAAGACAGTGACATTGCTCAGGTCGTGATAGTACTATTATAACCCAAAGGGTCAGTCAAGTTATGGTAGTAACACCGTATACTATGAGAAGATTCAAGGTCAAGTTCCATACTTGATCAGGAACCTAAGACATGCTATACAAAGCATCAACATAATCCTAACTACCACTCGAAGACTCGTATCGAGTAAATAACAAAGCATTAAACACAAGTCAAGTCATCATAAATAGGTCTAACATAAACTAATAAGGTCAAACGTTCCTCGCTTAAGTCTTATAGATACAAAATAAGATAAAATTGGTAGTTTATGTGACTTAAAATACTAAAAGATATAAATGAGTTTAGAGAGTCCAAATATCGTATAAGTAACCACTCGTAGTCTCTTCATCTCATTGATAATCCCTATACCAGTAGTACTAACCTTGGGCATCCGCGGCATAGCACCAACTAAAGATCCTACTACAACAACAAACTATAAGGAGATAAGCTACAACTACTTAGTGAGTAACCTTCATATCCTTTCAATAAGCAAGTTAATTAAACAAGCATATACAATGCTAGCAAGCGTATGAGATGCAAACATTATACATAGCCTATCGGCAACTGTATAAGGCACAATTTTATGCCTATCGTTACCTAGGTTAAGAAGTATTTAGGTAGGTTAAGACCTGGTTCTCTACATCTAATGTCCGAATAATATCATCTTCTCTTGGTAGACCCAAAGTAGTAAACACAACTCAGCCTTAAGTAGAGGGCGACACTTCTCAAAGCCATATAGATCCCAAAGGTCGAGGCAAGAACATATCATACGATAACAACAATAACATAATCAAAATGGATCCAACAAGCATGATCACCTGCTCCATTACGTAGTGCTAATGCCCTTTACATATATAATGTGTAAACATACAATGCATGATAGGTTCTTATTAGAGTCAAGTAATTATTAGTCCAATTTATAAGTGACCAATCAAATATATAACAAACAATCCAAAAGCCCTTACAGCAACCAATTTTAAGCTTTGATATATTATTGTGTATTAACAAGAAAGTACAACCAATTCAAACACATGCTTATAGCCCCGACCCCAAACATAATCAATTCGTACATTTATATAATTAAAGGGTACTCTACACTACAAACATAAGCAAGATACGACAAGAGTTGGTATACTCACTCGGTCATGGAATCTAACAGTTTCAATAATCCTCAGCTACATCAAACTCAGGGTCCTTGTCACTTAAAGAATACATTTCAAGCATAGAAGCATTTTACTTGTACTAACTATCTACACTTTCTTATCTTAGATTCTCGTTTTAACTTTTTTCGTACTATGTTCACAGTTTCTTCATTTTAAATCTGTTTTTAATGATCTTATAGTTGTTTTTCATTGTTTTTTAGTGTTCTTTCATTTTGTTATGTCACTTTTTGGGTGTTTGGGTTAGTAAGGTTTCAATTTGGGCCTTTCAAGTTCATTGACTCAAAGTGTAAGTTTGGTAAGGTTTAGGCATAGTTTTTTTATATTAGGCCTTGCACTTAATATTTTAGGCTTCGTTTTAAGTATTTTAAGTGAGGTTTTTCTACCTAACACTTTTAATTTCCATCTTAGGCCTTGATGTGCCCTTATGGCCCTAAACGAGCTCTTTTTTTAAGTTTAAGGCCTCAACTCATTAACAACCTATAACTTATAATGGATGTCTTAAATGGGCTTAAGGTTTAGTGGGCCTCTTGAATATCTTATTTTGGGTCTTTTAAGGTTGGGTCCAAATCTGGTCACTCAACTATTGGGCCTTAATCATGGGTCTTTTAGGGCTTTTTTGGCTCATTTTGCAATTTAGAGCCTTAAGCCTAATTCTACCTTTCTTTTTGGACTTATGCCCATCATTAGCTCTAAGTTTAATCCACTTTATCCATAGTTATAGATCTGGTCATGATCACTAAGGTGGTCTTTAATACCATTTTTAAGTCTCTAATCACTAACTAAGTTAGTTTAGAGCTCTAACCCTTTATTACCTTACTTAACTTAGTTAATCAAGTCCTAAATCATACTTAGCACTAAATAATCGTATCATTAAGTTAATAAATAAAAAATTACAGATTTAAAACTTTCATGAAAGTGGCGACCAACTTAGGGTATCTAGGTTTTCCATTCATTTCTTCATTCAACACTTGTTTTAGGGTACTTTCCTTGACTAAAACTACGTTTTTACTTACTTATGGCCATTATTATAACATAATATGATGATGACAAGTAGAGTGAGGCTTAAAGGAGGGGCAGCATGCTAAGAAAATGGGGGTTTGGGGTTTTTCTTGTTGATTCATTCCTAAAACCATCAAAATACCAAGCTTCCCTACATGTTAGTGTTAAAACCTTAACTAAGGAGTCTTTTTCTATCATAAATCATGTTTGTTTTTCATTAAAACATCTAAGACATGGCTGTACATAAAGTTGGGGTGTCTTGTACAAGACACCCCCAACTTACTAAAAACGGATTTAATTGTGTTTGACCATGTTTTGTTCATATCCAGACTAACTTCCCAACTTACAAAAAACCTAGCCTAACTACTTACTAGAGCTAGGAGAGTTAGCCTCCTTTTACAAAGGTAACTATTGGGTTTAGAGAGTGAGGTTAGTGATGGTGCTTGTCAATGGTAAAGTAGGATGTATAAGGGTGGCGTGGTACTTGGTGGTAGTGGATTTAGTGGAGTGGAAATGGAGTTAAGGATGGTGCGGTTATGTATGTAGTGTGAGGAGTGCGGTGTTTTCTTGAGTAAAGTGTAAGGGATATTTGAGAGAGATGTTAGAGAGTGTTTAAGTGAGTATGGAAAACAAGAGAAATAAGAGTGAAAGGGAGGGATGGCCAGTGCAATATTGAAGGAAAGAGGGGACAAAGTTTGTGTGTTTTAGGAAGTAAAGGACATAGCTCTTTTTGGGACCATGAACTTAGTTGCTTTATTGCCTAAAGGAGAAATATCTTGTCCCCTACAAGTACATGATACTTTGATGCCCATAATGCATTGTCATTTAGTCTTTAATTGTGTTTGACCTGTTGTTAATTAAGATGTAATGAAAGTTGATTATGGATTAGGGTAATTAATGATGATTAGGTATAATTAGGCTAGTTAAGTGTAATTTAGGCAAGTTTAGGGTTTTACCATGTTTTGTTCCTATACTTTAGTTAGTTCAAGTGTACTACATGTGTACCTAGGGTTTTCCTTAAGGTTTGGTGTCCTTTTATGGTTATCGGATCACATACGCACTCGAAACTTAGGGTTTTTGGTGATTAGTGAATTTGATTACTTTTAGCGATTGGTTCAACTATGTAATTAAGGTTTCTTCGTCGTGTTAAGGTTTTTTATTATCCAATTAGAATACAACAGTATTTTTAGGGTTTTGTCATCATTCTAAGGTTTTACACATATAGTTGGGGTTTTAAGGTTTTACCTACTCTAAGGTTTTGGTTTAGTGTTTAAGGTTCGATCCTTTTTATTTAAGGTTTTCATTGTTACATTTAAGTGGTTCTAAGGATTATCTAGTAACTCTCTTGTCCGATTCCACTTTTAGTTACTGAACCACAGGGTTTATATGTACAAAAACAAGGCTTTACCCTAATATTTAGATGTTCATGTCCTAATTGCTAATTTAGGGGATATCACATTCCAACCCTCCTTACAAATAGTTTCATCCTCAAAACTAACACATACCAAATCTTTCAATGGTGAGAGTTATATGGATTCATAAATTTGTTATCAATTCTATATCTATTGTTTGTAATGGTTACTATTTTATTACTTAAGGGGACCAAAGGGATGGCCTTTCTTTCTTGAGCTTCATTTCTCTAAAGCATCTCCATTCCACATTTTCTAACTCTCCTCTAATTAAGCTTTTGATTCATCTCTTGTCCATCCTTCTGATTTCTTTCCCCAATCCCTTGTATTCCATGTTTAGTGCTAATTACATGCTATATCCATCACTAAAATCTTTTACTTACATTACACTTTCTTAATCTTGCAACTTTCCATTACGTTCATTCAAGTATTCTCTCTCCGATTTGTCTTTTATTGTCTCCTTTGTATCACTTATTCTCAGGTTCTAGTTAAGATTAATAACGTCACAAATCCATCATCTTTCATAAGTATTGTTCCTCTTTCTCCCATCTACGCCTTCTATCTTGCAATGGCCAAATTATTGCCATAGTTATTAATTTATTCTTTCATATAGCTTAGTACAGGTGTCAACAAGATTAAGCTTAGAAAATCTAAACTTTTCTCTACCTTAAAGTCAAATGAGGCGATTAACAATTTAAATCATCACAACTTGACTCGACTGGATAGAAATTAATACGACTCCCAATCAACAGACTCACATTGATATCGATATGAACTCATTACTTGACAAAACATGACATAATGCGACGTACTTCAACTAGAATAAGAGACTCAACAAGGAAGAGACTTGATAATCATAGATTTTCCATTCTTTTCTAGATTATCCATTGCCACTACATATATGAGGTGTATTGTTTCCTAATATTTTAGTTGTATCCTTGTTTACATCTATCAATTTTCCTCCTCTAGTAAGGATTACTGACTAAGGCTTGTGACTTATCCTCAATTTCTCTTCCCTTCCAATTAATTTCTTATGTAGGATGTAAAGTAAGTTATGTGATTAGTCTAAAGTACCTATTAGTTTTACTTATTGAGGTCATCAACATATCTTTGTGGTGCCTAGCTAGCATTTTTGTGTTAGGTATTTGTTGTGACTTAGACTATTTATACAATACTAGGGGTTTGATTCATAATAACCCATAGTCCTAGTAGAATACTTTTGAGTTGTGTTGAAATTTTACCTTCTAGTTAACATGATGGGTTTACTATTTTCAAGGTCACTTATAACATCAATCTCCTATTATGTCTTTCCTTATCATTGGAGTGTTATGGGGTTAATCCTAATGCTTACTAAAGGAGTGATTTATTTGGTTAACATGGAATTATAAACTACTAATAAGTTAAGAATTAAGTTTCTTGCTTCACTAAGTTTATGGGTAAATAGCGTCTCATATTCAAGTTTTAGGTTATTTTCTGTTAAATTCATGTTTACCTATATCAATATTACATCAATCATTCTTATGGATTAATTCTAGCTAACTCATAAATAATGACTACCATATGCATGTACTATTATCAACAATACCTACTTACTTTAGAATGTAACGCACAATTTTATTTATACATTTTCATGATGCAAAATATAAAGACACTATAAACTCCATAACAGGAGCTAGTCAATACTCATATAAAATATAGAAAATTTGTGCAACAAATTGTACTTATGAAATAGTAACTCACAATCAAAGTTACGATATTGCATTCATATGAATATTTATGTGTTACTTCACGTTTCAAATTCAATGATCATGTATTAGCTCCTAGAACATACACAAGATTATATCTATGTACATAATAATTTTTGTAATTAAGCAATATACATATTAATTTCTATAATTAAGCAATAAGCATATCTAATTTATTAGCAAGCAATTCTTGCTTTATTTGTAGGTACATATAGTCAAGTTCCAATTTTATAAGATCACCCAGTTTTATATACATCGTACTTGCTCAATATATATTCATCATCATACAGTTTAACTTTACAATCCCAAGTCAATAGCATTCAAAGTGGATAAGAAAATATAAGTTCCAAACTTTCCATATGAAATGTTGAATTAACATTCTTATGTTTCTCTCTTAATGCTAGATATGAGGACTTTTCAACTACAAAAACCCATTTATAGTTGTAACAGAATATATTCAAAAGATATGAGAGGTGTATCTCTAAATCAAAATTACATTTATAATAGGTATCTTAAGTTCATTTTTATCAAATTTGGTATAATTTACTTAACTTTTCAATACTTGTACAAAACACCTATATACATATAGTAACACAATCATTTAATGAATACACAAATTGAGATTTAATTGATTTACTTCTCATTAGTATTTCTGTTCCTGTTATAGGATTACTTCAGTAAGATAGTATGTTCTTGGAGTATAGTAACTGTTAATCACTTATTAAGTTATGTTTCATACATGAGGTAAATAGGTTCAAATGAGATGAAGAGTGTACAGGCTACGTTTTCAGTGTTAATTATTTATTTTTCTTTTACTCGTGCATGCATCATGCCATATATACTTCATTTTAGTTTAATCTACATAAGCACATATATCATTGTATACAGGATAACATGGATATATTGTTAATAGACAACACCTACATATTTTAAGTTGATCAATAGTTAAATCATACAAATCTCATTTCTTTTAGTTACTCACTAAAGTTCGCAAAGTTAGATCTGTAAAAACATGACTTTATCTCTTATTTTAAGACACCCTATAATTATGTGCAAATTAATAGAGTTATCTAAATAAATACATCTTAATTACTAAGTTTCTCCTTACTATTGTACCATTTAACTCTGTAGAGTTAGACATTAACATGCTAAAATGAACACAGATTCAAAACTTCTTAGATGAAATAATCTAATTTAACACTTATATGTTTTTATATTTATCAAACATTCTATTATTCTTTTACTTCAAATCCTATTAGAACATCTAAATATGTACATGGCCATGCAAGTATGTTATTAATATGCAATACATCCACTCCAATACCCAGCTGCATACTAACCTATATATTTTTTTGTGTATTATTATTAATATTTTTTATTATTTATTTATTTACTTTATCCATTACACTTCTAAATTTACAAGATAAAATTTACAGAATAATAGATATATCTAAACTTTAGAAGGTATATTATGAAACTTTAATTGTATTAAGGGATTTTCGTCATGTTATCACACTCTACATCATATTATAGATCTTGATCTTCTAGGACTTCTACAGGAACACACACACACACACGCACACACACACACACATACATATATATAATAGTGTTGGTACATCAAGATAGATATCATATACACTAGTCTAATTATTTGGTACCAATTTCCTATTTCACTTACCAATATGTTATAGGCATTAATAGGTGTATAAGATTGCTTTAGTATGATTGCACCTTATTATGCAATACCCCTTATTCAATATATAATCTAATGTCATTGGCATAAATAAGTGCATCTAGAAGAAACGAGAAAACATAAGTTCAAAACATTCTATGTTACATACATAGTCAAACTTCCTATATTCCTATTCAAATTATTTCTTATACAATCTTGTTTCGGTTTCAAATTCTTAGGAACATATTTATCTTTATAACAATGTCGGTATATTACCAATACATATGACATTCAATTTAACCAGCACAAAGTCTTGCTCTAGTTCTTACTCTATGTTAACAAGCCTATATGTTAGTAAAATCATAGATATATTTCGAGTTGGAGGCAATTTTATAGTTTAAATATCACCAAAGGACACAATCATATTAGTGTTGAGATATATTATGTTTTAGAGTAACCTTTAATTTAATTAATAATACCACTTTGTTCCCATCTTGTGTAAGGTCTAAACAAAGGTTTAATGTCATTGGTAAGTATATTATAAACATACCATTTCTTTTATCTATTAGTAAAAATATGTACCCCCTATACTGCATCTTATCTACCATATTGTTATCTCAAATAACCACTTTAAGATTGACCTTATCATATTCAATAGTTCATTTTTTCATGTTTATCTTACAATCCTTTACTTTATCCCCTAAATCAGGTTTTACAATACCCCTAGTGAATGGGTTTTCCCTAATTGACTTCTTTAAATTTTATTAACTATTCATATCCAGGCTAACTTGCCATCTTATTCAATATTTTATTACACCCCAAATCAGCACTAAGGTTCTTCTTGGGATCCCTCTCCTTAGCAACTGTCAAACTCTTAAAAACTTTTAATTCCTTCCAATCAATTAATACCCTTAGTACGGTAAGGGGTTTACTATCAAGTTCTAACTTATTAAATCCTAATAATACATCTCAATACTTATTAGAAATAAGGAGTGTGGTAATTAATCAATGGGTCTAAATGACTCTCAGGAAATATAAGAGTTACTTATTATTGACAGGCATTTTTTAATAACTATTCGGTAAACTTATATTAGCTAACCCAATACTTAATTCCGATACCAATTATAAATACTAAGCAAGACTCCCAAGTAAGAAGACTCTCTTCTATTCTCTTACTCCCATAATCACTTAATAACACTACTTTCATGATAAACAAGTTAACTTAAACATTGGAGTAACTATACCGAAGCACCCTCCGATGTCCTCTCATAGCCTTTTTTTGTTTTGTAAGTATTTGCATATCAAAACAAAAATTACCAATCAATAAGTAGTGTCGTATGTAGAAATGAGCAATCTATCGTCATGGTTTTTACAAATTTATGGAAATTTTACGGTGGCTCCATAAGGGATTTTTCCAATTTTGGTTGGCTGTCATTTCCTTACTTTTGTCGTTGAGATTCAATGGATACTTTGATAGGCCCACAATTTACATTAGCTTAGAAGATTGCTTTTCCCTTTCCACTTTAAATCAGTGTTGATATTCCTTTTCTTCATGGCTGATGATGTTTTGATTTCAACACACTCTTTCTTAGAGCGTTTTCACCATTCTTCATTTTGTATCACAAAAATGTAAGAAACTGCCGTGTAACTGCCATGCCGTGCTTGTCCTTGAGATAGGTGTTTGAAATTACAGAAAGAAGGCTGTAGTAGTTTTTCTTTGCCAATAGCATGAACATCACACTACTTCTAATCTTGGTAATTTCGGCATGGTGGCTCTTTTTGAAAAAAAAAAAAGCGTAAGCATCACTTAATCGTCGCCCCTCACCGAGTGCTAAGTTCATAACGGCCCACTGCATGTTCGGGTAGCCTTGAATCCTAATATTTGCTATTTGTTGGTGGAGGATTTGGAAAGTATAATCTGAAGAAGATGAAAATCGGAAAGTCGAATGATAACTTCGGTTGAAAGTTTTAAGGCATGACATTCGTATTCGTTGACAAAGGATTTGCAGATGGAATTAATTTCTCATCTTTGCCAATGTAATGCCTTCAATTATTTTATCAAAAACTTCATGATGCTGAGTTATAGCGTATTGCAATAAAAGCTTCGCTAGAAGCACGAGAAGAAATTCGACCCCTAGCAGCAACATAAAAAATTGTTCTCATGCCTATATATGCAATGCATAGTTTATTTTATTTTGAGAAATTGGGAAAGTAATAAGTTGGAAGCCTAAACTCCTCAAATTGCAATGTCGAGAGCTAATAAAAATGGCCAAATAAGCTATTGTTACAACATGCTATCCGAGCTAAAAAATTGGGCTCCAAGATGCTGACTTCCTACAACCAAGTAATTCAACCAGTCATCAAAGAAAGTGGGCCTTCATAATCCAAGTAGCAAAGTGTTTCCAAGCTCCAAGTTTCGATCTATAGTATAACCATGCTGAGTGCCAAGTGGCCATAAATGTTTGCCAAGCTCCACACAAGCCAAGTGACTTCAACTCGTGGTGGCAAAAAGCAGCTCTTATTTTGCGAAGAAAATCACCTCCGTTGTTGTCTACATCTAACAGGACAAACGGTGGAGGAAGCATATGCATCGTGGAGAATGGAAACAATGGATGAAATGTAGAAGATGAAAAGAATGAATTCAACTAATCCGTTAGTTCTTAATGTCTGTTTGCTGATATTTATATCAGCAAGACTAACAAATTAACAAACTAACTAATATAACAAATAAAGCTAACTAACTTATTAATACTAATAGTACACATGTTGATAAATACTGTATGCAAAAAGTATATTTCTTCACATCCACCCCTCAAGGTGGAGCCATACAAAGGCCAGCTTAGAAGAAGCAAACGTCAACTGCACCTCAGATACAGGTTTGGTAAGGAAATCAACAACCTATTATTTAGAGGGAACAAAACTGTTTGAAGAAATCCATTAGAAATATGATCGTGGGTACAGTGAACATCAATGGCAATGTGTTTAATACAACCATGAAAACAAGGATGATCAGCCAAAAGTTGAGCGGATTTGTTGTCGTAGTGTAACCGAACTGGTAAAGGTACAGGAACACAAAGATCTTGTAAGATGTAAGAAATCCAAAGAAGTTCCTTGGTAGCAGTAGCCATACTCCTATATTCTGCCTTTGTCAAAGAAGTGGCAACTGTTGCTTGTTTCTTGGTCCTCTAAGAGATTAAAGAATTGCCAAGCAACACACAATACCCACTAACTAATTTTTGGTTAAGTAGACAAGACCCCTAATCAGAGTCAAAATATCCTTGTAAGAGACAAGGACTTTGAGCTGAATAGAAAAGACATATGTTGACAGTACCCTTTAGATACCGTAGCACATGAATGGCAACTTTAAGATGACCTATACAAGGAGCTACTAGAAATTAGCTTAATCGATGAACCGCAAACGAAATATCAGGTCTAGTTAAAGTCAGATACAGCAGACGCCTAACTATTCAATGATAAAGAGATGGATCACCAAGAATAGGACCAGCCATAGAAGAGAGTTTAAGGCCTGAAGGAAAAGGAAATCGAAGTGGCTTTGCTACACTAAGCCCTGTATCTACTAAAATATCAATAAGATACTTCCTTTGATTCAAAAAAATACCATCATTATTGCAAAAAACTTCAATACCCAAGAAGAAACGAGCATGACCCAGGTCTTTGATGCCGAAAGCATTATGTAATTGAGATTTCAATTCAGTAATAGAAAAAATACCGATACCCATAATAATCATATCATCAACATAAAGAAGAACCATTGTAAAAGCAGCAGCATTGTCATGCACAAATAGGGAAAAATCATGCTAAGATTAATGAAACCCATGTGTAAGCAAAAAATTGAAAATTTCTAAGTTCCACTATCGTGAGGCTTGTTTAAGCTCATATAAGGAACACAACAAGTGACAAACTTGTCCAAGCTAAGCTTTTGTGTACCCTAGTGGAGGTTCTGAGCTTTCGTGTACCCTAGTGGAGGTTCCATAAAAATCTCCTCATCAATAGAACCATGGAGTGAAGCATTATTGATGTCAACTTGATGTAATGGCTAATTATATACAGCCACCACAACCATAAGAATTCAAATAGTACCAAGTCAAGCAACAGGTGAAAATGTGCTATGATAATCTTCACCCTTAATTTAAGTATACCCTTTCATAACCAAACGAGCCTTATATCGATCAATAGTACCATCAGCCTTATATTTAATTTTGTACACCCATTTTCACCCAATAGCATGTTTCCCTTCAGGTAATTCAGTTAAGTCCCAAGCATGATTGCCTTTAAGAGCTTAAAGTTCCTTGCTCATAGCCTTAAGCCATAAAGGATCTTAAGCAACTTATGAATATGAAGTAAGTTCTTTAGATGTTAAAACATGAGTTAAGGAAATCATATCCTCCTTCGAATAGCAAGCAAAATTTTGTGAATGAAAAAGTGGATGACAAACAATAGAAGAAGTTATAGAACTTCTAGTAAAGTTTGTAGAGGAAACGTACTGAAGTAAAGAAGAAGATAGAACAGAATGAATAGTATGAACATAATCACTCAACCATTGAAGTAGTCGAGACATTCTAGTTGATCGATGCAAGGTGGATGAATCATCAACATTAGTGCAGGAATTAGGAACAATGGGTAAACTAGAATCAAAAGAAGATGCACAAGGAGCAAAATCAAAAACACTGACATGTGGTGACTGAGATGAAAGAATATTCTCATGAGTAGGAAAAGACTCATGGGATAAAGGAAATGAAGATGGTAACATGTCAGGATGTAGACATGCATCAAGATCCTTGAAAGGAAACTTATCTTTGTAAAACACTACATCCCCGCTATCATGAACTTGATGTGTCAACAAATCACAAATTTTATAGCCTTTTTGTCCAGCAAAATACCCAAGCATAACACCCTTAAATCCCCTTAGATCAAACTTGTCTCTTGGAACAGAAAGGTTAACAACATAACATAAACAACCAAGTACACATAAGTGAGAATAATCAGGAATTGTATTAAACAAGATCTCATATGGAGTTTTCCAATGTAAAATCTCCATTGGCATCCTATTAACCAAATAAGTGGCTGCTAAGATACAATCCCCCCAAAACTCCTTTGGAAACCCAGCACTTAATCGTATAGCTCTAGCTATATCCAACAAATGACGATGCTTATGTTCCACTTTTCCATAGTGTTGTGGAGTATGTGTTATAGTTTGTTGATGAACAATACCATGAGAAAGGAAAAATTCCACACATTGTTTGGAAATAAATTCCCCTCCATTATTCGTTCGAACAAATTTGGGCATCACATGAAAATGGTTTTGTACATAAGCTACAAAAGCGTCTAGAGTATTCTGAACTTGACTTTTATGCCTTAGGAGATAAGTCTAAGGCCTCCTCGAAAAATCATCTACTATTGACAAAAATTAATGCTCTCCCATTCTTGAAGCCACATGATACAGCCCTCATAAATCCATATGAAGTAATTCAAATGAAAAACTTGATGCATGTGTACTTCTATTAAAAGGGAATATATGAAACTTTGCAATTTAACATACTTCACAAAAGAAACCTTTCACAGATAATTCTTTATAGCAATCTAAACAAACTAGTTTAGATGGAGAAGTATGTCCTAGACGAGCATGAAGCAAAGTTAACTTGTCATTATTACAAGTTCCAGCAAAAGACAATGAGTCAGAGTTATGAACGACAGTAGAATTATTAGGAATAGTACAATTTACAGGAGAATTTGAATGTAGGAAATATAAGCCATGATGTGCTTTTGTTGTACCAACAATTCAACTAGTTTTTAGGTCTTGAAAGGAACAAGTTGAGGCATCAATTCGAGCAAAAAGATATTGATCATGTAACATCTTTTGAACTAACAATAAATTGTGTTTGAAGCTAGGAACCTAGAATACATTGCGAAGACACAAGGAAGGAGTAATGTCAACAAATCCAATAATGTGGACTAGTGTAGAAAAACCATTTGGCAAGTGTATACTAACAGGATAAGTAAGACACTGTTTGCTTTTGAGAAAGCATTCATAAGGAGCAATATGATCACTAGCCCCAATATCAACAATCTAAGAACAAAATTTGTTACTTGAACTCTCAAAAGTAAATAAAGAATTACTCATACCTGCAAAATTCATAGCAACTCCAACAGCATTATGATTGTCCAACTCCTCAGTGTCAAATCTCTAAGTCCCCTTCATGGCTTTAAGAACTTCCTGACATATAGATTGAATAACAAACGAATCAACAATTTTAGAATTAACATCATTAATATCATGATCAAAAGGAGTACTATATCCAGATGAATGACAAGTCTGCTGACAACTATTAGCTATAGCTCCCATTCTCATCAACCCGTTCTTACCTTTTTTCGCTTTATACCAATCTAGATAACCAATAATTTCAAAACAAAACTCAATTGAATGTCCCTCTACCCTGTAATTCTTACAAAAAAGCCTATTACGCCTAAGTTCTCTTTTCTCTACAAAATTTTTCTTATCATTAACCTTAGATACAGCAAATGTAGTGTTCAAGTCTCCTATTATTGTGAATGAATTTGTGACTTGTCGCTGTTTTTCAACTTCTAATACAAGATAAAAGGCTCGACCAACATTTGGCAATGGATCTGCAGCAAGAATCTGATTACGCACAAGTTCATAGTCCTCCGACAATCCCATCAAAAACTGCATGAGTTTCATCTGAGTATCAAATTCAATCAAATCTATCTACCAAATCACAGGTACAATATTCCAATCTACTACAAGTACAAGTAAGATACGGACTTAATGCATCCAATTCCTCCTACAGCCATTTAAGCTTATTGTAGTAAGAGGTTACCGATTGATTGCCTTGCCTAGCATTGGATAATTCATGTTGCAACCAAAAAACCAATGGTCCATTAGTTTGACCATACTGATCCAACACTTCAATCCATAATTCTCTAGACAACTGTGCAAAAATAAAACTTTGAGATAGTTCTAGAATCATAGGATTCAATATCCAACATCGAACCATATAATCTGCCCTAGTCCACCTTATATAATCATATGTGTTAGCTTCTGGTTTTGGGATTATTCTGTCCACAAACCCTAGCTTAAGTTTCACTCCAAGTGCCATACATATGGATCTATTCCAAGCTACAAAATTTGTTCCATTGAAAACTATATTTCCTAATACATTTCCTAGACTGTCAGATGCCGAAACATACAAAGGATCATTTAAGTGTAGATCATTCACAGCCATATGTGCAGTAACAAAGAAGACTTAGTAATGAAACAATCAAGAACATGACTGATACAAGAAAATCAGTAAGAATTAGTCAATTGTGTTAACGAATGCTCTGATGCTATGTGAAGAAAATAACCTCCATTGTTGTCTGCAATTGATGTGAGAAACAGTGAAGGAAGCGTATGCATCGTGGAGAATGGAAACAAAGGATGAAATGCAAAAGATGAAAAGAATGAATTCAACTAATCCATTAGTTCTTAATGTCCGTATGCTGATATATATATTAGCAAGACTAACAAAGTAACAAACTAACTAATATAACAAACAAAGCTAACTAACTTATTAATACTAATAGTACATGTGTTGATAAATACTGTATGCGGAAAATATATTTCTTCACATATTTTTCATTACAACCACTACAAGTTGAGTTACTCCAAGTCTGCGGAGCAACATGATAACATCGAGAAACAAGCTTTTGATTTGAGTTTGACCAAACCAAGGCTCCTTCTAGTATTCTAGAGCAATGCCGAGTTACTTGGCTTTGTACTACACTACCAAGCTTGACAAAAACTAAACTCCATACAACCAAGTAGGGGGTCAACCGAGCTCAATCTACACGACTTCTTACAGAGCTATTGCATCTTACATCAAGTGCCAAGCTAAATCAACATGGAGCTTAATTAACTACACAACACACCAAGCATGAACAAACATTAACTGAAGTTTCACAACGATCTGAGCTTTTTAAATTTATTAATGTACTGAGCTATGAAGTGTCGAGTTCTTTTGACCAAAGATGTCAAGCTATTAACGTCGAGCCATTATTGCAGCTACTGTCCATGTACTAAAATAAATAAATAAATAAAGAGCTAAACCCACAAGCTACTCGACACGCTTCATGCCTATAGGCAACTCTCTTTGCGAAGTCACAACTGAGTCCATGTCGCACTTGGAATCCATAAGCTCTTAGCTGCACTAGACCGAGCTACTATATGTGAACTCCATATGTATGCTGTGCTACTTTTAAACATGCCAAGATAGTTATCATGCGTAGAAAAAAAAACTGAGCTACAATTTCATATTATGACCGAAAACGATTGAGTTCATATGTCAAACTATGTACCCCTAAGCCAAGTACGACAATTGCATAACAAAATCCAAGCTTCATTAAGTAGTAGCCAAACCATTCCGGCAACCAAGCTAATGTGCCAGACTATAGCCTTCAATCTTCTATAGCAAGTGCCAAACTCCATCAACATGTGAGCAACTAAGCCGGACAAGATTTGAGCTCTTATCGCGCCGTGCAATATACGGTGCGGATACTTTACTTTGTAATGTTTTTGCTGGGCTTAACACCCACACGGATAAAATCTAAAGATGTGCCGAGTACTAGCAAATGTCAAGACATGTCTGGACTAATATCTGAATGCACTTGCTAATGCCCAAGAGTTGGCTAAGCTCGAGACAAGTCAAAGTCTGAGCTTCATCTTAATAGCCGACATCCGAACAAATTCCCCACATTGTCTAACCAAATAAAAGTCAAGCTTTTTGCTATCTATTGCCGTGCTGATCAACCTCACGCATGTCGAAACACCAAGTTTCACGCTCCAATTAACTAAATCGTGCATCTCTCTACATGAACACTCCATATTCCAGCAATTGCATGCTTGCTACCTGCAATTTAGACATGGAGAAGGAAATCACGTGACTTACACGTGATCTACTATAGCAAGGGGAGGGAATGAGCCTTGGGCACCACTCGACACCAAGCTGTAAGTTCAACACTATGGCAAAACGTATGCCAAGATACTATTCCCTTGAACAATGAGGCATTCGAAGTGCCGATAACCGAACAAATTCTCTCTCAACTGAGAGCATGACACCAAGCTCAACAATCGCTCGATAAAAATACCGAGCACTAGAGCTTGTCAAACACATCAGACAGATCAAAGTCTAAGTTTTTATCCACCATGCCAAGTGACTCAGCTCATCTCACACTACAAAACTCGGCAAAAAAATTAAGCTAAGTCTATTTTTCTAAGCTCCGAGCTCCTGATCCAAGTTCCAAAGCATGTGACAAGACGAATCCCCCAAGATTCATCAAGTTGCAGCCAATCAATAAGAGGATGGGATATCCAAGTTTTGAGCTTCCTTTGGGTCAAGCAGCAATCTTGATGCCTACCCTTTTCATTGAGTCGCTAAATCAAACTTTGTAGACGCCAAGCTTCATCAGATTTCTTTTCTAATTAAAGAATCACAGATGCTTAAAACTGAGCTCCATTTGAATTTTGGTTAGGCTTTTGAACTCTAATGACCAAGTTTAGCTCCATGTGCGAGAAACGACCCATCTCCATGCCTAGCAATAGCCACTGACCAACTACAGAACAATCGAGTTGCAGCATCCTGGAATGCTGAACTCCATTTGAACTATGGGCCAATGCTTGATAGTGAAATCTCTAGCAGCTGTAAGCATGATAGTTAGATTTTCGAGCAAAAAAACTATGAAGGGGAATCGTGCCATGTCCTATTGTATACATGAGGAGAGTGAAGCATAGGTCGGCACATGTATGAAGTCGGCACATGCACGAGGGACCGTCGACACATGTCCTTACATTGAAGATCTACTCAATGAAAAATGAATGGCCTAAAGCCAAATGTTAAAAGTTCAAAATTATACTATTCGAGGCCTATTTTTATGCTAAAGAGGTACACACACGAAAATATGGCCAAACTATCTATAACAAGCTAACATGGTGCAGTTGGTGTCCAACAAATTAAGAGGAGCTTTACGTGTCTTTCATGCAGCATAATTAACAATGTAATGACACAAATAATAGCAGCTTAAGTGAAGGACAATTTCTTACTTGGGACCCATTCCCACTTCAATCCTCATTGGAAAAAAGATGAGTAAAAATCCTCTATTTCTATTTATGATTCATTCATTCATTTATTTTTAAGCTACATGCTTTACATTGTTTCTTATGCCAATCAATCGTTTATGTTCATACTTTGATTCATGAACAATGTATTATCCATCTACATGATGCTCCAATGAGAATTCAAAAATGAATTGGGGCTACACAAATACCCCCCATTTTAGGCCTACGCAAGTATAATTTGCTAATGTGCAACTCTTTAGTAGCTCTAAACCATATCTACTAAGTGTGACAAGCAAATCAAATAAAGTATTAATCCTCAAGTCTTATATTAAATGAACAACAGGAAACAGATATTAGTAAATCTCTAAGCATAGAGAAAAACTCAAATGACAAGATATAAAGCCTTAAACTCTTTTAAGTGATGGCAAAAAGCTACAAGTCTTAAGAAAGGATGACGAGTCGTTTGGTAAGCCTTAAGCAATCAATCGGTGATGGGCATGATGCTATAAGTCTTAATAAAGGATGACAAGTCATTTGAAAAGCATTAAGTCATCAATTGACGATGAACATAATGCTCTAAGTCTAATGAATAAACAACGAGCTATATGAAAACCCCAAGCCACTAACTAGTAATGGGTAAAATACTCTGAGTCCTACAACTTGCATGGACAAGAAGTGAACAATCCCATAGTCCTATACATTAACGAACTAGAGGCCAACTAGCCTTTCTTACAACTCAACTCAGTACAAGTCATGCCTAACTTGAACAACCTACATGCTTTCAACCTCTTCAAGCACAATGACCTTATCAAGCCCTTACCTCTTCAAATACGTCTCCACCTTATTAGGTATACCGATATCTATAAGTGCTTTGACCACTCCCAACCTTTGCCTCTTTAGGCCTTTACTTCTTCAAGCACTCTAGCCTCTGTCTCTTTAAGCTTGGATTACAAACCTTTTCAAAGATTTGACAAAATCAACCTCCCTAGATGCTCTCTTTGTCGACCTTGTCACCAAAAAGAGTGGAAGGGGTAAGTGTTAATAGGCATTTTTTTTATAATTATTATATGGACTTATATTAGTCGGCCTAATACGTAAGCCCTGTCCAATAATCCAGTCCAAATACAACTTCTACTAACCAGCTACAAATACCAAGCAAAACCTCTAAGTAAAGTAACTCTCTTCTATTCTCTCACTCTCATAGTCACTTGACAATTCTACTTTCACAACAAGAGGGTTAACTTAGGCATTAGAGTAACTACGCTGAAGCACCCTTCGGTGCCCCCTGTAGAATTTTTCTATTTTGTAGGTGTTCACGCACCGGAATGAAAATCACCAATCAACACTTATGAACACAAAAATTTATGCTTATCAAATTAGGTCTACCAAAACTTTCTTATACTATTCTAATATTACTTAATTAATCACTTCTACTAATAACCTGATAGGAATCAACCCCCTGGACCGATTACATGTAGTCGAGCTAAAGGACTCTAAGGACTCACTTTAAGGACACTAGCTCTAGGCCATAGCCAAGACGGGGATTCCTATCCCGAGCTAATTTCCTACCAACCTGACTATTAGATCCTTACTTATGTTAGATCTACCCCTATTCAGCAGTAATGCTTTATCTCAAAAGATAGCCTAAGAATAGCCTAGGCGAGCTCCTGATCTGACTACATGCATCCAACCCCGAATCGAGCTGACTTCTCTTCAGAAGAACTAATTGGTCCCCGGCCAAGTCCAGATCAGGCTAACCCCTGACTACCGACACTTTTTGTTTTGTCTACTTTGTATCATAATCCTAACTCCCATCTACCACATGACACATATCTTCTAGCATAATCTTTCCAAAAGGATTCTTTACTTTTTTGCACTGAATATTTTTTATTTCTTTTACCCCCTTTTAATAAGTTTCATGTAACCTAATTGTAGAATACCCTTTTTTGTCTTTTCATATGTATAAAGTAACCTTAGTAGATCGGTATATAAACCCCCACTTCTTGTACGTAGACAATTAACTAATCAATATCAGATTATTTAAGCATTCTTTAAGTAACCTTAGTATTCTCATTACTCTTCAACTCTTATTTATTCCTTTTAGCAAGGAGTAGTGGGGAGTGACTCTTCAATTTGGACCAGTATGTTATATCCGGTGGATTATAGGCTGTTTAGGATCTTATCGGTGCATCATATCCAATTAGATAGCTCACGGATTTGCTAAAACCACCATTTTATTTCCTTATTCTTGCTCATTGTGGTGCCTCTCTATGTGTTCGACCCTAGAGACGCATCAGGAAGAGAACAATGCTAGGAAAGTTGAAGTAGAAGAGGAAGATAAGACATGTATCTACGCTAACCAGAGAGAAGTGATGACCTTAACACTAACATGAGTACTAAGCTCCTTGCCAAACTCCAAAAAAGACCAAAGAGAGAATTTATTCCATACAAAGTATACCATTAAGGGACAATTATACACCATCATTGTAGGTAGCAAAAGTTGTACCAATGTTGTTACATAATCCTTTATGTAGAGGTTAGGACTTTATACCCCCAACTTTATAAGCTACATTGGCTTCTTAATAAGGGTGCTTTAGATGTCATAAAACAACTTTCTATGCCTTTTAGTGTTGGGGGTGTGTACAGGGATGAAATTGTATGAGATGTTGTCTTGATGGGAATCAAGCTACGGGGCCCTTGACCAGCAACCAAGCTCGAAGACTAGAGGGGCTAGCACAACAAATCCATATATTCTAACCAACCCCTGTCGAGGTCAAGTATCTCCTTACCAAGTCACCTCTAATGTCATGCCGTATGACCACCTATTATTGTGTGGTGTTACCGAGTCGACCAATTACTCGGTCTCTTCCTTACCAAGAAGTTAAAAGAGAGAGACCAGACTAACTAGGCCATCTCTGCTCAGATAAACCCATTTATCTGTACTTTTTGTCCGCATCTCCTAACGACCCCACCAATGTCGTCTCGCTACGTGTATAGTATCACATATAAAATCTATAGTACCAATAATTATTTTCCTTACATATTCATTTTTGCCCTTTATAACATGTACATTACCTCTTTAAGAAATGTCCTTTTTATCTTTTCCACTTTGGGCAAGTTTCCTTAGTTTGTAGGTATAAATATCCCTACACTTGTAGTTGTAAGAAGATCAGATTACCTTCAATACAATTGAATACTTTCCTTTCTTGCATAAATACTATCGTTTACTCTTGGCATCACTCTTATCCTTTCCCTTAAGCAAGGTTGGGTGGCGAGTAACTTCATTAAACTAATTCATACATCATATCAAATTGTGTCGTGAGTCCTCGGAAGTTCCATTAATGCGTCATATCCTCTAGAGCTATTCGTAAGTTTTCTTACTATTTTCATTCTTCATTTCTTACCCTTTTTTGTACCTTTCTTCATTAACCCTTTTCAAGCATTTTGCAAGCTTGGACCCATCCAGCAACCAGCTTTGTCTGTTCTTGGTAACAGTTCGCATCATATCCCCATAAGAGCTTCACATCTGTTACTTAGACGATCTTGGTTAGTCAATCGATGTGTTACTCATGATGGATATAAGAACACTTATGCCTTTGTCAATGATGAAAAGAAGATTGTGCTGCAACCAATAACACCAACCTAGGTAAACAAGACCCATTACCAGCTTACTTGAGCTAATAAGAAGAAAGCTTTAATGATGAGCCAAAGATAGCTTCGAGCTACTGAGAAGGTCAATGAGCCTATGTTTCTATTGATCAGAAGATTATTGGAAATGAGATCTTGAAGATGTTCCTAAAGAGATCTAAAAGTTGATTGATGATTTTCCAACCTGTTTCCTGAAGAGTTGCCAAAGGGACTACCCCCAATCCAAGGTATAGAACATTATATTGATCTACAGCCAAGCGCAGCCCTGCCGAATCGACCTACTTACAAAATGAATCATAAGTAAGCTACCAAGTTGAAAAGGCAAGTGGATGAGCTCATAGAACAAGGCTATATGAGTGAGAGCATGTATCCTTATGCTATACCAGCTCTACTCGTCTTAAAGAAGAATGGTTTATGGCTCATGTACATCGACAGCCGAGCAATCAACTATATCATGGTTAAGTACAGATATCCAATGACAAGGCTCGATGACATGTTAGATGAGCTTCAAAGTGCCGAGATATTTTTAAAGATTGATTTGCAAAGTTACTATCACCAAATTCACATGAGACCTAGTAATGAATGGAAGACTATCTTCAAAACGAGGCATGGTCTCTATAATTGATTAGTTATGCCATTCAGACTCATAAATGTATCAAGCACATTCATGCAACTCATGAATCATGTGATGCGTCCATTGATCAAAAGATGTGTAGTCATTTACTTTGACAACATATTAGTGTATAATATTGACCTAAACAACCATGTTTAATATATCTAAGCTGTTTTTGACATTTTACAAGCCAAGAAGTCATATGGGAACCTAAAGAAATGCATGTTCTATCAAAGTGAAGCGATCTTTTTTAGGTACATAGTATCAGGAGAAGGAATTTGAGTAAATGAAGAAAAGGTCGAAGCTATCTTAAAGTGGCCGATGCCAAAGAATGTCATCAAGTATAAAGTTTTCATGGCCTTGCTTCTTTCTATAAAAGATTCATTAAGAGCTTCAATATGATTACAGTCCCCTTGACCAAGCTAATAAAGAACAATGATGGATTTAGATAGAATGACCGAGCTAAGCAAAGTTTTTGGGAAATCAAGAAGCTCACTATTGGCCTTACCAAATTTTGACAAGCCATTTGAATTGGAATGCGATGAGTTAGGCATTGGTATTAATGTAGTCTTGATGCAAGAACAACAACTAATTACTTACCATAATAAGAAGCTTAGTGGTGCCATGCTGAATTACTCTATGTATGAGAAAGAATTATATTCGTAATTCCAAGCTCTTACTATGTGGCAATATCATTTATTACCATGAGATTTTGTAATTTATACTAACTATGAATCTTTGAAGCATTTTGGGAGTCAGAACAAACTTTCGAAAAGTTAAGTGAAGTGGTTAGAATTTATAGAAGGTTTTTCTTATGTGATCCAACACAAAAACGGTAATGCCAACATAGTCGCAAATGCCTTATAATGTCAGTAAACTTTGCTAACCACCTTGTAAATGAAATTATTGGGATTTTAACTTATTATCGAGCGGTATGCTCATAACCCTGATTTTAGTCCTACTCTTGAGCGGTCTAGAGAAGGAGTTGCTGTTGAAGGATGTTATATTAAGGATGTTATATTAAGGATAGCCATTTATTTAAGGAAAGAAGGTTATGCATCCTTAGCTGTTCCATACACAAGCTGTTGGTTAGGAAAGCTCATAATGGTAGATTATTTGGTCATTTTAGAAAGACCAAAATAGCTAACCTATTGAAAGAAAACTTTTATTGGTCTAATTTGGCTAGGGATGTCTATAAGGTAATCGGCAGTTGCGAAGTGTACAAGAAGGCTAAGGGAAAGAGAAAGCCATATGGAGAGTATATACCTCTACCTACACCAACGTTATCTTAGCCAACCTTAACATAGACTTTGTCTTAAGGTTACCTCTGACATCCAAAGGAAAAGGTTCGATCTTTGTTATAATGGACCACTTCAGTAAAATGGCTCACCTTATCCCATGCCATCAAACTAACAATACTTTATTTATTGCTAATTTGTTTTTGCAAGAAGTTGTCTAACTACATGGAGTATGGAAGACCAATATTTCAGATTGAGATACAAAATTCTTGAGCTATTTTTGAAAGACTCTTTAGAGAAGACTTAAGACTAAACTTGTAATTAGCTTTAGTAACCACCCTTAGGCTAATGGCCAAACAAAAGTAGTAAATAAAACATTAGAAAATCTACTCCAAGCAATCATAGGAAAGAACTTAAAAGATTAGGATCTATGTCTATTAGTTGTGGAGTTCACATAAAATCGAATTGTCCACAACACCACCAAGAAAACTCCATTCGAGGTCATCTCTAGCCTCAATCCCATAATTCCCCTAGATCTTATCAGTACCCCTACAACTACTGTAGAGAGTCAATCTAAAGTCACCCAAACCCAAGAACTGTAAAAGCTACATCAATCCATAGTTAAGAAGATCTCCAAGTTCAACCAAAGACAACAAGAGATCGATAGTCATGGCCATCGAACTGTTTCTTTCAAACCAGGAGACTTAGTATGGATTCACCTCAACAGAGAGAGATTTCCACAACTACAATAGAGCAAGCTATCTCCATAAGCTGATGGTTCATTTAAGATCATGCAGAAGATCAACCATAATGCATAGTAGATTGAATTGCCTAAGAACTATGGTGTTTCCTCCACCTTGAATGTATCCAACCTAATTCCTCACTGACCAGAAGAAGACCTAGAAGATACCAAGATAGAATAAGAGCCTGAGATCACTTTAGATTTAAGGAAAAATCTTTTCAACCCTTAGGTAGATAATAAGAATCAACTCCTTAAACCAATCATACACAATTGAGCTAAAGCACTACAAAGACTCACATGAAAGATATTAGCTCAAAACCCCATTCAGGATGAAGATTCCTATTCCGATCTCCATCTTTTGCACTATTACTAACCTAAACGCCGAGCTCTTATAAGTTCTAGCATAATTTTTAAGCTGTCAAGCAGTCATACCAACCTGCTGAGCATACATGTTGACTTACCAAGCAAACTTGTCAACCTACTAAGCATATAGGTCGACTTGTTGAGTAACCATACCTATCATCGAGCTTTTACCATGATCTAAACAGTGTTCGAGCAAATCGACCTCAAACATCCAACCAAGTTGAGTTGCCAAAACATCAAACCTAAAAAAATGCTGACCAAAACTCCAAATATCTCTCAATATCCGAGCTTTAACCCAAAGAGGTCCAGATCTGCCTAATTCCAAAAGCCTCTTCCGACATCCCTTAAGCTTATTTCTACAACCATAAGACTGTCCCAAGCTACACATCAACAAGAATAGCTTTTATACATGGCACCAACCACCTATTGACATGTGTCTTCTAGTACAACATTCTAAAAGGATTCCTCTCTTTTCTATATAGAATATTCTTTATCCATTTTACCCTTATTAATATGTTTCATGTATTTCAATTGTAAATTACCATTTTTATCTTTTCCATGTATGCTCGTAACCTTAGTGGGGTAAGTATATAAACCTCTTTTTTTGTAAGTAAACAACAACTCATTACATCAAATTATTACAATTTCCTTTCGTGAGCAACCCTATTGTTTTCATTTTCTCTTTAACTCTTATCTATTCCTTTTAGTAAAGAGTAGAGGTAAGTGACCCTATAGTTCAAACTAATGAGTCATATTTGGTGAATTGTAGACTGAGTAAGATCAGTCGATGTGTCATATTTGATTGATAGCTACCTAAATTTTGCTAATTTTCCTTTTGTCTTCTTTCATCCTTTTCATTGTGATGCTTCTCCATATGTACAACTTTAAAGACGCATCAATTTAGAGCAATTGAGAATGAAGGTAATGGGAATGGAAATGGTTATAATGGAGATGATGGGCAAATTATAGGTGGAAATGAAAATGCCAAACCATTAAAAGAATATTTTGTGCCCACCATTAGAGGAGCCGCACTAACTATTACATAGCCTACAATTCATGCCAATAATTTATAGTCAAAGCCTGCTTTAATCTAGGTGGTGTAAGTCAATCGCTTTGAAGGAGGATTACTAAAGGACTTACATGATAACTTGATGAACTTTTTGCTAATTCCAGATGGTGCAAGTCAATCAATTTGAAGGAGGATCACTAGAGGACCTACATGATAACTTGATGAACTTTTTGCTAATTTAAGCCATAGTAGAGAGCATTAAAGTGTCAAACAATGCTATACACCTTTGCTTAATTTGGCGAGGAGTTGGTTGAACTCACTGCCAGCACAATTAAGAACAAGTTAGGTTCAATTGGCCCAAAAGTTCTTAGAGAAATTCTTCTTACCCAACAAAACTGTCCAAATGAGAAGTGAGATATATTCCTTTCACCAATTTAAAGGAGAGACTTTTTATGAAGTTTGGGAAAGATTTAAGGAGCTGCTTAGATGATGTCCACACGATGGTCTACCATTGCGCCAATTGATCTACATCTTTTACAATCCACTAGGGCATGAATTCAAAATACATATAGATGCTACTTGTGGAGCTAGTCTAATGCACAAAAGTATTAAGCAAACCTATGAACTTTTCTAAGACATGGCCTTAAATTCCTTCAATTGACCGAGTGAAAAAGCAGGACCCTAATGAGTTGTCACTTTAACTAAAGTGAAAACCCTACCCCTTAACACAAGCATAGTAATAGAAGGTCTAGCTCCCTCTTACTTTCCTCTCTCCTTCCCCTTTCTCTTCCACATCTTCCCCACAAGAAAGCTGGGAAGATCACTTCGCCTCCTCATGCTTAGTATCGCTCGAAGCATAACTTGATTCCTTAATGCGAGCTATCTTGCACAAATACTCCTCTTCAACATCCCTATGACACTTCAAGTCCTCCAACTTACCCTTTCCCTTACCTTTAAGGACTACTTTGGAAATAGGAACAAAAAGAGGCAACTTACATATAACCATGCCCTTCTTAGGGGCCCTCTAAGGTGAAGCCTAAATAGATAGTTTAACCAATGCTACAAACTTTTTCAGCTTTTGTGACTATATAGCAACCCACTTCTTCTTGCTCATCAACTTCGGGGCCATATAAGAAACAAGCAAAATATATTAATTATAAAATAAGCAAGGTCTAAAAGAGCATTGTGTCAAGTACAGGGCCCTAAAGGAGTCCCCTCATGCCTTAATGGTTAGAAACTAGTACTCCGCATGACTAGTACCCTCTCGACATGGCAATGAACTCAGTAAATACCTTTCCTCCCTTACCTCAACATTGGTTAGAAATGTTGGATCGCCTAATGAAAGGCCCTTACTATCAAAGGGGCAATCGATTATTCCCACCACCTTGATCAACTCATCAGTAGCCACCTAATCATGTCATTTCAACTTGATGGTGACAATCCCAATTGACTCCGACAATCTCATTAAAGAAGTTGAAGCCTTCTTAGCTCTCAATTACCATGAACTTATCCTCTTAGCCTTTAGTCAGTGAATCAAAATTGTTAAGGAGCTTGACTTTTTTTAGGTTTAAGAAATAACACCAAACAAGAGCAAGGCTATTCTTTCTAATAGTGTAATAGTACCAAAACAACTAAGCTAAAGGTCATATATGATAAGCCTTATAAAGGGCCTCAAAAACTACTATTGATGAGAATCAGGTTATCAGACCATTGACCCGCAACTGAGCCTAAGGACTAGAGGGACTAGCAAGATGAATTCTCCTACTCCAGCCAACTCCTGCCAATGCCGAGTACCGAGGCCGAGTATCTCCTTGTCGACCCATTCTGCATATCGAGCCTAATAACTACCTATTTCTCGCAGATAGTGTGCCAAGAAGTGGAAGGTTGAGACAACAGCCATTCCTCATTCTCACTCATGCATGGTCAATCACTTACTTGACATCACCTTTACCGAGATACCAAAAGAAAGACTCTAGACTGACTAAGCTACCTCTACTCAGACAAGCAAGCTAACCGTACTTTTTGTCCACATTTTTCAATAGCATCACCAATATGACATCGCCATGTGTATAGAATTATGTGTAGAATCTGCTACACCAATGATTGTTTTCCTTACGTATTCATTTTGACCCTTTTATATCTCATACATTACTTTCTTAGGAAATACCCTTTTTGTCTTTTCCCTTTTGAGCAAATTGCCCTAACTTATAGGTATAAATACCCTTATATTTGAAGCGGCAGACGGATTTATCATCATTAATACACTTAACAATTTGTCTCTCATAAACATTACTCTGTTTACACTCATTTCACTCTTATCCTAACCCTTAAGCAAGGTTAGGTAGTGAAGTGGTGAGGTTACTCACCAAACCATCTCGTGCATCATATCGAGTTATACCATGAGTCCTTGAAAGTTCTATTGGTCTATCATATCCATTGGAATTGTTTGTAGGTTTTTGCTTACTTTTCATTTGCATTTGTCCTTTCGTACATTCCCCATCATTTCCTTTTCGAGCTTTCCGACAAGCTTGAACCCATTCATTAACTAGCCTTATTTGTTCTTGATCACGGTCTGCAACAACTATGGTCCTGATAACATTGAAAACCAACTACCTCAAACTCACCTAATGGTGTTTAAGCACTTCCTTTACAAATTTGGAGAAGAGGACCTTCAATTCAAATTTAAAATGCTTTCAATATACAAAAAACTGGTTTCCTTGCATGAGAGTGACCCTTTCATCTCGAGTCGCCTAACAAATTATCCAACCCTCTAAGAATGGCCCAAACTATTTTTTGAAGGAAACCACCTCCTCTATGGATAGACCACTAACAACACCATTCAATGCCATCTCCTTATCATTCGTTTCATTATACATGGGGACTATTGGCAAATTTTGTTCCTCATCATCTTCAAACACATCTACAACACTTTATGCTTCTTCTTCTCCCCAAGTAACCAACACCGCCTCTACCAAAGGCAGATTATCTCTATAAGCATGATCTAAAGATGATGACAATTCTCTTTGATAATATTGAAGACCCAAGAGAATGATGTTGAGACGAAAAGAGCATCGAAAAGATGCTACTACAACAAAAACCCAAGGAGGATGCAGGATTACCCTAAACCATCCACTTCTCTTTATCAAGAAAATAAAATAAAAGGACAAGATCAATCATACAATTGTAACTCGAACATGATTACGCCTAACCATTAGGTGATGCATGTCCTAAACATTGTATGTTAATTAATGCACTCCAGACAATTTGAGTTATACCTCATCGTGCATACAAACACAAGTTAAATGTTCAATTTAACAAATGACAACTATGGGAGGAAGCATAACTGCTACAATGAAGAATATTCAACACACCTCTCTACTTAACCCAGTGTGGTGGGGCAAAAGTGGCCTAGATAAATTAACCTAAATAATAAATAGCAACCCTTAAGAGCATCATTATCAATCAGAGGGTCAGAGGAAGATCCAGACCAACTTACCTAACTGCTCAACATAGCCACTTTGAGCACTACAGCACTTACGCTCAAGTCTAGTTTGGCTCAACAACCTCCCAAGCCCTCTTACCATACGCATCACCTAATGCCACCTTACATTTGCCCCACAAACTTGCTATTGAAGCACAAAACTAAAATTGCCTTGGTTCATATTCGAGATCACCCAGATAGCATAAAGATGTTTTATCTTACATGCTCGTTAACCCAATGCTAAGTCGGCTCTACTTACCATCCAAAGGATAGGTAATCCAATTATTCGTTGCTTATGATCGGAAGTGAGCAACATCCTAACTCATTCATTCTCTCCTCACTTACTAGTCAACAACAAGAGGGGAAGAGGGGGATAAGTGTTATGTGTGTATTTTGCTTTGCCCCCTTGTGAAGCCCTTGGGCTCACCATATGCCAGCTCAACTACTAAGCAAGTGTTTAGACCCCTAGGGTTTTGCATCATGATGGAATAAAGGAAAGACTCCTTAACAACAAACAATTGCAATTAACTAAATCTAGAACATTCCTAAAGCAAGGATCTACCTCCACATGTCATAATCCAAATAGGCAACATCTCTTATGAATACTTTGTAAAGCTTCCTTAGTAAAGAATCAAAGGCCTGATTCTTGAATTTCGATAGTTCTTGTTGCTGTCTTACTTATCTCAAAAACTTTGTGCACTCTAGTAACTTGTGCATTAAAGTCTCTTCAACAAGGAAGCCCCCATATGCTTTGTTTTATAGATTTGATCAATCATAAAGCATTTGCAAGCTTGCCTCCAAATTAAAGACCTCTCATAGTGAGAAAGTAACAACAACTATAAGAATATATGAATGACCGATTGTGGGAGGAAAGTTAACTAGACTTTTTTTTTTTAACTTGTTAAAATAACAAAATATCCTTAAAATTTTTTAAATATATTTTTAGTAAAGGGGAATTTGAGTAATTTTACACATTTGGTCTGCTGAATATCCGATCTGGGGCAAGAGCATTCTTTATCCATGAAAAAATCGAAAGAACTCATTGAGTGCAAGGAGGTTTCCCTCCATATTCTCTCTATATTGGATAGAATGATCTTTTAGGGGGGTATGAAAAAATTTGGTTTTGAAAATTCCTTGCCTTTATTTTCCCATATTTGATTATTTCCTCCCTAATTCATCCATTCCCATTTCTTTCCTTGAATCCAATCATAGTGTTAATGTTTCCAACAAAACAAAGTCATTTCCCTCGATGGCTCGAAACCCCCTAGAGGATATGGAACAACTGAAACAACTACTTAATCTCAATGATTCCATATTACCCTTGCAAAAAATAAAGAAATCATTTGAAAAACAAAGATAAGTAATTATATTATGCTCACATCTCTAATGAACGATAAGGGAAAAAGGGGATTAGGGGCCATCTTCCTCAAGCACTAGAAAGAATCTCCATTCCAAGAACAAATAGAAGGCCTCTTTCATTGGGGAAGAAATTAGCAACTTCACCGTTTATACTAATGGAGAATTTTATCGTAGAGATGCATTGCTCTACAACAGAGCAAAAATGATAGGGAATGATACTCCTCAATCAATTTCAAAGAAAATTTTGAGCAAGAAACGAAAAGGAATAATACATATCTCCACTAATAATAGTGTATATCAAGTTTAGTTTAATGATATAGATTGAGGAATATGTAGAATAGAATCTTACTATGCTTGCAAAATTATATTATTTTACTGTAATTTAAATGAACAATCTAAATCCACTATCTTTATGATAAATACAATCGAATCATGGGTAAGTGATTCACCTAATTCCTTTATATTTGATCATCTCTTCACATAAGCTCACTATGTCTAATGCCATTAGTGAAGAAAGACACTACCGATGAAACTTACATAGTGTGAAAATATAAATATAAAGAACTTTAACCACTCATTGAAGGCATAAAATTCAATTCAAGTAAAATTTGATTCAGGCGTAATAAACTTTAAGGACCTATTCAAAATATAAAGGATTTAATTGAATATTCACTCAGATATGGAGGACTTCAGGTGTAATAATTCATACAGTTTGATATGTCTGAAGAAAATGCTATCCCTTAGAATAGCTAGTCGATGGGATTAACTCTAGGATGGACTCCCATCAAGGTTCTTTCAAGATTTTTTCGATTATAATTATATTAAAATTTAAAAGAAAAAAGAATTGCATTAGAGTCACAAGTGACATTTTTTTCAATACTTTAGCCCATGTGTAAAGATGTATGAACAAGACAAGATAATGAATACGATGACTTCGCATGAGACATTAACAATGTAGGGAATTTATTCAAAGGAAATCATCCTATTAACTAAATATAAGTTGAGTTGTCTAGGACCTAAAAAACAGGAAGCATAAATAATTGGTGCATTTTCCACTCTGATTGATCACCAATGATGCGATAAATGCCAGAATATTTACAGATTAATTCCATTGGAATTGCATCAAGTTCTTGAATAAATTCCAAAAACTTTATTAGGACTTATCTGCATAATATACACACCTCAGCATATTTCTAATTTACAGTCACTGATAGAGCAGAAGGGGCATGAATCAAGTTCCATCTGTTGTCACAATGTTGATATACAACTTTTAGGTTCCAGCATGATTGTGGAGCTTAAGACTGTAGGGTAAACCTTGTACTATCTATGTACAGCTTCATCAACAAAATATTCTGCATCGTCAACAGGGTCCATATGGATGCAAGATATTTCACCACAATGGTATGGGCAAGAATTCCATGTACCATCTCCCATGACCTCTGACCAATTCCTGTACGTTTCTTTTTCAGTTTGTTGAAGAAATGAAAGGATGCGACAACAAACTACAGCAATAACAAGCAACTGAAAAGTATTTTCCAATGGACCGAAAAGTTACCATTTGGCATTTCAAAGTTTAGCTTTTAGCTCAGCTCTCTATCATACAGTAGACTAAGCAGAAATTGCAATCTTACTCCATTTTTTACTTTAATATCCAAGTTTCAAATAGTGTTGATACTAGTTAATATCACAATACATATCTCAAGTATGTAAAGCTTGAAATGTATGTGTTATAGCATTCAGAAACCATGTCCCACTAATATGCATTCACCATAGGCATGAAATGAATTGATTCATGACAGGAAAGTCTTAAAGAGCAGTCTTTCCTTCAATTGAGAAACAAATCCTACAATTTTTCTAAAAGACTAAAGGAGCAACTAAAATAAAATTAAACTACAATCACTAATACAATATATTAGGAAAGGAAAAAATATAAGTAGCATATGTTGATAGTAAATTTTTTCTGAGGTAACTCCAAATGAGTACCCAACCTATTCTAAGCCAGGGGACGAGCTGCATTTCCTGGTTAGTTGCTCTTACAATTTGCAATCTAGTTGTGATAACAAATCAGGTCCTTATCGTATGCCCTGTTAAAAGAGCTCAAGACAGCTCAGCATCCAACTCCATGACCTGGATTCATGGGCCTAAGTTACTAAGTCCCAGTCCACAAGTTCAAACATTTAAATGCTAACATACAGGCGCAAACAACTCAACAATTACCAAGCAAGGTAACTGCTCAACTACCTCCCATCTCTCACATTATTAAACATATGGGTGTTGCATCTTGAAAGTATCTAGGTAGATTTAGGTTACTTGGACTCATGGGTATTGGGACTGAAGGCTATAGTACCAACACCGTATATCTATGGACCGATGGATTTATGGGTGTTAGGACCGAAGGTGTTAATTACCAACACCATATATTATGGGGTCTTATGTTACTTCAAGTTATAGGATGTCAAGACTATGTTGTTTGTCAAGCTTAGATAAAAAATAATTAACCTATTAGTTCTAAAATCTCGTTGCATGTATCTACTTATGATGTGTTAATGCATTACCTGCATCTAATTGTGGTACTCATGTGCTGAGCAATAGCTCATCCCTTATGGGAACCTTCTTTTCCAAGAACAGGTACTATAGATGTTGATGATTCTTATTATGCCTGGGGTTCGACATGTAATATGTGAAGATAACAAGAAATGTGTTTAACTCGCAAAGTTGAGGCCATGGGTGTTGTTACACTGTTTATGAGTTTCAATGTTATAATATGTTCAGGCTATAGTGGTCACATGGACTTTAGTTGTTTTGTTGTAAATATTATAGCCGACCTTTGTACCTATATGATATTGTAGCCAATTTGACTATTAGTGATGTTTTTGCTTCAGTATATGGTTCTTATGATATGAGAATGATTCATTAAAGCACTTAGTAATGTTAACAATTAAAGATGTACAATTACTGTGTATTTGGCAGTATTTACAAGTTACTTTTGTGTCTTAGAGCAGTTCTGAGTCTCTGAACATTCTTATGATATAAGGATACGCAGTGAGTTATTACACCCCAAGTTCTAAACAATACAACTTAAGTAGTATCAAAGTTTAGGTTTATTGATCCCTAGAAATTTAGCTATTGAACCCTACAGGGCAATGAGATGTAAAGAGAGTAGGCAGGACATCAGTACTAATATAATCCTTAGGTGAAGTCTCCTATATTACAAGAGTATAACAGGAAGGGTAAAATTGTCATTATACAGTATTGAGAGTCATATAGTATGTGTATAGCAAGAAGGGTAAATTTTCCATTAATTAGAGTAGACATGTTCTGCCTATAAATAGTGTTAGGCAACTAATTAGAAAAGAGAGGACTTTGGAAAGTCAAGTTTTAGTAAGTGAAATGAGCAAGTTGCTCATGTATGAGCTTATGCTCATGGCTCTCTTCTAGAGAGAGAGATTAGTGTTTGTAATCTCAATTTCTTCTACAATTTCAACAAATATACTACTATTTTCTTAATCCATTTATCCGTGGGTTTATAACAATTATGAGCAAGTTGCTTATGTATGAGCTTATCCTTATGGCTCTTTTCTAGAGAGAGATTAGTGTTTGTAATCCCTATTTTTTCTATGATTTCAATAAAAATACTCCGATTTTCTTAGTCCATTTATCCGTGGGTTCATAACAATTAGAGTCATCTGTAGGAAATCGAACTAGATTCACTATTTCCAACAATCGTTGTGACGGATAATCATGGAATCAATTAACAACTCACTTCGAGAAACTGCTAAAGACATGCAACAACTTAACCAGAGTTTGTTGCGGATTCACGATATGGTGTACGATTTGTGGATTGAGTGGAAGACGCAGCAACAGTTGCAGCAGCCACATGATGACACTCACCCAGGATTTTCATCAATGTCGAATCCCAACCCTTTGCCGGAGGATATTAGTAGCAACAGTACTGTGATTTCCAAATCTGGTACTATCCCAACATGCACAGAGGAAGGAACTATTGCTGATGGCTTTGCATCTATGAACAAAACAGGAGATCGTGTTGGAGAAACTTACGCTTCTGTCCGCCATACTGTTACTTCCATTGGCAGCTCTTCCGACGAATTTTCTGGCGACTTGTCTGGCAAATTTTCTAGTGGTAAATCTACAGCTTTTCGGAGGTCACGTGCTGACATTTGTGATGATGATAGCTCTGTTTTTCATCGTTTTGGGAATGGATCAGATAGACACAGTTTAGATGTTCAACGAAATGCTCAAGTTATCAACCTCTTTAATACTAGATCTGCATGTTGTGATAATTTTGTTGAAGCTTTTACAGATCTTGGTTCCTCTTTTGTTCCGATTAGTGACAAGGTCGTCTATAGTTCGACTAAGGATAATTTGCCTGCTGGAACAGACAGACTCCAACTCCAATTCAGATGTAGCTGATGCTCCATACTCTTCTAATGCCAATGGAGTTGGATTTAGTGGTGACAAAGTTGAAGGCCCACACTTAGGGCATGATCTTATGAAGCCATCTGCTTTGACGTTGCTTGATATCAGTGTTTCGAATGAACCAAAACAGTCCCTCAAATCATCAAAGGATGTCCTTGTGGCTCCATTCACCCACCACAGTTTTTTTTCTCCAGCCCAACCATCGAGTTGCTCGCACCAGTTGAAGTCTGGCCATACCAACAGTCACAGGGAAGTCTTTGTTGAGGCATTTCCTTCCACTAATTCTTGGGAGATTAGGGCTGGCTGTTTTCATCAGAATTTGCTCATAAACTTTCTGCTTCATTCATTGTCACTCCATTATGGTGATTCCAGTGCTCTTTCTGCTTCTCCTTCAATCATCCTCAATGTACTTGGTTTCCTTATGTCAGTTCTATCATATGCGGCTAAGTTTGACAAAGTTGGTGTGGGATAGTTGGGCGTTTCTCTACTCGGTCCTTGGAGGCAAGGACCTTTTAAGAGGGCGGTATTGATATGATCCTTAAGTGAAGTCTCTTATATTACATATGAGTGTAATAGGAATGGTAAAAGAGTCATTATACCTATACAATGTTGAGAGTCATATAGTATGTGAATAGCAAGAAGGGTAAATTTGTCATTAACTAGAGTAAAGATGTTCTGCCTATAAATAGTGTTAGGCAGCTAATTAGGAAAGAGGGGATTCTGGAAAATCAAGTTTCAATGAATGGAATGAGCAAGTTGCTCATGTATGAACTTATGCTCATGGCTCTCTTCTAGAGAAAGAGATTGGTGTTTGTAATCTCAATTTCTTCTACAATTTTAATAAAAATACTTCTATTTTCTTAATCAATTTATCCGTGGGTTCATAACAGGTACCATTTAATTAAAGCAAATAATTACTTTCTTTTTACCATAAAAGCAAATAATTACTTTACTTATTATATTCTAGTTGCCCAATTGATACTTCTCACCTTTACTTTCTATTTAATTATCATTCTATCTTACCTTAATTTTTGGATAAAGAAAAAAAATCTTTTGGGTAAAGTATTATGTCTCACTTATTGTATTTAGTATCTATTTGCTTACCTGGCCTAGGTACTTATTTCTCTACGATGTTTTTCCTTTCAATCTTTTCTTATATTTCCATAATATGCCTACGAGAATGGTCTGTAGAACAGTAAAACAAAGTATGTAGGTAAAATGGTTAAACTTACCCCCTCATGATCTTTTATTATATTTGTAAAGCTGAGGATTAGGCTTAGAGTGCCTGGAAAAATAAAATGAAATAAAATAAATAAAAATAGAAATAAAATGAACAAAAAGGTAAATACATAACAAGAATAGAGAATGACTCAAGATATTGATATAAAAATAAGTCCATACATGCATACAATATGTATTTATGACTAACAATATAAAAGTGTGGGATATAAAATCAGTAAATAAATAAATAACAAAAATACCCCCAACCTTCATAAAATAAATTTTCGAAAATCAATAGTTAGAACTAAATAAGAAAAAAAAGAACTAGATAATTACTTCGAAAACCTGAATAAACAAGGCACTTGATAAAAATACACCTTGGCCCTCAAGTTAACCAAGACATGTACCAGCGTACGTAATATGAGAATTTTTAACAAGTTTAAAATAGACAAAAGAGAACATTGACTAAATAATGAAATTTAAACCTCAACTGAATACTGAAATTTATCTTCCAAAATGTATATGGATAACCAAATCAAGTTTGTCTTGATTAGCTCAACAAAGATAGCAACACTATCATAAAATAATAAACTTTTAACAGTTATATGGAAAAGATTTAAAATATGAAACTGTCTCACTAAAGCTTACATATTATATATATGACTCTCATTAGTCAGTTTATATATATTGATTTTAAGTCTTGATTAGCTCCACATCATTATGCAATGTCACGTCGATTCCATTATTCTGAGTTGAGTTGAGTTGTAGCTATGTTCTTGTCATTTTGGAATTTGTCAGCCCCACTTACAAATGTATTTGTATTGAGTTACTTGAGGTGTAAATTTCCTAACTTTGATTAAAGATAATTAATGTACAAAAATGACAGCTTTTGAACCACAGTCAAGAATGAATGTAACGTTAAGTAATTGTCTGGCTAACAAATCGTAAACATCAATTACTAAAACATAAAGATTGACATAAGCAAATTATACACACTTAATGCGGGCTATACCAACAAGGATGAGAAATGGCAAGAATAATATGGAAAATAAAAAATAATGGGGTAAAGTAAAAGTTAATAAAATCAATTAAACTCAACTAAACAAGTTAAAATGTGTGTCAGCTTTTAACAAACACTCAAGTACTGATGATACATAGACCAGACCAGCAACAACGTGACCTACATATGTAATAAGTAATATAACATAATCAATCAAGCATATAAATATATATGTTTAATAATTACAATAATAATCATCTACTTTACCATCTATGTTGAAGACTGTTAGTGAATACATTCAAGCCTCAATGTCACAAGAAAACCTAGATAATTGTCAAGGACTACAAAAATCAATGAATAGAGATAAAAATCGAGAATGAGTAAAAAGGTATATAATGTTGGAGGTCAATGAATAAGAAGTAATGAAAAGGGGAATACTTTGCAACAAGATTTAAAAGCAAATAAACTGAGGAAAACTTGTTGAGCTATAAAGTGATTATAATGGAAGTTGCTGTAAGCTAATAAGCCAAGGAGTGGTAGGAAGGAAGTATGAGTTAGCTAGAAGAAACCCAGTGGTAAAGTTAAGGAGGCTTGAGTGATTTAATAGGTTGAATTAGAATATAAATCCATGGTCAAAGGAATGAGTCTTGCATGTAGGTAACTAAATGAATCATGATTGTTTTAACCCAAGAGGAGGAAATGCGGTTACTAACTGAAGATACAAACGAACTTAAGAAAATGATATTTAAGGAAGTCAAAATTATAAGGATACATAAGAACAAAGGTTGATCAGAAGGTTTAGTAGAAGATTAAGTAGAATATTAAGGAAAAAAACTTTATTCATAACCAGCTCAAATAAAGCACTAATCAAATGTATTTATCTTCTATATCAAGAGTTAGTGTTCAAAAACTCAAGAGATAGTCAAATCTAATAAATAATTCCCATTTAAATAAGTACGCTAAAAATCTCCCTGACTAAGGCAATAATCTGGTTCAAGCTAAGAAGGAAATTGAATTCAAGATATGTTAGCCCTTTGAGATACTAGAAAAAATTTGAAAGTGCAGCTTACAGATTGGAACTGCCACTAAGCTTGGAAGGTGCACATGATGCTCTCTACGTATCAATGTTAAGGAAAAATGTGCCAAACTCGAGACAAATCCCAACTTTGAAACCACTATACATACACCAAATCTCTCAAAAGTAGAGTGAACTATTAAGATGATGCAGCCATCAAACTTAAAGGGAAGCAACTTGAATATTAGAGAAACAGGTAAGAAAGAGATACTCAGAACTTTTCACGAGTAAAAAAAACTTTTGAGGGCAAAAGCAGGTGTTTTGTTATTTAATGATGCTTTATCTCATAATTTTATATTTCTTATTTAAAAAAAAAGATTTAATTTACTATATTAAAAGTAGTGGCAAAGTTGTAATTTTAACAAAAGCTCTCCCTAACTACCTTTTATTCAAAGATACATACATACCTCTTCCTTCTTCTTCCTTCCCTAACAGTTTCCTTCTCTCAGTCACAGTTTCCTCTTCTTACCAAAAAGCAACGAGAATCAAAGGTAAGTGGATCGTTCTTTCAATTTTTCTTTGGTTTCCACATTTCTTAGAGTGTGTAACATGAATTGAATGGAAAAAAAAAGTATGTTAAAGGATGACTTTCTAAAGAGATTCCTTAGTAAATTCAGATTTTTGAGTTGTATTAAAGTATGTCTCATTATGGATTTGTGTTAAAAACACATTTAGGGTTCTTAAATCACAAGTTTGTAAGAGTTTCATTCGTAGATGTCGAGTTCTTTAAGGAAATCAAGTAAGTTTAGATTTAATTGTGTTTCTTTGAGGATTAAAAAATAAAAGTTGTTTATTTGAGTTTCTCTATGAAAAATACTAAGGTTTGGAATGTGTTATACGAATTATTTTAGAGTATTATAAAGTGGTTAGGCATTAGGTGAAGTTTTGGTGATGTTCTAGCGGGGGTTAAAGAAAATATTCTGCATAAGAACTCTGTGTATCACATTATTGGTGCTCAGAGTATAAGTCAAAAGGTAAGTCAATGGATGAGCAAAAATACAATATAACAATTTGGATATTCAAGGGGTGAAGCAATGGGTTAGCAAAACTACAAGCCCTTATGAGCAAAGGGTAGTCAAACTGAAGTATTGCATGCTCTAGTGAGTAGAGTTTAGGCAGAGGATAGTAGAAGAGATTAAGCTTAAGCTATCTTCGATTTTTATGGGAGCAAGGATTACTCAAAGTCTGGCGAGCTTTATATCCAGATACGTATTCACCTTGTTTGCTGGATGTGCATGTTAGATTTAAAAAAATAAGTCTAATTAATATTCGGTTTATAAATTGTTGACCCTAGGGTGGCACTACAATGATAGGTATGTAATGTTATCCCTTATGGAGTTGCATACTGAAAGAATCTAGTAGGTTTAAGTTTGGACTCATGGACTCATAGGTATCAAGACCGGAGGTGGTAATACTCAACACTGTTTATCTATAGACTCATCGACTTATGGTTGTTTGGACAGAACGTGGTAGTACCCAACACCGTATACCTATATATTATATATATATATATATAGGTGTGCTATGGGGTCCTGTGTCACCCAAATCTTGAGATACCAAGAATGCGTAGCTTACCAGGTTTAAATAAAAGATTATTAACCTGTTGACTATGATATCCTGCTGCATATATCTATTTGTGATGTGTTAGTGCATGACATGCATATATGATTATGGTACACGTGTATGTAATTATGCTACCAATGTGCCAAGCAATCGCTCACCTTTTATGTGAACCATCATTTTCAAGAACAGATACTACAAATGTCGTTGATTCTTATGATGGCCCAGAGTTCAATATATGCTATGTTTGTAGAGATAATAAGGAATATGTTTACGTGGCAGAGTAGAGGCTATGAGTGCCGATAAACTGTTTGTGAGTTTCTGATGTTATAGCTCAAAAATCAGGCTCCAATTGTCTTATTATAAATATTATAGCCAACCTTTATACCTATATGACATTACTGCCAGTTTGACTTCCAATGATGTTTTTGCTTCAATAAATGGTTCTTGTAATATGAGAGCAACTCTTTAAAGCCACTTAGCAATGTTAACATTTGAAAACGCACAATTACCGCATATTTGATAGTTACTATATGTTACTTGTGTATCTTAGAGCAGTTCTAAGCTTTTGTGTGTTCTTGTGAGATAAGGACATGTGCCAAGTTTGTATCCCAAGTTCAGGGACTTTACATGTTACGATTATGTTAGTTAATTAGTCCCAATGTTTTACTTCCTTAGCATATGTAGTGTAAACATATAAGATAAAAGGTTAATCAATGGATCTCAAAAACTTCCTTGAATTGCACAACCTCCATAGAGCTCCCTTCTTATGAAGGAAAATGCAAATAGCTATAGAATTGACACCATTTGGGTCGGTTGTATAAACAAAATTTATTAATATTAGACATCGTGGTCTTAAATATGTGTCTCCAAATCCTTGTTTGACCCTCCACTCAATTTTTCCACATATGGGTCCTTTTTCAATGTCTTGGCTCACACGTGAGGTTGGGTAATACATACCACAATCAAGTCATATATGTGCTTAAGTGAGTGGATATAAGCAGGATCTTATATTTATACTTTACAATTGCATTATCAAGAACCATGTTGGGTTCTAAAAAAGCTCCATTTATTTTAAAACTGATTACTAGAAAACACAACTGAGATCATTTTCCAAAATTAAGCAGAACCTAATAGCCATGATCAGGATACTCCACATTTCTACTCAACGTATGCAACATCTTCTATGTCCCAGGAGATCTAGTACATGGAGACAGTTCAAAGCTAATAAACTAGAAAATGGACAGGCCGATTGCAGCTAATGCACCACTTAGTGCTAAAATTTTCTAAGATCACTTGCCATGTCAAATCGTTCAAATAGAAAAGTAAATGAACTTTTATGCTTGAAGAAAGCAATTGCAGTAGCAAAAAAGAGCAAAAAAAATATACCTTTATTAGCAAGCTTGCTTGAATGGATCAACGTTCCCTTCATGGACTTTGAAGAGCTTTGTCCATCCCCCTTTATCTGTAGAATGAGAAGGTTGTTCATTATAATCTGGATCTTGTTATGTGCTTGCTCATTGAGCAAGTCACCATTGAAACAGTTCTTCACAAGAAACTCAGACAACAAATGCATTGAGGTAATTAATTTATTGACATCTAAGCCAGATGTTGACAAAAATTCATATACACCTGAGGGGCTTTCAGTGCGCGTCAAACTGCCATATGCAAATAAGGACCCTCCTAATATGTCATTCGACCCATGGAAAGTAACAGAAGATGCACGATTGAATTTGGCAGATATGATGTCCTTGTCACGACCTTCAAGGTTTGCCTTGGTCTGAATTTTGATTTTTGGTTCAGATCCCGATTCATCTTCCTTTAGCAAAGGACAAACCACCTTAGGACTAGACAACAAACAACTCTTGTTGTCTATCAAAGGATGATCGTTGCAAGGTTTATCATTAGAAAGCTGAACCCCAGCCAAGTAATGAGCTTCTGAACAACACAACCTGTTGTCACCATTGCTCAAAACTGCAGGTTCCTTAGACCATACAGTTGCAGCAGAAACTGCGCTTAAAGGTAAGGAGGGATCTCCAACACTTTCACTGTCCTCGTAATTTGAGCTCCTGTCACCATAGCATGGAAAAAAGAGAGGAGCCTCAGGATTTAAATTATTCCGTACTTCTGGTAATTTCTTTGGTGGTTCATGATCTGATTGACCAAGTGCTCTAGAAGGATCTTTTACAATGTTCTTTAGCCCTTTCCAGCAAGGTGAATCAACATCTATGTCATTTTCCTCGATGTCATTCTTTTCAACCATAATAAAAGAGTCCCCTACAGCATTCATTACATCAGCTCCTCTTAAATCTGTATTGATATCAACATTGGAATTGTGGCATGTATCATAGTTGCCAATAGTTAGGGGATCTGTTTTCACATTAATCTCATGCTGGTGTATTTTGACTTCCTTGCCATGCAAAATTGGGCTTTCCTCTAGGTGGGATGGTAAGGCCATGATAGATTCTCGAGCACCAGGAAGACTCTTGGTCTTTTGCATTGTACTCTCATCATTCGATTCCTCAACAACTAATACGGTGGGATTGTATGGGAAAAGCTTTTTATTTGTGCCTCCACTGAAGGTTCGACTGTTACTACATTTTGCTGAAGTAGAATCTTTACCCTTGCCTTCATACAACTCAACCTGCAAAAGTGTATAAATATAAAATATTATCAGTTACTACTAGGTTGTGAAAAGCCACTTCTATCCTTTCTTTTCAGCTTTATTTTCCCTTTTTATGCCAAAGGACATGATTATAGTAGGACCACCAACCTTTGGATTTCTAAACCATCATACAAGACTATGCACCACTTAAATCTAGTTTGCATTTTATATGTGGCCCATAATGGAATCTGAATCTGATGCGACTTGATATCTTAGAGTTCATGGCATGATTATCGGGCCAAATCTTTGGGGTTCAAAGAAGAAGAACAAAATCCTAAATCTTGAATTTGCTAATGGAGCAGAATACAGTAGTATAATCTCAAAATAATCACCTTAACATTTAATTTGGGCAGTGAAACATATCCAGCATCTATCTGCCCCTTGACTCGAGGTCCAATTTGAATATTACTGTCAAGTGTGCTAGTAGGACTTCCAGAGAAACCATCAAAGACTTGATCATCTTCCTCAGATTCTTTAGAAGATAATATTCCTGCAAATTGTCACTCATGAGCATCACTGATCTTGCCACTTATATACAAAATTGAAATCCAATAAGGTCATTTAAAATTTTTAGGTATGTTTTTGAAGATTGTATTACTTGTGTCACATAGCAATCACAGGAAAAAGACTAAGCTGAAATTAAAAAGAAAAGGACAAAATAGAGACCAAACTGTAATGCATTGCCAATCAATTTTCCAAGATTATTCTGTCACATGTCAAAAAAAATGATAAAGAGAGTTAAAATTGCTATTTAAACTAAAACTAAATCAATTTTCATAGGGCGGTTCAGTCACATGTTAAGACTGTCAGAAGGAACGTCAGAAATGCTTTCTACACTAAACCAAAGAAAGTTAAAAGACAAAAACAAGAAGATACTAGGTGGTCTAGATCCAACATATAAAAATGGAATACCAAATTTAATGGTGAGGACGTACTTTCACAGGTACTGGCAGATCGGTCAAAAAAGCTCAAAGGATTGGATAATGGCTCATACAATGAAGCCTTCGGTCTATCCCCATTTTTCATACAGATAGCAAGATTATTAATTATTTCCTGGATCTTTATAAGCAGAGGCTCAGTGAAGCAAAAAGTATCTGGACACTTCTCTACAAAAAGTTCAGAAAGATGATGCATTTCATCAAGAAGTTCATTGACGTTAAATCCATGGGCTGCTCGTGAAAATTTAGACACAGCTGAGTTATTGACAAGACTGGATTCCTCAACTACTGATAAAGGTTTCCTTGATGAGAATCCTCTTGTACGTACAGGAACAGTAGCTCCATCATTTACTTCAGCATCCATAATATCAGTCCGATTCCCATTATGTTTTCTCTCATTTTCTACGTTTCCAATAGGAGCAAGATTACCTTTAAGCATCAATGGACTATTTTCTAAATCATAAAGGGAAAAACCACTCATTTCCGCACTTAGATGATGTCCCTTTTTCTGTTCATCCATCCCATCTGAGCATAATATGCCTAAAGCATTCAATTCTTTCTCAATATCACATGCCAATTCTGGTGCTTCAGAGTATGCTGCAGCAGCATTGCTTTTTTGAAGATACAAGGAATCATCTTGAGTAGATTCACTCTCATTATAGTTTAAACTCCTTTCAGCATGTTTTGGAAAGAAAAGAGGAGCTAGAGGATTCAAACCGGTACATGCTCTTGTAGACGAAGATTCAGGAACATTCTCAGCTTTTCTCAAAAAATCAACATGACTGAGACTCTCGTCCATATCATTCTTGTTGACCATTGTAAAAGAATCTTCAAACAAAGTATCAATGCCAGGTCCACAAGGTTTCTTTAAACTATTGCCAAAAAGATCCGGAGATGTAGCATCCTCATCATATTTAAGATTAGGCAGCTGACCGATTTCATATCCCTTGCCTTGTGATGGGAGGCTTTGCTCATTATAAAGAGGCAACATTAAGGTAGACACCTGATTATAATAGAAGTTCTCGTTCTTTTTTATCTCCCGATTGCTGTTTGTTCTTGAAAGAAAACCTTCACTCTTGCCTTTATTAGACTCAACCTGTTATCACAAGTGTCTCGCAGAAATTAACCATGGACCAACATATTTTCAACTACGTAAACATGCTGGTGTGGTAAGTGAAAAAGATAGGAAAGTCAGATTATCATCAATCATCCAGTAAAATTTAAGTTTTCAAGGAGCTTACCTGAAGATTTAATGCTGGAGTTTTTACATGCTCCTTGACTGGACTCCCCAGTAGATCATCTCTCTTACAGGTGTCAGGAAGTTCTATATACATATTATCGGAAGGAATTCCTACAGGTGATAAACCTTCAAAAACACAAGTTCCTGCAAGAAACTCAATCATCACTCTGACTGATCTGACCATCTTATAGAAAGCTTATTATGCTTTCAAAAACAAATTCTTGTGCCTAGTTCTGTATGGAAAAAACATAAAAAAATTTGCAGTCATTTCTTTATTGCAAAGTAATCTCTTTTCCCATGTGCTGTAAAAAAAAAAAATGTTCTCACCCCTTTGGATTCCATTTTGATTGTTTGTGATTATGAAGCACCCGTCATTCAGACCCGGAACAGCAAGACACTGGCTCAGGATAAGTGTTGCAATAAAAGCAAAATGCACATTTGACATGCTTTTCGCTAAAGGGGGCTTAAAGCATGAAATAGAAGAAGAAATTGAATTTGGAATGATACGCTCTTGTAGATTAGTTGATTCTTGAATCTTAATCAGTTGGGTTTTTTTTTTCTATTTTCCTTTTCCCTCACTTTGGGTAAATCGAATTTGTATTAATGTGAGAAAGTATGTTCAAGCCACTACGAAAGCAGAAAGGGCACATACCTAGAAAATAACCAAGCATGATTAACATGATAAATAGATGAAAAAAAAAGTTTCTTCTAACCACGAATGATAGTTTTTGTAAGACAGTTCCAAGTCTGCTTGAATCCCTTAACCCTGTAAGGCTTGCATTCAAATCTTTGCATTGCGATTTGACTCTCCAATGAAGAGAGAAGAAAGGTCCATAAATAATTAGAAGCACCAAACTGAGGGACTATGTTTCGTATATAGCATTTCAAAAACCACTGTAAAACTTTGTATAAACAAATGGTTAGATCAAAAACCCTCCTTGTCAAGTTTTCTACATAATTAAGAAAGATATTTGCATCACTCCAGGGGTATACTATTGGTAAAACTGCAAGAATATTCATACATGAATTACTCCTGATCAAATATCATCTCAACGACATAGAAATAAACTGAAAATTTCCCACTGTCATGTTATGTTATCTTTGGTAGTCAATGGTCATGTTATGTTGACTAGCCAACATTTAAGATAGCTAATCTCTACATAAAGCAGGCAGTTTCTTTCTACTGAAAACTTGCAAAACAATTAGTTCTACATTAAGTCGTGCTGAATAAAAACCATGCATAAGCACTTAACTGATGAATGCCAAAAGCAGAGTTTTCAACAAAATATTACTGAGTCAATAGATGGGGAAGACATTGGGAAAAAGTTGATAAATTTAGCTGCACAACATAGAGATATAACCATTTAAATTAACAACAATTAGAATGCTTTCATCAGCACAATCTCTTTCTATGTAGAAAACAGAATAAGAATTATCAAAGTTTCCATCGACATACCATCCTTTTCAAAAAGAAATTCACAAATACAATCGGAGAAAACGTCATACCTCTTCCTTCTAAGGTTTGATCATCCACCAGACCAAGATCACCCTTCTCCTTAGAGCAGACACTGACTTCACTATCCATAATATTTTCCTGCTTCCTCTGTGCCGTCCAATCCCCAAAACCGCTATTTTCCCCTGTGCAAGTCAAAGTAATGGAGCTATGCAACTCCTTAGTGCAATTCTGCCCTGAGGTTATTGAACGGATGAACTCTGAATCATCGGGAAACTTGGAGACCTCGGATGGATTATAATCTTCACAATCAACAGGGAAAGCAGAGATATAGTCTTCAAACAATTGGGCAGCACAGTGAACCAAATTAATTGGTGATTTGGTATCCAAATCAACATCAGGAAAGTGATCGATCAAGGAAATAGGAGCAACATGTTGAGAATTGTCCTTTGAAGGGTTTAAGGATTGAGAAAAAGGTTGCTGCCTTAAAGGTTGAAAGGGTTCAGCTAAAGGAGACAAACGAGAAGGTGATGTAGATGACGGTGTCTTAAACTCACCATCCATTGCACTGAATTGAATTGACCCAAGTCACCAAATACCATCAAAAGCCAGAAACAAACATAAAGTCAAAATCTTTACACAGACATCATTGAATAAAACACATTAAACTCACTTAAACAGCATCAAATTTTGAATTAAAACAAAAGACATAATCCCATCAAATTCTGTACTAAAAAGAGTGTTTGAAAGGGATTAGTCAATGCATACAGTGGTCATGAAAAAATGCAAGTTTTGATAATCTAACATAATATAATATACAATTCATATATTTATATACATATGTTTTATATATAATAATATATACCTGTAAAGAGAGCAGCGATGGAGAAAGATGAAACTAGGAGATGAGTGTTTCTTGGTCTTCCACCATGTTTCCTTGTGTTGAAGGTTTGGAGCTCTCGGTCTAAGAGTTAGTGCATACCTTCCAAAGTACGACACAAGCACGATGTGCAAAGAAAAACAGCATATTTTTTTCCTGATTTTTTAAATTTATTTAAATAAGAAATAGAAGGGCCTCGTCGATGATAAAGACAAGAACTTCTTCAGATTTCAGCTGTTGGCTCCTTCCTCCTTAAGTTATTTGAATTAAAATTAAGGTTGTGTTTCGATTTTTTTTTATATTTTTTATATGTATCTTGTTTGAATTTATTTTATATTTGATATATATCTATTTAAAATATTATTAAGCATAATATGAGTAAATACCAAAAAGATATAAAAAAAAAGGATAACAAAAAATGAACTAAATTAAGTCAAATAGATAAATTCAAATGCAACATTAGTATTTGGTGATTATTTAATGTTGGGTCAAACAAATACTGAAATAAATAAATATATATATTATGTGAGTGATAATAGCTTAATAGGAGCTAATTACGGTTAAATTATTTCATGTTGTTAACGTTACTTAACCACCATCTAGATAAATTTAGGACTCATGTTAATAAATTGTATTTCATATTTCAAACCTAAAGTCTGAAAAGATTCATAAGTAAGAATCTCCTATTTAGTAATCATGTTTACAAACTTAAACTTATAGCTCAATCTATTATAAAAATATTTTATATCCAAATTTGACTAGTTTACTAATTAAAAAAACTTCTGAATAACTATAAGATAGATATCAGCACTCTATAATTTATTAAATATTTATAATATGTTCAAAACTATAAAACTATTAATGAAAATAACTTTTTATTTTTAGGCTAAATTATAGAGTACTTAAAGACCCACCAATTGAAAAAATAGGCTTTAAATGCAACTTGACTAATTTAAACAAAAGTATATGATTGTTCTATAAGATTAATGCATAGTATGTTGTGACTAATTCAATAATAAAGGAAAAAAAAATAGTTCATGTGCCTAATTTGGTTTTTAGTAATAGATTTGTGTGATTTCACTAATGAGTTTAGGGTTTGAATAAAGTATGATTCGCAAATGAGTCTCTATATAGAAGTGTTTTGTATCTATATTATTAAAGGTAAAATCTTGTTTTCAATTGCCAAATAACTATTTTCAGTGTCTTTATAAGTTAAATATTAATATCATATCAAAAAATAAAAATCCAAGAACTCAACAATTAAATCAACCGAACCCAAATCGAAATATGATCCAATAAAAGATTGCACACTTCAAACTCAAGTCCACTTTCTAAATTGTGGAGAATGTGTTATTACTTCACATGGCTCACTTAATTTTTATTTTCAAAAATCTTAAAAAATATAAAATAAAAACAACAATTTCCAAACACCTAAATCTTCACCCCTTATCCTTAACACTAATTTTTATTCTTTTTTTTTTCCCAACTAATTTCCCAATTTCATTCCTTAAATTAAGTACAACACTTGAAGGAAAAAGAAAATTAAAAAACCTAGATTATTTAAGTGTATTGAGATGAAATAAAAACTTAAATGATAGAAGGAGTATAATTATTCAGTATAGTGGGGATGAAATGTGGGAATTACATTATTGGGTAGTTATAAGTAATTTATTCATTTGAATTTAAGTAACATATATTTTAATATGAATAATTTTGATATATGCATCGCTAGTTTATCGATAGCTAATATATATATTCATGTATGTATTACTCTACTTTCATTTTAGAAATGTTATAATTTAGAGTGTAGAGATAAACTAAAGATGGAAATGGTTATTCTTACCAACAAAGTAAAACCAAACATAGACCTGTACAAAGCCATTTCTAAACTATAAACCAACATGACTCGAAGAGACAAGCAGGTGGGCTCAAACCACCCAATGAACCGCTAGGCCTTGGCTTTTAGGGACCAACGAATTAGCCAGTTTAAGGGCAGGCCACACCTATATTTTATTAAAAAAGAAAACAAACACATGTAGTTTATGCATGTACCATTTCACATGTCTAAGTTTCTAACAAGCTTTGTTGGAAAAAGAAAATATAAAAAAAAAAGAAGCATTGAGTAGAGTACATAATATATACATATGTATACCATACATATATGACAATGGCATAAAAATCTCTAACTAAGGCAATACAATTATGCAAATGCAATAGAACGATAGGTCACCACTGAAAATAGACGAGTATGTGAATTCAAATGGCATGGGAATCGCTGGCAAAAATTGTAAGTGAACATTGAAAGTGGAGGAGCGTATGTCTAAAAAATATTTTCTAATGCCAGTCTACTGTCCACCATAATCCTACAAATATTTTAAGGATGCAGATGGAGAAGACATATGCAATGTAATGCAATTCACGCTACAAATATTTTCAGAATGGAGCATTTGTCTGAAATGTGAATGGGTAAAGAAATTATGAAGTTTAAATTTGAAAGTTGAAAAGCATTATGCTGTTCTACTCGAAGGAGTATATAAATTTACACACACGCTTCAGCTCAAGCCTTTACAAATTATTCATTGCTAGTTCAATGCTCATATTGCTCTACTTTCAATATTTGCTCTTTATATTTTCCTCTCATTTGAAAACTTCACCATGTATTTTCTCATTTAAGTATTTTCGTTTCTACATTTGTTGTTATATAGTAAACTTAACTTACATGCTCATAGTCTCATATTACTAGTTACCTTCAATATTTTTAGGGGTATAAATTTTGTTGTACCAAAGTAGAATTATTTTTCCATGCAAATCTTTCTTCTCCTTAGTAACAAAAATCAAAATAACTCCATAGATTGGTTCTTCCACCATACATTTTTTGTGAATCTGTGAAGAAGCATAGTTTCTCATTAAGCCAAAAAGGTAAGGCAAAGACTACAAGAAAGGGTATGTCGTCCGCACCATAGTGAATCGAAGACGTTCTAATGTGCACGAAGTATGAGTATAACTACAACAAGGAGATGACACATAAGGTGATGACAAACATCAACCGCTGACCTAAACTACCTCTTAGATTTGAATCTCTACGCATGAGTTGCCCCAAGACTATATTTGAGGATGAGGAAGACAACAATGAAATAATTTCTAAGATCAATGAGCAACAGATGGGTAAGCCGTCTAGCGATTCAAGGCCTTTGAGCTCAGGTAAGCCTTTAGACCTAATAAATTTAATATTTTTACTACACATTTCCATAAAGGTACAGATAAACTCAAGAACTTGCAAGCATACTGCAACTACTACAACGTAAACATACTGCAACTATTACAACATGAACTACACTTGGAAGACGGGAGAGAAATACAATACCCTCAACATGCAATTGAGATCGAAACATCCTAAGAAGGCCGGTATAAATAGGACACAACAACATATCATATGGGGTGATGTTTCATCTAGATAAATGTTAATGAGGTACAATTAGGAGAAGTACAAGTACAATTTTGCGCAGTATCTTACTAACATGCATCTATCCTTCAATATAGGTGCGTAACAGTGGCTAAGCTGATAAAGCAGGAGACATTCAACCTCAATGCGTGTTAGGTAAGCCACAACAAGTTGAATAGAGCCATTTAGGAGCTTTACCACAAAGGTAAGCAACCATTAGCAGGTAAGTTTGCTTTACTTAATACATTAGTCTCTATATGTGCTAATATATACACAAATCCTTTCCTTAACAATTCATACATGGATGTAATTATTCACTGGATCGAGGATAATGGGCAACTGAATAAAAGATTGTTGGCATTAAGAGTATTTAATGACTGCCACATGGCAGCAAACATTAATAAAATTATTGTTGTAATTCCTAACGAGTATGGCTTGGCTAAGAAAATTTTTTCTATTAGATTTGATAATATAAGTACGAACACAACGTCCAAAACAAATTTGCAAAACCTTCACCAATCGACACTGGGGGAGATATTTTTTCATATACGTTATGCATGTCATAATCTTGACTTATGTGTTAAGGACGATATTGCAGCTTTGCAAGACAAGACAACCCCAATAAGAAACATGGTGAAGATAATAGTATAAAGGTTGTCCCTGCATAAGAAGTAGAGAAACCAATACATGAAACATAGGAAGAGACCTCAAAAATTTAAGATGGATATGTAGTATCGTTGAAACTCGACATACATGTTGTTGCATAACACAATTTCTTATAACGAACTACTTTGTAACTTTGCAATGCACAACATACGTAAGGTTGAAATTTACCCCAGCAACCAGATATATGTATCTAGTTATTAAAAGTTCTCAAAGTTTTTCATGATGTAACTAAAACTTTCTTTCAAGTGTACAGGCCTAGTGTCCATTTATTAGTAATGTCATCAGTTAGTATTCTTGGCATATTACTCTAAGCATGCAAGGACCTAAACCTATATAACTATGCACTTGATATGGTGTTGAAGTGGTTATCTTATTATAAAAAAATTTGCTCCATTTATCTTATAGCAACTATTTTAGATCCACATTATAAAACAAAACTATTATAAATATATTTAAAAACTTATTACAAATATATTGATTCTCTAATGGATTCACAAGATATGTACAGCTTACTAACACAATAGGAGGTTTTGATAGCTATAACCAATTTGGAAGGGCTTTTCATATGCTACCAATGTCAATATGGTGGCTATTCATCAACCTCTCCATCATAGCCGATATAGAGCACTATCACTCATTTGCAAGTGAGCAATTGCTAACATAAAAGTTGAAGTAGCAACGGTTTAGGAGGCTAATGTTTAAGCTGTAGTACTACATGAATATGAACTTTAAGTTCTCTAAAAGTATTGCTATTAGGCATTTCAACATCTTATAGTGGCGGCAAAAATACACAAGGGACCACTCAATTCTACTCGCGTTGCCCGTTAAGTGCTCGTTGATCCCACATCAACGATAGCTGTTAAGCAAGAGTTTAGTACTGCAGGCTTCATCCTTAACAATCGGTAAGCTTCCCTTTCCGTCGTCAATATCAAGGCAAGCGCTTGCATGAAAGATTGATATCAGACAACCTGCAAGCAACAAGAACCATGCGATATGTCGTGCAAAGAGGATAAGTACTTTAGTGACTAAAACAAATAAGATGGAAGTCCAAGCTCAACCATAGGTTCTACCTCCGAACACGTATTGTCAATGCAAGGTGACACCTTGTAAGTACAAACCATTCTTCTCTTTTTCTTTTGTCATTCAAAAATATTTTATTACCTAGTAAAATTGTTTTCATAAATACAAAATAAAATAAATGTTATGGTTTTCCAAAAAATAGTGATTCAATCTTAAGCTTTTCAAAATACCATACTATAGACAAAAATTATTTTTCTTCAAAAAAATATAAATAGAGAATCACGTACACTTAACATATTTTACCTAATTTACAATTGACCAGTACACCAAAGGTTTTCTAAAAAACCATCCTAAACTATAGTAGTCATAATTATTAAAATCGCAATTCTACTATTAATTTGAATATATAAATTGGTATAATCATATAAAATCATACAAAATCGGTAAAATAGTAAGCTTGTAAAATCGTACATGAAGGTCATAATTTTACTAAATGTTTGTACATAAACAATTTTATATTCATTTTAACTAAGAAAATTATAAAATCATAAATTAGTGGAATCGTACTTTTAACTTGTGATTTTAACAACTATAACAGCGATCTAATTATGATTAGCGGATATGTAGGTAATTTCAAGGTAACCTTAAAATCAACAAAAGAATTTTTTCTCTTACTACCCCTAATTTGTCCAAAAGTGAACTATTAAAAGACTTTTCTATACCATTATGGATGGCATTGTAATTTCTATTTATGTTCAGCAACTATACTCCAATTAGGAGAATAATATTTTGTAACATACTATCACAAATTATAATTAATATCTATATTATAATTTATTTTTTTTCATACTAATAATATATTCCAAGATTCGAATGAAAAATCTTCATCCTTTGCGACTTGTTTCACTTTACTCAACATTACTTAATATTTTAATGTTAAAGTAACATCACACTCACATGTCCAAATTAATTATTTCGGAATGAAATAAAATTTAAACCGAAAATAACAATGAATCATTCACACATCACTACATGTAATGCAAGCATAAAGTGTTACAATCATTTAGATGAAAAAATAGAAATACGAAGGAAAGCGAAAAATTATGTCCATTAATTTATGGGAAGGATAGAAAAAATAAAGAGAAATTGTTTAAAAAGAAAAACTTAGCAAACGAATCGACTCCTAAATCGCTGGTTAGGTTGAATCGGCCTAAGCTTATGGCTTCAAGAACCAGGCCTGGTTCAACTTGATACCAATTCATAAACCAACAATTCTGAACCGGTTTAGCCTAATGCTGAGGTTTAACCAAATAGGGATAATAACTAGAGAAAGAATGATGATACAAACAAGTATGCAAAGATTAGAAACAAATTTTTTATAGAATTTTATTTTATTTTTTTAAGAAGTATTATGTAAAGGTTTTGTCAATGATAAATATAAGAAGTTTATTTGAATTATTTCAACAAATTCCCTAAAGCCACTTTTATCAAGGATGTTTTGATATAAATTTCCATCTTAAGTACCTTTATCTATTGATAAAGTGGAAGCATCCTAGGGCATGTAAGAGGCTTGGATGACTTCAACAACCACCAGTTCTCGACCCCCTCCCTTTTATTTTTTATTTTTTTATTTTTATTTTTTTTCTTTCATTTTTTCATTATATTTGACAACAATATATTAGTTATTCATATATTTAAAAATCTTAATAAATATTTGATATATTGGTCTTAAAAGTAATTATAACATGAGACCCATAAATGTTTTAAAAGACTACTAAGTAATTTTTTAAAATACCTTATTGATAAAGTAAAGAGTTGTTTAGAGGAGAGAGTTACTTAAGATATTGACGTAGTACTTTAAACAACTCTTTAAGCACCCATTAATAAAGATGGCCGAACCAAATTCTATGAATAAGGGTGTTTTATATTTAAATGACCTATTTATCAATTGTAAAATTTCTAAATCAATATGTGATAATGGAGGATTTATAGCCTACTAAATGGTTATAACATAACTTCATTAAAAACTATAAAAATGTTCACAAAGATAGATTTTTATTTTCAAGCTAAATATATGGATATATTCAAAGAGAGCATAACAACTAAAAAGTTCATCTATCACTTAAGACTTTAAGTGCTATATGACTAATTTAAAATATATATATACATATATATATATATATATATATTGTTCTTTAGGTTAATGCATGGTATCTTATGACTAACTGAAACAAAAATCTTTCCATACATATAGTTTATCTTATTTTCTAGCAATACAAAGTGATTATACTAATAAGATTGGAGCCTAAATAAAAGATGCATCATAAATGAGTTTCTAAACAAAAACAAATCTTGAAATTGCATACACTCTCACTACTTTGCTTTTGCTTTACAATGCTAGAATTTAGAATAGAATATAGGAAAAAATCAAAAGATAAAACAATTACTCTTATAAATCAAATCAAACTAGATAAGGAAAATAAATAGAGAAAGATCCATGATAATTAGCGCGAGTAATAGCAAAGTGATAGTGGATGGAGAGACAGAGGGGAATAGTAAAAGACATAAGAGAAATATAGTGAAGTGCACAATAAATTATTAATATTAGAAGTATATCTAACTAAGACATGTTCATGGAACCTATTTATTAAATAGGATTATAAACAAGTTTAGGAGCTACACTCCTATAGCACATTAGGTGTACATACACTCAGATACACACATATATATACATTACTTTGCTTGTTTTAAAATGTAGGAGTTTAGAGTGTAGGAAGAAATTAAAAGATTAAAAAAAAAAATCACTCTTACTAACTATTATAGCCTATGTTAAATGAAGTCGCACATAAATTATGGGAGAGAATTAATATTGGTTTATAAGTTTATGGTGGTAAATATCTCATTCATACTAATTAAAAACTTTTACGTCAAATGGTAGACAAAAGAGCAAATAGTGTTTATTAGCTTGATTATTTACTACTTTTGACTTATGATGTTATAAATATTGTCAAAATCGACCCCTTACTAGTACTTAAACAATTTAAGGAGGTTTTATCTTAATTTAAGGAAGACATCAAAAGGAAGGTAGGGAATGTCACCAAGATATGACTCCTAACATACTTTTAGGATGTCCTATAGGTTGAGGATAGTAGGAATTAATCGAATTATACATCGAAAAGTGGGAAAGAATTGCATCCAGTTGTAAGGGTCGTGATGAGAACATCACATGTCTAAGGATGAAAGATTGTGATATGCCCTATTAATCGAAGTCTTATATGAATTATGAGGGATAATCAATATTGGTTTATAATGCCATGGTAATAAAAATCCTATCAATATTAATTAAAAATTTTCGAGTGAAGTGGTTAGAAAAAAAAAAGAAGAAGAGATCATTAGTATTTATTGATTTGGTTACTGGCTGCTTTTAGCTAAAAGCATTACACTAATTGATTCAAATTTCAAACTAGATAAGGAGATCAATTAAAGAAAGAACAATGATAATTAGCAAGATTAAAGACAGAGCAATAGCAATTGGTGAAGGAAGAAAAATAGAAACAACTATAGCAGTAGATATTAAAGAAGAGAATAAAGGGAATAGATAAGAGAATATAAAACTAAATTGTTAATATTAAAAATAAATAAGTTCTTATGTCAAACTGAGACATGTTTATGAAATCTATTTACTAAATAGGATTTTAAATAGGTTTAAGAGCTAGATTCTTATTACACTTGTTAGAGTACTTTAGTCATCATAACTCACTATAAAGAGAAGACATCACCAACATGGTGTTTATTACTTATCAAGTCCTCACCTTACTTAGATTAATTTCCTTCATATTAGATATGGCGATAATAATAGTTACATGAACAATTGACTCTTCAAGCAAAGAAAGTGATTTGTATCATTCCACTAACTCTTCTTTAACTAGTGCATTCTACTAGCTCTCTTTCTTTAATTAATCCAATGCTTATCTTTCACAATATATGCTATTACTATTTATTAGTCTAAGTAGTCTTACGCAACGGGCCAACCTAAAACTGTCAGTTCACAGTCTTAGTCACAGTTGAACCGTGATCGGTCGGTACGAGGGCAATTTCAAGTTAGTTTAAAGGCTAGTTCAACCCTTGAACTATTCTTTTAAATTAAATTTAATTTTTTTATTCATTTCTTTTTTTTAAATACATTAATAAATTATAATACCATGACATCCTTTCTCTCTTTTTTTAAGTATACTAATTCATTACTAATTTCTAACTTTTTTTAATTAATTTCTAACTTAGTGTGATTCTAACTTTTTTATTTTTTCCTCCTCAAATTTTATCTTTTTCTCATATTTAAGTTCTTAACATTTGGCAAGTTTTACAAAAAAAGATTTACATTAACTTAAATTGAATTTTTAATATATGCTCAGCATATAATTAATTTATAATTAGTCATCTATTATTAATTTGATGATATTATTTTTAAAAAATTGTTTTTCACCATTATAAAGAAAGTAATTTCGACATGCCATGACCTAATGGATATCATCCAATTATTTTTTTCCGACTTAATGGCTTTTCTTCTCTGTCTTTCTTTTTCTTTTTCTTTTTTTAAGGGAATGAACTAACCGAGTCGACCTGCCGAATGGCAAGCTAGCCATACGGTTCATAGCCCTCTAGTTTGAGCGATTCTACCTTCTTATATTACTTAGGCCCAACGATTCAAAGGGTGGTTTGGGTCGAGCCATTTCCGAACCAATTGACAGTTTGGAACTAGCCCTTACACGAGTCTAGGTCTAAAGACTACTAATAAGAGTCTCCCTTACCATATGAAAAGTTCGCTTTATGCTTGAAATCGTCTAATATAGACTTTGATTAGATAATTTATAAGCCCATTCTCTCATCACAAATAATGTATTTATCCATAACCTAAGTAGTTCACTTTCAAACATTGAAAACCTAAAAGGTTACATATAGCAAGTGATAACCATATAAATAAATACAACTAAAATTGTAAATATAACTTATAAATAAAAAAGGTTGTATTTAGTACGATAATATTCTCTTAGAAGGAATATTTATATAAGAAAAGCTTGTTTATGTGCAAAATACAACCAAAGTTAGGTAAAAGCAAGGATCTAGCCACATACTGTCACGCCCCGAAGCGGCAGAGTCGTAACAGCCCCCGCCGTGTAAACCATCCTAAGATAGAAGTTGGCCTTACAACCGCTATCTTAGACCTGATCTACATAAGGCGTCCACGACTAACCCGCTTTGAAGTAGACAATTTGTAATTTAAACAAATCATTTACCTAAGAAAGTGAGAAAAGTTATATAGAATCACTATAATTCCGTTATTACATTAATCAGAAATGAAAAGTAAAATATGTGTTGATTCTTCGATGTTTTTCCTCACTCCTCAGGATCCAACAGTTGCTAGCTTCAGAGTATTTGTTTGCCGCTTCTTAGCCAGCACCTGCACGACGTCTATAGGGATGTGAGCAACCACAACTCAGTAAGTTAGGACGGAGGACTTAAAACTATACCATACACACAACAAGATTTTCAATCACTTATTAGGTGCAATGCATGTGCAAGCAAATGCCATCGCATGACGTTGTCCGGCCCGTCGTAAGATTAGAGAAATTGCGCCCGCTCTAATCTGGGTTGAGGAGTTGCCGTTAATGCAACAGCTCACGACCAAACCCAGGCTTGTGTAATAGAGACCTTGCTCCTCCCGCGACTACCTTCGAACCACTGCTTTCACCCTCGCCGCGACCTCCTCTCCTGTCACTTAGTTCGACTGAGGATGAAGAAGGGATCATTTTGCAATCCTACGCTATCCCTTCCGAAGGGGTCGGTTTTTGGCCGGAGAGTCCTAAATCCCCTAACGGGTTGCCATGCATGTTCGATTATGATTACTGGTCGTATATTTAATTAATTCCAGTTTAGGGTGATCAATCATTACATACAATTCAAACAATATATGCCAGAGCAACAAAGGGAATCATAGCATCACCCATAATCAAGCTTATGCACACATTCAACTATCTAACAAGCACAACCAAGCATAATCTTAAGCCTCCAAAATACAGCATCGTATTAATCCCAACTTACCTCGACTCCTCACTCGCTCACTCGAGGTCCGATTTGCTCAGGCCATCGCCGGTTATCCCTATAACACGAACGTGGTTTCAGCTTTTCATATAACTGTTATAGGTTCGTTTTATCCTATAATGCTTCTTGTTAGGTTTTGTTTAAGGTTTAATATGCCTAATTATCTAGGTATTACGTCTTTTACAATTATTCTAGGTTTGGGGTTAGGTTCAGGTTCGGTTTTCGCATCGATTTCTAAACCAGGTTTTTAGTTCGATTTTTAAGTAGCGTTTTATATTCCAACCCTAGAAATTAGTTTCAACCCATAATGTGAAATTAATCACATTATTTCCCGATAACCTAAATACCATCATTACCCTTTGTCAGTGTTTATTTTACTCGGTACACTTAAATCCATATTAGTGTACCGAATTCACTCCTAATGTGATAAATTTTTACATTTTTCATATAATTCCATAAATTCAAGTTTCCTATCAGATTTATTGTGCATTTTTATTATTCTCAAAATATCAATTTTTATTATAATATTTTCTATTTATTATATTTTCAAAAATTACACATTATGCATTATTGCATATTATGCACATAATGCATTTCTAATATTTCTATTACCCTAATTACCATCTCTAAACACCAATTATTATTTCAAAATGTCTAAATCCATCCTAAATCAGATTTTACTCCAAATTTCCCTAATTTACAAAATTAACTATTTTTTTCCTATTACTCATTTATTACATAATTAATCTAATAATTACATCTAACACCTTAAATGCTATAAGTATCAGACTCCATCAGATCTTAACACCCTAAAACATCTACTTATTCACTAAGTCAGAAATTAATAATTTAATTACTTAATTAATCCTAAATTACCCATTTTATGCCTCATTTTAGGACCTAAAAATTATCTAAAAATTTAGAAAATTAATTTTTGAAAAAGGGCTTCATAGCACTATTCTATATCATCTGAGTAATCTACACAAAAATTTTGGGCTTGAAACTACACTCCCAAGGTCATTTATTTCTAAATCGAAATGTGCTCGGTTTTGCACGATTTCTTAGGGGCCATATATTACGGGATATAATTTCATCAAAATAATATTTTTCCTACAAACTACATACAAAAATATCTTAGAATAACAAAATTCATAATTTTATAATTATATTTACTATTTTTACAAAAATTCACAAGATTCGGGCTGGAAATCGAACTCACCGATTTGGGTGGCTCCGGCCACCACGGGCCGCCGTGGCCTTGTCGGCCGGCCTGGGCGCTGCCACCACCGTGTGGTGATGGTGGCCGTCCATTTCCAGCTCCTCGTCTGGTGTGGGTTCCTTTTAAAACCCTTAACTGCACAGTTTTTCTTATTTTTTTTATTTTCTGGATTTTCTCTCGAATTTTCAACTCTCTCTAATTTTCTCTGATTTGTATCTATCCAAATGTGCTTTGTAATTTTTCCTGCTATTTATAGGGCTTTGTGGAATCTATTGTGCATTAAATGGGACAAGACAATTGCCTTATCCCTTGATTTTTTGCTTTTATGTTGTCTTAATTTAATTGGCTGAATTTTTTCTTATTTTTCCCAGCTGCCACGACCTAATTCTGGATGATTCATGATTTTTCCTTAATTAATTATGAATTTTCTTTAAGCATTTAGTATTATTTTAGCACATTTCGCGTATTTTAAGTAATTACGCGTATTTATACTTACATGTATATTCATATATAGTAAAAATAAATATTCTTAAATATTATTTTGGTCATTCTAAAATTTTTAGTATACATATAATCTGTCTCTAATAATTTATTAGTTATTATATTATACTTTTTGCCTTTTTGGTAATTAGCAGTTATTATGTTTAAAATTTGAAAATTTTATAGTCTCCTATTTTACTACTTATTTTCTTAAATTTAAGTTTACAGGGTCATTTTTACTGATATCTTGTTAAATAGTTTATAATTTGGGTTTGATCGGATCTTTTAATCGATCGCCCTAAACCTTGAGTTCTAAGTTCAATCATACGGTTACTTGGCTGAACTTTAGGGCTTACACATACTCTCCCTCAAATCATACTCAATGTCCAATGGATATTCACAGTAACTCATCAGGTCCACCCATCTTGCTTTGTGGATTAGGGATCCTACAAATAAAAAATCTATAGAGTGGTGAATACTTGTTGTGGCTTAACAAGATAAGAATTCTCGTTATTACAAAAATTTGCAGGGATTTGCAAGTTATTAACCATATGTTATACATGAACAACCATCTAAATGTATACACACACACACATACACTTGGATTTGGATCTTCTCCATTTACTCTTCCCTCGATTTACAAATACATGGTTGAAGTTGTTTAGATTTTTGAAATATCATGTAATGTTATCATAAGGTCATCATATTCTTTATAATCTTAACTATTAATTACACATGATAATATCTTAAATGCATAAATTGAGAAAAATTAAGAAAAGTAAATGGAGAAGATCCATTTCCTTTTTTTTTTTTTATGATATGTCTAAATGCAAATATTGTTCATAGCTTTCTGCTAACTAACCTAAAAATTAGGATATAAACCATGTAATGCTCTACCATTTCAATATGCTAGTTTAGAATTAGATAAAATTTCTTTTAAAATGATAAGTATCTTTAAACTAGATTAAAATAAAAACTTTTCAGCTAATGCTAATATTATCGAACAACTTAGAAATTTAGAAAATAAAAATTTTCAAACATTTTAAGAAAATTAAACATTAACCTATACAAAGTCCTTAGGGTAAACCCAACAAAATATGATCATAAAATCAAACTTATAAAAATCTACATATGACAAAATATACCAAATTTTTTCTTAAAATGTCAAATATGTATACGATCTATAGGAATAAGAATTCACTCAATCAAACAAATCTATTATTCAGAAGAAGAAAGTCATCCTTATGGCATCTAAAGTTTCCAATTTGTCTCTCTTTTCAATTATCTTTCTTGACATCCATACCCTAAAATAAGACTTTATATAGCTAGATTAAAATAGAGAAATAATAACACGTGATATGACACATCATAAGCACTTTAATGACCAACAAAAATATGACACCTAAGCAATTACTAAAAATATAATATTACTTAGTTTAATTAATTCCAACATTGTCTTCCTTAAACCAAGTCTTCAAACTTCACCATGTCAAGCATCTTCTTTAGCTTTAGGAACACATCTCCTTTGAGTGGCTTTGTAAAGATATCTGCAACTTGCTCTTTAGAGGAACAAAATTCAATCACAATTTCATTGTCCTTCACTAAGTCATGAATGTAATGGTACTTGATGTTAATATGCTTGCTACGACCATCATACACTAGATTCTTTATCAAAGCAATTGCCAATTTGTTATCACAAAAGATTTTGGTAGGCATAACTTGTTGATGCTATAACTCGCTTATGTAGCACATCCTATTGTAGCTATCTATTTCGCCTCTGCTATTGAGAGAGCTACTGCTTGTTGCTTCTTAAATGACCAAGAAAAAACTCCAATCCCAAGATGAAAAACAAAACCAGAAGTACTTTTTCTCATGTTAGCATCACTAGCCCAATCATTATCCGTATAGCCAACAAGCTCTAAATTATTAGTATAAGAATAAAAAATTCCATCACTTAGCGTACCTTTGATATATCTTAAGATACGTTTAGCTGCTTGCCAATAAGATTGATGTAGAGTCTATAATTTTGCTAAAAATGTAAACACTATACATAATATCTAGTCTAGTAGTTGTTAAATATCTCAAGCTTCTAACCAACCTTTTGTAATTAGTTGTATCAACTAAGTCACCATCGCCATCCTTAACTAATTTCAATTTCTCTTTAGTTGGAGTCAAGATTGGTTTACATGAATCAATCTTAAACCTCTTTAATACATCACTAGCATACTTATTCTAAGAAATAAAGATCCCTGAATCTATTTGTTTCGCTTCAATACTAAGGAAATAAGAGATCAAGCCTGTATCTCTCATTTCAAACTCAGCAATCATAGCCTCCCTAAACTTTACTAGCAAATTAGAGTTATTGCTAGTGAAAATTAAATCATCAACATATAAGCACACAATGATAAAATCTCTTTGTGAGTTTGATTTAACATATAAAGCATACTCATATGGACATTTCTGAAAACCATGATCAACAAAGTAAGAATCAATTCTAGTATACCAAGCTCTAGGTGCTTGCTTTAAGCCATACAAGACCTTTCTCAATCTGTAAACCTTATCTTCCTCCCCTTTTTTCACATAGCTAGGAGGCTATTCAATATACATCTCATCCTCAAGTATACCATTTAAAAATGCAAACTTAACATCCATTTGAAAAATTTTCTAACTATTTTGAGTAGCAAGTGAAATAAGCGTTCTAACAGTATTAAGTCTAGTAATAAGAGCAAAAACCTCAAAATAGTCAATACCTAGCTTTTGCTTATAACCCTTTACAACCAAACGTGCTTTGAAATGATCTACCTCTCCATTAGACTTGTACTTGGTCTTGTATACCCATTTAATACCAATTGGCTTCTTATCCTTGGGAAGTGTAGTATCCTAAGTTTCATTCTTTTCAATAGAATGAATTTCATCATCTAGTGCTTTCACGTAACAAATTACTAGCAGCTCCCTCAAAAGACATAAGATCACAATCTACAAACAAGACATAATGCACTATATCATTAGAATCATCATTAAAAGAACTGCTAATATTACCAACCACATAATCCTTTAAATATGAAGGCATCTTGCGCTGTCTCTATGGTTGACTAGAAGATTATCTAAGCATAGGTTGTACGTCAACATCTGCATCAACATTATTTCCAACACTAATAATAGGACTTGGTTGTGAAATTTTCTCTTCACTAGATCAATCCTAAATACCATCTTCATCAAAAGTGACATTCCTATTGACAATCACCTTTTAAGTTTTCAAATTGTACAACTTGTAACCCTCTGTCTCATGACTATACCTAATAAAGATATATTTTTTTGCTTTATCATCAAGCTTTTTTCTCAACTCATCAGGCACATAAGCATAAGCTATACAACCAAATACTTTAAGATGCTCGATATTGGGCCACCTACCATTCTAAGCTTCATGTAAAGTCTTATTACGAACACTCCTAGTAAGATACCTATTTAAAACATAAATAGCACATACAACTACTTCTATCTAAAACTGCTTGGGCAAATGTTTACTATGCAACATGCATTTCACCATATCCATAACGGCTTTATTCTTCCTTTTAGCCACACAATTTTGTTGAGGTGTCTATCTGGCAATTAATTGATACTGATTACCATACTTTTTAAGAAATTTATCACACACAATATATTATATACCTCTATCAGTTCTTAAAATTTTAACTTGATATCCACTTTGCTTTTCAACATAAGTCATAAATGATTTCAATGTATCACATGCTTTAGAAAATAAACCCATTCCTTCCTACTAAAATCATCGATGAAAGTAATAAAATACCTACTACTACTAATGGAAGAAACATCCACAGAGGATAAATTTGAATGAATAAGCTCAAGTGGCCTACTAACTCTCCATGCTTTCTTTTTAAGAAAGACATGGTGATGCTTCTTACCCAAATTGCAAAACTCACATACTTTATTAGGCATACTAATATTAAGTAAGCTAGAAACCTACTGTTTACGAGAAAGAAAGCTAATGCTATCAAAATTCAAGTGCTTAAGTTTTATGTATTGCAACCAATTATCATCAACAATCATAAAAGCATGACAATAAGATGTATTATAATTAAGCTTCAAAGGAAACAAGCGATTTTTAAACATGTTTACCTTTTCTATGACTCGTTTATCAGCATCAAGAATAATATAGCCATGTTTGCTAAATTGTAAGTCATAATTTTTCTATGCTAGTTGTCTCATACTAAGCAAATTCTAACTGACATTAGGAGAGTAAAATACTTTTGAAATATAGTTTAAGGACCCATCTTTCAACCTAATGCTAATTTTACCTTTCCTATATACCGAAATGCTACAATCATCACTAAGTTTTACTGAAGTACAAAAAGTATCATCAAAATCAATAAATAAGTTCTTTTTACCACTAAAATGATTGTTGCATCCTGTATCTAACAACCATTGGCTATCATCTGTAACATTATCATAACTGGCATTCAACAAAGTTTCTATATTATCTACACCATTCTCTACAACCTTTGTAGAAAATTTCTTATCATTTTTTGGCTAAGCATAACAATCTTTATTAACGTGACCATATTGATTACAGTTATAACACTTAATATGTGCTTTACACTCAGCCTGTCTATAGCCATACTTCTTCCACTTATAACATTGAATAGATGAGTTATCATAATTTTGATTGGACTTACTTTTGCCTCTTTGCCATTGACTAGACTGAAAATTCCTATAGCCTTTGCCTCTCCTTTAATTAAAACCACTACGCTAATTCACTTGCTCATCTTTGTTATTCTTAATATTTACTTAAGCTTTCAAGGCTTGGTCAATTTTTTTTTTTAGCCCTTTCATCCAATCGCAATTCATAAGCCTCTAAAGATCCCCGTAAGTCATAAATGGTTTGAGTATTGAGATTAGTCTTTTCTTCAACTATTACTATAGCATCAAATCTCTCTATCAAGGTACAAAGGATTTTCTTCTTTTTTTATTGAAGCAATTCATACTTCCTTCGTAGTGTTTACAATCAAGTTTTCTTAACTTGTTCCACTCCTTGATATGATTGATTTAAGGTATTCTATGTCTCTTTTGAAAACATAGAATTAATAATCTTTTAAAATATTAAAAGCACATATAATAGATTTTCCAGTTTGTTGAAACCATTTTTTACGACATCCCAAACACCAACACTACTCAAGAAAAATTAAATCTAGACTTTCTACTCATAAAAATTATTTTTTCCATTAAATTTCAATATTCACAATTGCACATCACGAGTACTCGTGGCCATCTCAAAAATATTTTAACCTTTTGTTAATGCTTCACGATTAATTGACAAGGAATACGTTGCCATCAAATTCTCCTTCATAAATTCCACGCAAGAAATTCTTCAATTCAAATATCACGTCTGGTGGCAAAATGCCTCTACGTTGACTTCAGAAATCTTTCACTAATTGGACAAAAGATGCTATTATCTTTCAGTCGGATTGGAAAGAATGCCCTTCCAGTTCTTCGATGAAGAAGATATTCACGATGTCCGAGATTTTCCGTTACCGAAATTTCCGATTTTTTTTTTCTTCTTCGACTCTCCCTGGCCTTTACTTTCTTCTTGTCGTGAGACTGGAGAAGACATGACTATGCCTTTAGTCACAATGTCTGGACGTTTTCTTTCTTTCTTTCTTTTTTTCTTTTTGGATTCTTGAATTAATTTTCGTTGACGATTTCATTGATTGAAATTCCTTTCTCTTTATTGCCGTTCAAGAATTCAAGAACACTTCTTTCGATTCTCGGAGGCCTTCAATTCCTTCGACTTCCATTGATGAGAGTTTCATTCGTTAATTGATTTTTTTTTTAATTCTTTGTATAATATGATTTTGATACCAGCTGTAGGAATAAGAATTCACTCAAATAAACAAATTTATTATTCAAAAAAAGAAAATCATGCTTATAGTATCTAGAGTTTCTTCATTTATCTTTTTTTTTTTAATTGTCTCTTTTTTCAATTATGTCTCTTGACATCCATATCTTAAGACTTTATATAGCTAAATTAAAATAAAAAGATAATAATATGTGATATGGCATACTATTAATATTTTAATAATCAATAAAAATTTGATACTTAAACAATTACTTAAAATATAATATTACTTAATTTAATTAATCTCAACACGGTCTAACGGTTCTTGATGATAAATATAATGTCATGAACAAACGAACCCCATCTGCAACAACTTACTTTTTTTTTTTTGTTTGCCAATCGACAACTTACAATTTAAAATACAATATTTGATAGAACGCCAACTCGACGTACGACAACCAATAATAAGAAATATACTATGAAATAGCATACTTACTCCGGGATTTACTGAATATAGTATTTAAGTGAAAAACGTAACTGTAAAATCTAGTTAATCTAAATTCATCAAGCGTAAACTCCTTAAACTTTAAAGTAATTAATACACCAAAAATCAATTGTAATTTTACATGCAAGCATCCAACTTACTATATGAAAATCGACAAATAAATATGTATTACCTTGATTACTCTACCATTTTTGAAAGAATAAATCACAATATAAAATATCAAATCTAATAATTTATTGAATTGAACGGGACAAGTTTATCTAGAAAAAAACTGAATAAAATTAAAATATTGCGATTGTAACTTATGGAGGTGTGGGTAAGGATGCAAAGATTATATACGTGCCGTGTGTGAGGTCATGTTATATTTGATTAGGAAAATGATTTGAGTGTCTCATGCATAATGATAAGGAAAAAAATATAGAGAGAAAGAGTAGACAATCTTAATAAAGCTATAATTCGTATGATGATAAGTGGAGGAACATGATAGTATCAAACTCTATAATTGATGAATAATAGGTAAAGTTTTTAAGGTATTTAAGTGTTTGATTTTTGAGATAATATTTTTACAGAATAACGGTGTTAATAAGAGTTTTTCTCTCATCCAAATAATATGTGAATGGGATATTTCTAGAAAATGATAGTTGATTTCATTCGATGGATCATGATGGTGATCAATAATTAAAATTAAAGTCTTTTATTAATGGATCTCAAATAGGCTATTTTCATAAGTTTAGGCCTAAATAAAGACTTTATTTATTATTTTAGTGCGAGTCAAGCCAAAAAAAGTTGGATCAAATAGACCAACACCAAATCTCCCTTACCTTAGCCCAAAGAGTTAAACCAAATTAATTAATGAGCTTAAATCCCAAACTTGAATTTAACCCTCTACATTTGTCCCTTAACTAAAGTCCTTCAGATAAAGTTGAAAGAGTTTAGGTATCAAATGAGTCTTTCCAATGACTCAGGTGTGTGCACTATTAAACAACTACATCATTGTCAAATTCATTTGAGAATTGTTAAGTGTATGAATTTACAGCACCTCTTAATCGTATGTCATGCTTTAATTGGATTGAGTTACATATTGCCCCCAATAGAACATTTTGAAATAAATCTTCTTTAAACTATCTTTTCTTGAGTTGATTTATCTCTTTGATTTAATCTATATGAGTTATTGATTCCATTGAGTTGAATTTATATGCTAAATTCACATTTGCGATCTCATTGAGTTGACTCCATGTATCAATATTGTCTTGATTTTTTTCTCATTTAAGAGCATCATTTTTATAAGGTTTTCACATATAATGTAAATAGTTTGTGTTAAGCAAATCTTAGTTGAATGAGTCTAATATACTAGGCTTTTTGAGTGGTTGTGTAACACATAATGGCCCAAACAACAATCTCTTTTTCATTCATATCCAATACTTTAGCCAGAGAGAAAATGGTATCTGTATTCCTTTATTCTCCCATCTCTACTGATAGTTTGATAACCTTTCCTTTTTCTGTTTCCATTATGCAGCCGTATAGCCAACTTTTCCAAATTTCTTCCCTTTTTGCGACAACCTTAAGTTATAGCCGTAGGAACAAAAAGAAAAAATATACACTAGTAGCTCATTCTTCTTCTTCTTCTTATCAGCTATAGAGTAAGCTATAGCAACCCCTTCCTTTTCTCCTTTTTTTTCTCCTTTGTTTTTTTTATGTTCAAGAATTTTGAAACTTCACAGCCTTCTCTCGTTTTTGCAGCAGCTCCTATTTGCTTAAAAAGAAAACACTTGAGCAGGCCGGCTACTCACCAGGTAAGTGTCGCAAATCACGACATACGTTCCTGTTTTATTTACTCCTCTTTCTGTTCCATTTTAATACTAATTCCTTCGATTGCTCACCTCAACAAGTGTAGAGTATCCATTATTGGATGGAACTTGAAACAGGAAGCTAAACTTGAAGACCAAGTTAAAGTCACTTGAAGGATGGAGTTTAAAGAATAGGGCTATGGAGCAGTTCCATTTTGGCTGTAGTCAAATTTATTGTTGTTCATGTACCTCTATCTCAGGTTCAGCTTGTTGATGCCATTCGGAGTTCATTCTGCTCATGGAGCTCAGTTCTCTATTGGTTGTTTGGTTCTCGCTTTAGTTGAGATTTCTTTTCCTCTTGCATATGGATGTGAAGCTTGATCATATGCTGTTCACAAAAGATATCAATGACATTTGAAGAAGATGACTATAAGTCCTTTCATATCATTCCAACACATAGTAGCATTAAAATGAGGTGAGGTCAATCTTGATGTTTTGAGCTCATCACATGCTTCAAATTCATTTGATTTTTTATTTTTAAATTCCAGCATCTTCTAAACTTTGTTAGGAAATTTTCTTCATGCCCTACTTATCTTTTCAATGTCTTTTTCTCTCAAACTAAAATCATCACTTCTAGCTCTCAAATCCTGGAGCTATGGTGCTTAACTTGCCAATTTAACAATTAGGAACTATTATGGCTTTTCAACCCCAACCAAGACAATGTAGAAGAGCACAAATCCTCGAACCAAAGACATCCTTATCACTGCCAACTAATCATTTAGAGTCACTTGCAGGTATCCTTGTTTGATGAAATAGTGTATATTTTAGACCTTACAAGGAAAAAGGAGAAAATCCAATGCCTGTGGTAAGGAGGGCAAAGAGCACAAAAGTCAAGAGAGAGAAGGCTTGTGGGTTCTGGGTCGAGAAAGCGAGAAAGGAAGACAAGTGTTTGAGTTAAAGAGATAGGTGTTTGAGGAAGTGAAGGTATTGTGTAGGGCGGACTTGACGAAGTCAAGAGAGGGAAGAACAGTCCAGGGAAAGTAAATATCATCCATTATAATGGCTTTCAATGTTATCCCCGTTGTGAAAATAGACTCGATGATATTTGGGTAATGGTTTTTTATTTTTTAAATGCAATAAGGATAGAACTTGTGAATTGAAGCTTGTTGTGGTATGCGAGATGAATATTTAATATATGAATCCTAGATTTTACACGAAACGGGAGAAGGAAATATGTTTCTCCATAGCAAATATTCCTATATCTTTTTTTTTTTTCCACTTTTTCAATGTGAAACCGAGATCTTCTCACTGTCCATCTTTTGTAGGTAGTATTTCCAATATTTAAGAGCTCATAATCATATCTTGAGTGGCCACTATCTCGAACATACAACAATTAGTAAAGCATCTCAGTTTAAAGAGGATTTTTTTACCGTCTGGACTGCAATTGCTTGCAATTGAGGATTAAAAGTTTGCAATCGTAACTTGAGGACTACATCTTAAACTAGCAACAATCAGCAAATCGGCATGGTTTAAGGAGAGTAGACTCTTTAATACCCGAACCATGACTATTTGCCAACTAAAGATCAAAAAGTTTATGGTTGTAACTTGAGGACTAGATCTTATGCTTGCACTAGTTAACAAATCGACACGGTTTAAAGAAAGTAGACTCTTTATTGCCTAGACCATGATTGTTCACAAACTAAGGGCCAATGAGGACAATTCTACATTAATGGGTGACAATAAAGAGGTATAATGCTTGGGTCATGTGTAGCCTCCTTTTGTAATCTTCACAAAACCAATTGTAAATTATAATATGAATTGAACATGAGTCTCGAATCATAAGGGCATACACACACGAGCACATAAGAGGCGAGCGCAAGCCTTACACATGAGATGAACTAAACATGAGGCTAGGATGTTAATACATGAGAACATGAGCTTGTGAGTTGCACACACATGAATAAAACATGAGCCTTAGATATCAACACATGAGAGTTGAACAAAAACTCATAAACTGAGTACATACATTAATAAAACATGAGTCTTAAACATGATGTAAGTCTTGAGCATGATATGATCTTTGATCATGATATAAGTCTTTGAACATAGCACAATGAATTCTTCAACATGACGTAATGTGAGCCTTGAGCATATGAACCGATCATGAGCTTAGAATATGAACTTCACATGGGAATTGAACATGAGCTTCGAACCTCTTTAACATGAGTACTTATGAATTGAAAGTTTAAAATGAACACAACCCCCTTTAACATGAATAGTTGTGAGCTAAATCATGTGAAATGGACATAAAGCTTCTAAGTGAGCATAGTATATGCATAGAACATAAACCTTAAGCATGAACACGTAAGAGTTGAAAGCGAGTCTACAACTTAAGCATACATGAATCAATTATAAGCCTTTCAGATGAATACATAAGAGTTGAACACTTCAATTCAGCATAATCCCTTTGGTACATGTGTAGGCTTCTAATATGAGCACTTCTAAACCTTCAATATGAGTACGTGTAAGTTATGTATATGAATTGAACATGAAACTCTTGGCATGTGAGATGAATGTGAGTCTCGACATATGAGTCAAACATGAGCCTTGACACACAAGTCTTGATCATAAGTGAACATAAGGATTGCACTTAAGCATTGAATATGAGAGCGAACATAAGTCTTGAACATTAGAGTTGAATATAAGTGAGCATAAGCTATAATTGTAACCCTTGAACACGATTTATATGAGAATCAAGGATAAGCCCTAAACATGAGCCTTAACCATGATGTGAACCTTGAACTTGACATAATCTCAAAACATAACATGAGCCTTGAATGTAAAATAAATCTTAAACATATTACAAGTCTTGAGCATGATACAACGAGAGGCCTGAACGTGACGCCAGGTCTAAACATGATATGAGACCTAAATGCAATGCGAGTACTGAACACAATTTGAGGTGTGCACATCATGTAAGGCTTGAACATTACATAACCCCTAAACACAACATAAGGCTTAAGCATGATACAGGTCCTGGCATCATAGGATAGGCATTGCGCTTGAAATGTGAGCTAAACGTAAGTAGTCAAATCATGAACCTTCTCAACATAATGAGTAAACATGAGAGTTGATCATGGTGTGAGGCTTCATCTTAACTTGAGCCTTGATATGAGAGTTGAATATGAGTCCTTTAGCATAAACATACGCGAGATGAACATCTGAGTTGAACATAATTTCTTTAACATGAACATGCAAGAGCATTTGTGGGTTGAACATGTGAATTAAGCATGAACTTGGTAACAACATATGAATTGTCCTCTGATATAAACATAGGTGAGCCAAATCATCGAGTTAAACATAAGTCCTTAATAAGGCTTCATTCCTTATACGGCCCTTGTTGTTTTTTTCTTTTCTTCAACTTCCTACTTGTATAGTTAAATGATTTCTATCTCATTTGTATTTTACTTTACTAACTTGCTTACTTTCCCCAAGGGGTAGCAATCACAGTGGATGTTGCTACCACTTTTCAAGAGTAAATTATAGGACATAGCATGACATCATGTATGAGTAGTCTCGTGATGAATAACTCCACCCTTTACTAATACTCAAATCGCGTATAGGGGATATTTTAAACATGTACGGGGCATCAAATCATCGGGAGCATGCATGTATTAATCGTTGTACATGCATTAAGACTTATGTGTATGTACGCTTTGAGTACCATGAGCACACGCATGCTTTGAGCATCATAAGCACATGCGCATCAAGCCTTACAAGCTTATACATATCAAGTGTTGCGAGTACATGTACATTGAGTGCCATAAGCATATGTGCGCTAAGGCTTGTGCATACGGGCGTGTCAATCATCGCATATAAGGAATGTTATATGAAGTAAGTTCCATGAGTAACTATCATCACTATGCAAAATAACCTCTATATATACCATATTCATATATAACTCTCCTCCCCTTGTTACTAACATGTAGAAGAGGGACAACTCAATAAGCTATGAAGCATCTTATTCTTTCATGATATCATGGAAAACTAAGTTATGTTGTAATCTCTTAATTGTTGAGGATCATGCCCTAAGGGAGCATATCATCATACATACATGACAATACTGTCTGGATAGGAGTAATTATGTAGTTGACCATTTATAGCAGTACTCATTCTTGTAATCATCTTGATCACACAATCATAACTTATACTTTCTTGTACATACAAATTATAATTGAATATGTAGAATGGATAACCATAAAGCCCATTTATTGACAATCTATGTTCTTTTATTTTCTTGGAGCTTTCATTTGCTTTCAAGAAGCTATCTTGTCATTGTGCATATGAGAATGATAACTCTTCATTGATAGCAACATGGTAGGGAATAGTATAGTAAATGGTTTTGATCTCCTTAACAACTTGTAATGTCTTGAAAAACAGTAAGGAAACATATCTTGATTGAGTGGTAATACGACTAAGGATAATGCAGCCATTGCTAAAGAAGGTATTCGCTTAAGTTAGATCAAACCATGTTCTTAAAGAGTTCATATGCTTAGGAGTAATACATCAACCAAGCAACGATGTCGTTTAGTGAAAGGTAATAAAATCATCTCAATTTTTACAACATTGTGTAGTAAGGAGCAAATGCTCAACTTAGTCACTTTAGTATCAAGTAGCATGAATTTCAAATTTATCAATTAGCATAATTTTGAGATTGCTTAGACTTAATGATTAAAAGGGGGTCTAATGCAAATCGTGACTAAGAATAGACAAGACTGGATGCTAAATGGGCCCATCTTTATTGAAAGCTTGAAAGGAGTGATGAGGAATATGTGAATGAACAAAAGTAGATGAAAAGAAAGCAAACTCACAAATAGCTCCAATAGATGTGACACACTAATGGAACTTTTGAGAACTCACGATACAACTCGATATGATACATGAATTAGTTTGGTAAGGTTACTTATTACCTAGCCTTGGTCAAGGGTTAGGATAAGAGTAAAATGAGAGTAAACAAAATAGTGTTTACGAAAGGAAAATGTTAAGTGTATTAATGTTAATCTGATTATGGCTACAAATACAAAGGGTATTTATATCCAATAAGTTAAGGCAATTTGCCTAAAAGGAAAAAGTAAAAAAGGATATTACCCTAAAGAAGTAATTTACAAGAATACAAAAGGATAAAAATAAATATTCAAGAAAAACAATGATTAGTGTAGTAGATTCTATATGCAGCCTTGTACATGTGGTAGAGATACATTGGCAAGGCTATTAGAGGATGAGAACAAAAGTGTATGATTAGATTGCTTGTCTGAGCAGGGGTGGTTAAGGATCAGTCCAGGCTCTTTGTCTCTTGACCTCTCAATAAGGGTAATGCTGAGTAATTGGTAAGCTCGGATGTGAGTGAGTAATCGTGAAAGGTTTAGCTATTGTCTTGGTAATCTATAATTCGACACACTTTAGAGAGATGGGTAGTCATTCGGCTTGGCATACAGAGTGACTCAGTAAAGAATTACTCTGCTTCGATAGGAGTTGGCTAGAGTAAAAGGATCCACCTTACTAGCCTTTCCAATCATCGGGTTCCGCTACAAGTCAAAGGCCCGATAGCTTGATTCCTATCATTCCCTCTAAGTTGATTTAGATTTGGGATCAAATCTAAATGGTCTTCGATCAACTCTCCGTCAATGTGATATGGACTGAGGTCGACAATGTTGAAGGTGTTAGAAACCTCATAGTCTTTGGGCAGCTCTAACTTATATGCATTGTCATTGATCTTCTGGAGGATTCTAAAAGGTCCTTCAGCTCTTGAAAATAGCTTATTCCTCCTCTTGCTCATAGCTTATTCCTCCTCTTGCTCGGAAAACTTTCCTTACTGAAGTGTAGCCACACCAAGTCTCTCAGTTGGAATTGCTTAGCTGTCTTACCCTTGGCCTTCTTTCACATTCTTTTGGTGGATTGGTTAATCTACTGAGTAACTTTGTTGTAGATGTGGTGAAGGGACTGTGCTTAGGCTTTCATATCAAGGTCTTCTTATTCGGATTCAGGCACAAGGGTGTAATCGAGAGGCAACTCAAGATTGAAACCATAGACAACCTCAAAGGAGTTCTACTTGGTGGTATCATATACTATTCAGTTGTAAGTGAATTTGACTACCGGTAAGGAAACGTCCTAATTGACCAAGTTCTTACCCATTGTAGCTTAGAGCAGATATCCCAAAGTGCAGTTGACTACCTTTGTTTGGCTATTCGTTTAGGGGTGACAAGAAGTATTAAATAGTAATTTGGTCCTCATCCGTCGCTATAGAGTTCTCTAAAAATGGTTTAAGAACTTTAGGTCTTTGTCTAATACTACACTTCTCGATACGTCGTGTAGCCTAACAATTTCTTATAAGAAAAGAGAAGCAATAGCCGAAGTATCGTTATACGCCGTGTAGCCTAACAATTTCTTATAAGAAAGGAGAAGCAATAGCCGAAGTATCGTTAGTTTTGGAGCAAGGCATAAAGTGTATCATCTTACTGAACCTATCTACAACAACCATTATAGAATCTATGCTTCAGGCTGTTCGTAGCAGTCCGAGAACAAAGTCTATGCTTAAGTTGGCCCATGGTTTTATCGGAATAGTTAAAGGCATTACTTTCCCTTACTTTGCTCGGCATTTAGCCCTTTTGCATACAGTACAGCCTTTTACAACTTAGTGTACGTCAAGTCTCGTCTCACTCTCGACTAGAAGAAATAGCCATTCAATAGTTCGTAAGTCTTTCTCTCCCCAAAATGCCTAGAGAGTCCTCTATTATGGGGTTCCTTAATAAGCAATTCTCATAGAGAATAGGTCAGCACACACAATTTCCCCCTTCGGAACAAGTACCCATCATCCACATGGTACTCATTTACTATCCTTCTATCGACACATCACACAAATATGGGTCCGAAGTGTGAATCCTCAGAGTACTGCTCCTTAATGCTGGTAAACCCAAACAATCTAATCTATAGTTCAGTCAAGAGTACATGCCTCTTCGAAAGAGCATTTGCAACTACGTTGCTCCTTTAAACTATTCTGTAGTTGAGGTCCCTTGAGCTTCTCACTGTGATAGGCAATTGGTTGGCCTTGCTGCATTAGGATAGTGCCTATTTCAATGCTTGATGCATCACACTTCAGCTCAAATATTTTCTCAAAGTTAGGTAGAATTAATACAGGGGTAGAGGTCAATCTTTCCTTCACTGCAACAAAACTCCCATCTTCCTTTTCTCCCCATCGGAAGTCGATATTCTTCTTTGTCGACTCAGTAAGGGGTATGGTGAGGGTGCTAAAATTTCCGATGAATCTTCTATAAAATGAACCGGTCTATGGAAACTTCTCACTTCGGCACAAGTAGTAGGGGTTGGTCACTCAATGATTGCTCAGATCTTTTTGTTGTCCACTTGTAAGCCTTGTCTACTTATTACGTAGCCCAACAAATACCACTTTCTCTTAGTAGAAACAACACTTCTTAAGGTTACCGAATAATTTCTCGGTATGGAGGATATTTAGTACGAGTTGGAGATGTTCACAATGACTCGGTATATTGGTACTGTACTAGGATGTCGTCAAAGTATACCATGACACACTTCTATATCAAATGTCTTATCACATGATTCATCAATCTCATGAAAGTGCTCAGGGCATTCGACAAGCCAAAGGGCATGACCATCCATTCATAAAGTCCATGTCGAGTTTTGAATACTGTTTTCCACTCGTCTCCTATCCTCATGCGAATTTGATGGTAGTTAGACTTGAGATTAATCTTGTTGAAGATCTTAGCTCTACTTAATTCATCTAACATATCTTCCAATCTTGAAATAGGATACATGTATTTGATAGTAATATTATTCATAACTTAGTTGTCAACACACATCCACCAGGTATCATCCTTTTTTGGCACTAAAAGTGTCGACAAAGCACAACGACTGAGACTTTCCCTAACATATCCTTTCTTTAGTAACTTATTGACTTGACATTGGAGTTCAAATGCCTGTTTGGGATTCATCCAATAGGCTGGCTTATTCAGTAGGGCAACACCAAGTATTAAGTCAATAGAGTATTCTATGCCTCGTAGTGGGGGCAATCCTTCGGGTAATTGTTTTGGGAACAGGTCGGCGTACTCATCTAGCAACTCCTTTACCTCTTAGGGCAGTTTACCTCAGTCCTTCAACTTTAATAGTCGCCTGACCAACATGAAGGTTAGCGCATAAGCTTTAAGGGCCTCTCGAGGCTTGGCTCTACTCATCATCAAAGACTTCCTTGATTCGTGAACTAGTTTTGTCTGTAGTTTATTAACTTCTCTCGATAGCATAGGGTTTAGTATCATCTTCCCACCATCCTTCTCAAACACTTACGTGTTCTTATATCCATAATGGATAACTCTTCTGTCAAATAGCCATAGTTGGCTAAGTAATACGTATGAAGCATACATAGGCAGCATGTTACAAAGAATGTTGTCAGAATAATTTCTGATAGTGATTGGTAGTAGTACTTATATGGTGACGTATAGTGCTCCCTTCTCACTTGGCCAATGTAACTTGTATGGCCTTAAGTGCTTGGTAGTCGGCAATTTCAACCTTATGACTAGATCGGTTGATGCTACATTAGTGCAACTTCAACTATCCATGATTAATGCGTTCACCTAATCTTTCACCCTATAGGTAGTATGAAATAGGTTCTCCTTCTGCTCCTCTTCTCATGAGGGTTCTATGTTCATTGTGCGTTAGATAGCTAAGGTCAATTGGTTTAAGTCCTCAGCAAACACATCCTCTTTAATAAGTTCTTTCTTGATAGTGCTCTCCTCCTCCTTAGGTTCATCATCAGTAATTTCTATTTCTAGCTTCGGGATGTCTCCCTTCATGACTATAGTCCTTTAGTTTGGGCACTAAACAACCATATGTGTGAACCTTTGGCACTTGAAGCACTTAATCTAGCTCATCTTCTTGCTAGATCCTTACCCTTTCTCATAAGTTTAGGTTGGCATGTCACTGTTAGGTCAGCCTTTCTATTCGGCTCGAACATTTACCTTTCAGATTGACTTGGTACTTAAATAAGCTTGATGACTCATCTGTTCGGGTATTCTGGTCGGTATTCTCTGCCTTTGTACTCGTTGGGTTGTTCTAATAGCTTCATCCATTATGGTAAATCATTGAAGCTCCACAATTTCTCGAATGTCACTTCGCAACCCAATAGGAAACCTAAAGATTGTTAGTGCTGGTGATTCCTCCACTTCACATCGAATCATGAGCATTTGGAATTCTTGAACATATTTATCAACTATTCAACCTCCTTACCTTAGCTCTTAAAGCAAGTAAAAGTGTCTTACAGATAAGTATCTAGTACAAATCTATTTCTCAGTATTCTTTTCATTTCAAGCTAAATATTAATCTCTTTGTAGTCTTCTTGTCTCCTCATAGCCTGGAAATTCTTCTACTACATGGCGGCATATTCGAAGAACTCAATAGTAGTAGTTCTTACTTTCTCATAATCCTTACACTGATAATAGTTAAAAACATGCTCCACTTTCTCTTCTCATTCTAAATATTCATTAGCACTTCCAGACCCATTGAAGCTTGGACTCCGAAGCTTCACATAGTCAAATGCTCTAGGGACTCATACTTGCTCTTCTTCTTCATAATACTCTTCCTCATCTTCTTCTTCTAAATTTCTTAAGTTAATCTTTCTTCTTACTCATCTACCTACTCCTTTACCTCAAACTAGTCAAGCTAGGTTCTAACCTTTAGCAAGTCAAGTAGCTTGTGGGGTATTAGGCACGGCTTCAGCAGGTCGATAAGCTAACTTGTAAATAACTCAAGTTAAATCTATTAAGAGGTTAGCCATCTTATTAAGTCTCTTGTTAGTGCTCTTAGGGATTCCTTGAGACTATTAGCCATGGTGGATAACTCTACTATTGTCATCTCCAACACCAATGTTTATAATCGGGTCAGTCATTTTCTTCGTAGATTTAAAGCTTAAACTCTTCAATTAGGTAGTTTAGCAAACACTTCCACAAACTAGAAAAGTAATAACTAATAAGCATAGCAATCAAACGAACACGATAACTTGCTCCATTTCATACTTGCAAAATAGAGTATAAACAGAACTTCGAAAACAAACTGTAACTTAAACGAAACCTCCACTCTGATACCAAGATGATGCAAATTGTGACTAAAAACAGAGAAAGCCAGATGCTGAATGGGTCTAAGCTTATCGAAATCTTGAAAGGAGCGATGGAGAATATGCGAATGAGTAAAAGCAGTTGAAAAGTAAGCAAACCCACGAACATCTCCAATGGATGTAACGCACCAATAGAACTTTCAAGGACTCATGGTACAACTCGATATGACTTACGAATTGGTCTGGTGAGGTTACTCGCAACCTGACCTTACTCAAGGGTTAGCCTAAGAGTGAAATGAGGTAGACAAAATAGTGTTTAAGAGAGGAAAATGTCAAGTGTATTAATGTCAATTTGATTACAGCTACAAATACCAAGGGTATTTATACCTAATAAGTTAGGGCAATTTACTTAAAAGGGAAAAGACAAAAAATGTATTATCTTAAAGAAATAATGTACAAGAATACAAAAGGATAAAAATGAATATTTAAGTAAAGCAATGATTAGTGTAGCAAATTCTATACGCGGCCCGATACACATGTAGAGATGCATTGGTGAGGCTGTTGGAGGACGTGAATAAAAGTATATGATTAGATTACTTGTCTTAGCAGGGATGGTTAAGGATCAGTCCGGACTCTCTCTCTCTTAAGCTCTTAGCAAGGGTGATGCCGAGTAATTGATCAACTCAGACGTAAGTGAGTAATTGTGAAAGGTTTAGTTGTTGTCTTGGTAATCTACAATTCGGTACACTTCAATGAAATGAGTAGTCATTTGACTTGGCATACATAGCGACTTGGTAAAGAAGTACTCGGCTTTGGCAAGAGTTGGTTGGAGTAAAAGGATCCGCCTTAATAGCCCTTCTAATCATTGGGCTTGGCTGTAGGTCAAAGGCCCGGTAAGCCGATTCCTATCAGGGTCTCTTAGGTCATCATATGCATTGCGGCAAGACTTGTGCTTGCTTGATGAGAATCAGCCTCTGATTATGTCCAAGCCGATGCTGACCCTCTAAAAGAAGATATCGACTTGTAACCCGAGGCCGAACAATTTAAGGCCGAGACCAAATAGCTTTCGCTGAGGCTAAGTAAATGATAAAAGGTCAAGGGGAAGAAAAGGAGCCACTTGGCAACAAGCTTATCATCTGTTGAGAAAATAAAAGATCATACGATCGAGGATTTAGGACTAAAGAACCATTCAGCATGATCCCAAGAGACTAGTGTCGACTAATTCTAGAACTCGGTAATTATGGGCCAACCTCTCTAGTGTCTCGACTAAGCTACGCGAGACGTTAAGGACCCCTTCCTGAACCCGTACATCCAACTGCCAACCTCATCTGGTTCGGATACTACTCCTCTTAGGACATGCTGAGTGACTGAATGCCGAGTCTTGTAAAACGCACAGTTTTGTATTCCTGTATGTGTTTTCCTTCATTTTATTTATGTAAGCCAGTAGTAATGCATAGATTATATTTTATGTTCATTGTTGTCTTCTTTTAATCGGTTAAAGGGGGCTTCATTACTCCCATTCAAATGTAAACTATCTTGCAAAACTAGTTATACACGCTAAGGAGACTAATCTCTTACTGTACAGCTATAACAGGAGAAGCATAAACAAACACTTGTCACATTCTTGTAAGGCAATATCAATGATAGAAAAAGAAACTTCTTTCATTAATGGGAAGTGGCCATTACCTTATTTACGTATGAAGTATAAAAGAAAATCGAAGTATAATCAATAAGGAGATATTCTAACTATTAGCAGTTCTTCACACTTTTTAACTTATATGGGTGAAGAAGGCTATGGTGAAGAAATAGACAGAAGGTATAGGTTCGTTTTTCATAAACAGCTTCTTCCATTGTGCTAGTGTAAGTGTGTAGAACTGTACTTCATTCGATATCCTCTTAAGGAGAAGGGAAGGATCTACCTTGTCCGTGCTAATCATAGCGGAGTTGGTAAATGATCATGCTATACTTTTCTTTATGTCGACTATTTGTTTAATTCTTTGTAGGTAAGAAATTGGTCAAGGAGTTACCCTATCCATTGACATCCAAGCTGCTGAGGTGACGCCAAGTTAAGGTAAAGCCGACCACGAAAGTAGCAAACCCCAAAGGCAAGGCCGTAGGCCGAGATCAAGGGTAGGAGAGATAAATAAGTTGAGTTGACTACTCTACCCTAAGGGATTCCTCTTGTTAGTCTCCCTACAAAGCCACTAGCTAATGAGCCTATAAGCATGATTGCTCCCTCCATCAATTCTACCGTTACCTCTATACCTATAATAATGGAGAATGAACTTGCTAGCATCAAAGAGCCGAATATAGTGATGCTTACCCCCTCTAACTAGGGTAAGGAAGGGGTAGCCAAGGCTAGTGCCCTAGTGGAGGCAATTGGGCAAAAGAGGAAGGCCCTTGAAACTGCAACGGACAAGGCCCTTGAGGCAAAGAAGATGAAGAAGGGGAAGGCACCTATCAATCGGTCGAATGTGTGCGATTAGTCTTCGGGTCATCCTTACGGGTCTACCAACGACCTTAGAGATTCCTCTTATGAAGTTCTAAACAAGTTCCTATGTTTCGGATAACACTAGACTCATTCAAGGACGTATTGTACAACTCTCAGAATGAGGAGCTATGCCTTAGAGGGAGCAAATCCAAGACCAGGAAGGCCATGGGGAAGCTCTTAAGGTTGAAGTGGGAGGTTTATGACAATGAAATTACATTGTGCCACTAGGGTCTCAGTCCCCAAGCCTTAATGGGATCATACACCCTTGGTGATTGAGCTATCCTCGAAGACCTGTTGAAGATGGTAGGGGATTTTCCCATAGAGATTGTAAGTCACTTGAGCTTGCTTATTAGGTAGGTAAGTCTTCATCTCTTTAAATTGACATCTTTCCTTATTGACACTACATTAGTTATAGTTCATGTGTTTCTTTGCAGTACCATAGCTAGGTGTTGTTCTAGCTTGGCAACTGCAACAAGTTGCTGAATGAGGTAAAAGGACTTCGTGTGGCGATATTTAACATATAGAAGGGCCTAAAGGAGGCAAAGTTCTCCTTTAGCAAACATGTAGAAAAATTTAGCAAGGTTAACTAGCGCTTGTGTCGCTCTTATGTGCAAATGATTGCGCTTAAGGTGAAACTGTAGGAAGTAGAGTAAGGTCGGGCCGATGCAGAGAAGAACACTAAGTGTATTAGTGAACTCAGGACTCGGCTAGAGGACTAGCATAGGACAAAGGCTCAACTTTCTTAGAAGTTAGATGAAGAGAGGAAGGTAAAAGAAGAGCTTGAAAAAGAAAATGTTAAATTAAAGGTATCGATCTCTAGGTTAAGGATTAAGCTTGCAATAAAGGTATCTGAATGCAATAGTGCTAAAACAACATCGCTAGAGTTGGTTGATCAAAAGGTTAGGTTAGAGAAAATAATCTAAGAGCTCCAAAAAGAAACCTCAAAGATGAAGGAGATCATCTCTAAATTGGAGAGTGGGGAGATGCTTAGTGAGGCCATTGCTGACAAGGCCGTCAAGGACTTCTATAAGATGAACCGATGGTTAGAGGAGCTAAAGGACCTCTTTACTAAGTGTACTCGGTTTATTCGGGACAAGGTGCTTACTCATCAACTTGAGCTCAACCTGAGCTTTTTGGGTTGGTTGGATGCTCTTACTCATTAGGAGAAGAAGGCCGCCTAAGCAACAGAAAGAGAAGCTGCTTAAGCAGGTAATATGGTCTGAGGCATCTCTTTTACTGTTAGGGATGGTTGAGACATTACTCTATCCACTTCTACCTCAACAGCTCAGGAAGAGGTCATTCCTAAGAGTATTTCTCAAGATGATCAGGGTCAGGGTGATCTTCTTACTGACCTAAGCTAGCAGATCTCAACCCTTCCATCTGTAACCCTAGGCCAATCATCTTAGGAGTAGGGGCCATAAGTGGATCGGCCCTCAAAATGGAATGAAATGTTAGATTTTTTAGAGCTTCTAGAGTTTATTGATCCAAGATAATAAGTAGTTGTCATATTTCACCTTTTTTTATACAACAAGCCGGGATGTTGACCTTAATTCTATAAATCCCCTTTTTATTAATGCAATATGAGTTTCTACATTCTGTGTACTAACTTTGCTTTCTATAATTCAATTCCTATCAATACCTTTTGCTTTTTTATTTGGTTTGTTGTGCTTGTTTAGTAGCATATCCTCACACTTAGTCATTTGCATGTTCATGTCTAGCTGTTTAGTCATAAAGCTAATTTAGGGATAGTCTAATACGTCTATAAGGAAGTTCCTCAATTGTACAAGGAGTGTTTCCTTTTACTAAGGTTACCCGAGGGGGTTAGGTTTGTGGTATTTTGACTTGCCTGAATAGTAAAAGTTCCTCAATTGTGTAAGAGGTGTTTCTCCTTACTAAGTTTACCCAAGGAGATTAGGTTGGTAGCATTCCAACTTGCCTAGATAGTAAGAGTTCCTTAGTTGTACAAAGGATGTTTTCTCTTACTAAGATTACTCGAGGGGGTAAAGTTGGTAGCATTTCAACTTGCCCGAATAGTAAGAGTTCCTCAGTTGTGTAAGGGGTGTTTCCCTTTGCTAAGGTTGCTTGAAAGGGTAATGGGTCCATTCACCCTTTAAGAGCTTGGACTTTATATGAGAGTAAGGGAGAGAAAAAAGTAAAAAAGTAGATAATACTCTGTGAAGAATAGAGATTTCATTGATATTCATAAAAACATTTACAAGGAAATTGTATATTAGTCAAAATATGGCTGAAGGTTATTGGCGTTCCAAGTGCATTGGTTGAGCTTGCCATCCAATCTTTCAAATCCGTATGCTTCATTCCCCAAGCTCTCTCTTCCTCTAACCGAGTCTTCCTAATTAAGAGCTAGCTTACCTTATCCTTTCCGTAAGCTTGTGGCCTCTGGCTTTCAGCAGACTAGGTTGCTAACCTTAAACTCCTTATGTCAGACCTTTTGATTGTAGTATTTGGCTGCCTGATGGTAAGTAGTTAGCAGAGTTGCAATGTGGTCTTTGATCTCTTTTATAGTATTGATACTAGCCTATAGTAGGGACTCATTGAGGATAGTGTTGGAACTTTGAGTTTGGATGTTAAGAAGCTTTAGCTTAATGGGAAGGACTACCTTCGACCCAAACGCCAAGCAAAAAGGGGTTTCGTTTGTAAAGGTATAGTAGGTAATCTAGTATCCCTATAAGATATTGGGTAGTTTGTCCACTCAAGCGCCTTGAGCTCAGTCTACCCTCTTCTTTAAGCTCTCAAGGATAACTTGATTAGCTGCTTCAACTTGATCGTTCGACTAAGAGTGGGCAACCGATGTGAAGTATGACGTAATGTGGTGCTTGGTGCATAATTCCTTGAACTTAGGATTATCAAATTAATGTTTGTTGTCCATGATGAGGATGTAAGGGGCCCCAAATCTGGAAAGGATGTTGTTTTGAACAAATGACTAAATGCTCATCTTAGAAATCTTAGCCACAACCATAATGATGTACTGTAGACCTCCTAAGGCCTTGGGGAAGGCGCCAAGAGTGCTAATGCCCCATTAGGTAAACGACCATGGACTAGTCAGGGGCTAGAGATTGGTGCTAGGGGCGTGACTAATTGGGGCATACTTTTGGCACTAGGAGCATTTCTAGGCAATTGCCTTGGCATCTTGCCTTATAGTAGGCCAGTAGTATCTAAGTTGTAGGGCTCGAATGTAGAAGGCTTAAGATTAGATGTAGTTGTTACACACTTCAGCGTAAAGCTCATCCATGACATGCGGGCTCTTATTTGGTTAAAAGCATTTAAGCAAGGGAAGTCTGACTCCCCTACAATATAGGACGCCATTGATCAACATGTAATTGGTGGCATGGTTTCTCAACTTCTTTGCCTCCCTCCTGTCTTCTAGGAGTGTACCCTACTCTAAGTAACTCCGAATAAAGTCTAAGTTCAGCTCTAACAATGCTGACGTAAGTTCTAAGACCTCGGCTGAGCTTAGAGTTATGCTCTTCTCTAACAAGTACTCTATAATAATGTTCCTTTTTTTTACCTTAGGCTTCTATATCCCATCAAGGAAGCGAGCTTGGACAACCAATTTGCAACTAAGTTTTCGATTGGGGAGATCTTTGTGATGGTCCACAAAGGAAACTTAGCTAGAAGACTCCTCACTTTCTCCAAGTATCTTACCATGGTGTTGTCCCTAGCTTTGTATTCACTTTAGACTTGCTGAACAATGAGCATCGAGTCTAAGAAAACTTGTAAGTGCTCAGTGTTAATCTCCTTATTTAGCTTGAGATTGATTATCAAGGACTTGTATTCAAATTCATTATTGTTGATGTCGAACTTAAACTTGAGGGCATAGCAAACTGTGATCTTGTACGGTCCAGTCAATACGAGACCTACATATCCACCCCCCCAAGGTAGATGATCCATCAATATGGAGAATCTACATTAGCTAATTATCCCCGAGTGGTGCTTCCTCTTCTCCTATGTATTCAATCATAAAGTTGGTTAGTACTTGTGCCTTATAATCTAACCGTAGTTGATATTGGATTTTGTACGTACTCAGCTCCATTACATACTTCACCACTTGTCCAAATGTATCTAGCTTTTGCAACAGTATTCATAATGGTTGGTGATGTGGACTATGACCAAGAAAAGACAAGGCTGGTCGCATGGATGGGTCCAAGCATATTGAAAGTTTAAAAAAGGGTGATGGGAAAACGCACGAGAGAATGGAAATAAATGAAAGTAAGCAAATCTACAAATAGCTTCAAAGGATATGACACACTAGTGAAACTTCTGACAACTCATGGCATGGCTCGATATGATGTATGAGTTGGTTTAATGAGATTACTCGCTACCTAGCCTTGCTTAAGGATTATGATAAGAGTGAAGTGAAAGTAAACAAACAAGGTTTACGAAAGGAAAACATCCAATATATTAATGATAATCTGATTATGCGATTAAATGTACAAAGGGTATTTATACTCAAGAATTTAAGGCAATCTACCTAAAAAGGAAAAGACAAAAAGGGTATTATACTAAACAAGTAATGTACAAAGCATACAAAGGGTAAAAATGAATATTCATAGAAAAACAATTATTAGAGTGGCAGATTCTATAAGTGGTCCTGGACACATGGTACAGATGCATTGATGATGTTGTTGGAGAATGTAGACAAAAGAGTACAAATTAATCAAGTGTCCAAACAAGGGTGGCTAAGGATTAGTTTAGGGTAAATATTTCAGCCTATCAACAAAAGTGGTACCAAGCAAGTTGTTCGGCTTAAATATGGCTAAGCAAGTATGTGACTCTTGGTTGTTGTGTATACATTCTTTAGGTTGGCACACAACTTCCAAGAGATGGACAATCATTCGGTACAACATTAAGAGTCGATCGACACTAAGGAGTAACTTGGCTTCAGCAGGAGTCGGCTAGAGTAGGAGGATTTGTCTCTTTAGCCCCTTTAGTCCCCATATTCGGCTGCGGGTTAAAGGCCTAGTAGCCTAATTCTTATCACACCTTTCGGGTTGATTTGGATTTGGGATGAAATCCGACTAGTCTTTGTTCAGTTCACTGTCAGGGTGATATGGGCTGAGTTGAAGGTATCCAAAACCCCATAATCTTTAAGTAGCTCCAATCTATAGGCATTGTCATTGATCTTTTGGAGGATTTTGAAGGGTTCGTCAGCTCGTGTAGATAGCTTGTTCCTCCTCTTGCTCAGAAAAATTTCCTTACTTAGGTGCAACCATACAAAGTCTCCAAGCTAAAATTGTTTTGTCGTCCTACCCTTGGCCTTTTCTCACATTCTTCTAATAGCTTGGTCAATCTGCAGAGTAACTTTGTCATAAATCTATTGTAGGGATTGTGCTCAGACTCTTACATTAAGGTCTTGCTTGGATACATGTATAAGGGTGTGATTGAGGGGTAACTCAGGATTAAAACTATAGAAAACTTCAAAGGAGGCCTACTTGGTGGTGTCATGCACTGTTCGATTATAAGTGAATTCAACCATAGGTAAATAGATGTCCTAATCAGCCAAGTTTTTGCCTCTTGCAGCTCAAAGCAGTGATCTTAAAGTGTGATTAACTACCTTAGTTTGGCCGTCAGTTTGGGGGTAACAAGAAGTACTGAAAAGTAGTTTAGTCCCCATTTGACACCACAAGGTCCTCTAGAAGTGGCTGAAGAATTTGGGATTTTTGTTGGAGACTACATTTCTCGACACATCATGTAACTAAACAATCTCTTGCAAGAAAAGAGAAGCGATAGTTAAAGCATCATTAGTCTTAGAATAGGACATAAAGTGTGCCATCTTATTGAATCTATCCATGATGACCATTATAGAAACTTTACCTTGGGCTATTCTTGGTAATTCGAGAACAAAGTCCACGCTTAACTCAGTCCATGGTCTTGTCGGGATAAGTAAAGGCATTACTTTCCCTTGTTCAACTCGGCTCTTGGCCCTCTTACATACAATATAGCACTTGACAATTTGATGCATATCTCACCTCATTCTTAACAAAAAAATAAATAAATAAATAACCACTTAACAATTCATACATTCTTCTCTCCCTAAAATGTCTTGACAATCCATCACTATAGGCTTCCTTGATTAGTAACTCCCTTAGTGAATAGGTCGGCACATATAATTTCCCTCCTTGGAACAATTATCGATCTTCCATATGATACTTGTCTATTGCCTTTCCATTTGTGCAATGCCTTAGTATGGGTCCAAAGTGCGGGTCTTGAGAATATTGTTCTTTAATATTGGCAAACCTAAACAATCTGGTCTATAGTCTTATCAGGAGTGCATGTCTCCTTGAAAAAGCATCTACAAATACGTTGCTCTTTCCTTGCTTGTACTTGATGAAAAAATTGAATCCCTAAAGGAATTCAATCCACCTCGTTTGTTGCTTCGATAACTTAGTTTGACTTTAAAGGTACCTTAGGGATTCATGGTTAATATAGATGACAAATTCTCTTGGCAATAGATAATACTGCCATACTTAGAGTGCGCGAATGAATATTAAGAGTTCTTTGTCATACATGAAGTAGTTTGGTTGAGGTCCTCTGAGCTTTTCACTGTAGTAGGCAATTGATCGACCTTCCTGCATCAAGACAGCACTTATTTCAATGCTTGACATATCACATTCCAACTCAAATATTTTCTCAGAGTCAAGTAAAGATAGCACAGGTACAGGGGTCAATCTTTCCTTTACCTCGGCAAAGCTTCTCTACTCCTTTTCTCTCCATTTGAAGTTGGTGTTCTTCTTTGTTAACTCAAAAAGGGGTGCAATGAGGGAGCTGAAATTCCTTATGAATCTCCTATAGAAGAAAGCTAGTCCATGGAAACTTCTCACATCGGTATAAGTAGTAGAAGTCAGCTAATTGACGATAGCTCGAATTTTTTTGTTATCCCCTCATAAACCTCCTCCACTTACTACATAGCCCAATAATACTACTTCTTCCTAGAAAAAGCAACATTTCTTAAGATTGTCAAATAATCTCTTAGCATAGAGGACATTCAATACAGTACAGAGATGTTCGTAGTAACTCGGCATGTTAGCAATGTACATTAGGATGTTGTCAAAGTACACTGCGACAAACTTTCCCATTAGATTTCTTAGCATATGGTTCATCAGTAGCATGAAAGTGCTCGGGGCACTCGATAAGCCAAATGGCATAACCATTCACTCATAGAGTCTATGCTGAGTTTTGAACACAGTCTTCCACTCATCTCCTAGCTTCGTGTGAATTTGATGGTAGTTAGACTTTAGATCAATCTTGCTAAAGATCTTAGCTCCACTCAATTTATCCAACATATCTTCTAACTTAAGAATCGAGTACTTATATTTGATCGTTATCTTGTTCACAGCTTAGCTATCAACACACATTCGCCAAGTACCATCCTTTTTCTACATTAGGATCGCCAAAATAACACAGGGGTTGAGACTTTCCCTAACATATCCTCTTTCTAGTAGCTCATTGACTTGTCGTTGGAGCTTAGAAGCCTATTTGGGACTCATTTGACAAGTTGGCCTATTCGGTAGTGTAGCGTTGCGTATCAAGTCAATGTAATATTCTATGCCTCTAAGTGGTGGCAATCCTTCCGGCAACTGCTTTAGAAATATGTTGAAATATTCATTTAGCAACTCCCTTACTTTAAGGGGTAATTCACCCTGCTCCCTCAACTCTAATAGTCACTTGATAAACATGAAGGTTGGCGTGTTGGCTTGAATAGCCTATCGAAGCTTAGCTTTACTCATCATCAAAGTCTTCTTTAATCCTCAAGCAAGTTTAGCCTACAATTTGTTAACTTGACTTGGTAGCATCGAGTTTAGCATAATCTTTCTTCCATCCATCTTGAACACGCAGGTATTCCTGTATCCATCATGGATAACCCTTCTATCAAATAGCCATGGTCGGCTAAGCAACACGTGTGACGCACACATGGGCAGCACATCATAGAGAATCTTGTTGGAGTAATTTTCGATTGTGATCGGCAGAAGCACTTATTGAGTGACATTTTGTACTCCCTTCTCACTCAACCAATGTAACTTGTATGGCCTCAGATGTACGATAGTTAACAACTTCAACTTTGTAATCAGATTGATTGAAGCTACATTGGTGCAACTACTACTATCCACAATTAGTGTGTATGCTTAATCATTCACCCTACAGGTGATATGAAATAAGTTATCCCTCTGTTCCTCCTCATGTGAGGGTTCCAAGATCATCCCACGTCAGAATACCAGGATCAACTAATCTAGGTCCTCGGCAAATACATCCTCTTTAATCAGTTCATTCCCCTAAGCAATTTCTTTATCAGCAACAATTTCTTCCTCTGGTTCCTCGTTAGTACTTTCCACTTCCAACTTCGAGACGTCTCCTTTAATGATCATAGTCTTTTGGTTCGGGTATTGAGCAAACATATGTCCAAACCTTTGGCACTTGAAACACTTGATCTGGTTAGTTTTTCTTCTAGATCCTTGCCCTTTCTCCTACATTCGAGTCGCTACGTCACCTTCTACTTGGCCCTTTTGGTCAGTCCTGACATCCCCTTGTTTGATCAGATTGGTACTTGACTGACTTTGGTAGCTTTCCTAAATAGGTCGGCTTGACTAAACTGGTTGGTTAGTCGACAGTCGAGTTAGCATTCGGCTCCTTCTTCACCTTTCCACTTGTTGAGCAGTTTGTATGGCTACATTCATTGTGGTAAATTGTTGGAGTTCCATAATGACCTGGATGTCACTCCTCAATCTAGTAAGGAACCTAGAGACTGTTTGTGCTAGTGGTTCCTCTACTTCACAGTGGATTATAAGCATTTGGAATTCTTAAACATACTTGTCAATAGTTTAGCCTCCTTGTCTCAGCTCCTAAAGCTAAGTAAATGTGTCTTACAGATAAGTATCTAGCACAATTCTGTTTTTGAGTATTCTCTTCATCTCAGGCCAAGTATTAATTGCTCTGTATCCTTCTCGTCTCTTCATAGCCTAGAAATTCTTCCACTACATGGCGGCATATCCAAAGAACTTAACAGTAGCAGTTCTCACTTTCTTGTAATCTTCATATTGGTAATAGTAAAAAACATGTTTCACTTTCTTCTCCCAATCCAAGTATTCATCCACGCTTCAAACCCATTGAAGTTTAGAATTTGAAGCTTCACATGGTTAGATGCTCATAGTGCTCAAGCTCTCTCTTCCTCTTCTTTGTACTCTTCTTCTTCAACATCGTCTATTTCTCGCAAGTCAATTCTTCTTCTCACTCATCCACCTATTCCTCCACTTCGAACTTATCAAGCTCGATTCTGACCTCTAATAGGTTAGGCAGCTTGTAGGGTATTATGTGCAACTTCAGCAAGTCGATAAGCTAATGCATGAATTGCTTGAGTTAAATCTACTAAGAGGTTAGCCACCTCATTAAATCTCTCGTCAGTACTTTTAGAGATGCCTTAGGATTGTCGACCATGGTGGACAACACTACTGTTGTCGTCCCCAACTCCAGTATTGATACTTGGTTCAGTTATTTTCTTTAACAAACTTAACCCTAAATCTTCAAGTCGAAGTTACAACTAACACTACTTCTCCAATCCAGCAATACACATTCCCTTCAAACTAGAAGCTCAATATTTAGTAGATATGGTAGCTAAATCAATACAAAAAAATTACTCTATTTCACACTCTTAAAAACAAAGTATAGACAGAACTTTGAAACAAACTCCTATAATCCAAATGAAACCTCCGCTCCAATACCAAGATGATGTAGACCAAGACTAAGAATAGATAAGGCTGATTGCAGGGATGGGTCCAAGCTTATTGAAAGTTTAAAAAAGGGTGATGGGAAAATGCGTAAGAGAATGGAAATAAATGAAAGTAAGCAAACCCACAAACAGCTCCAAAAGATATGATGCATCGTTGGAACTTCCGAGGACTCATAGCACAGCTCAATATAACATATGAGTTGGTTTGGTAAGGTTACTTGTCACCTAGCTTTGCTTAAGGATTATGATAAAAGTGAAGTGAGAGTAAACAAACAAGGTTTACGAAAGGAAAACATCCAATGTATTAATGATAATTTGATCATGCAACTACATGTACAAGGAGTATTTATACCAAGAATTTAAGGCAACCTGCTTAAAAAGAAAAAAAACAAAAAGGGTATTATTCTAAAGAAGTAATATACAAAGTATACAAAGGGTAAAAATGAATATTCAAAGAAAAACAATGATTAGAGTAGTAGATTCTATAAGTGGTCTTGGACATGTAGCAAAGATGCATTAGTGATGCTATTAAAGGATGCAGACAAAAGAATATGAGTTGATCGAGTGTCTGAGTAGGGGTGGTTGAGGATTAGTTCAAGGCAAATCTCTTAGCCTCTTTACAAGAGTGATGCCAAGCAAGTGTTTAGCTTAAATATGGTTGAGCAGAAATGCAAAGCTTGGTTGCTATCTAGACATTATTCAACTTGCCACATAACTTCCAAGAGATGGGCAATCATTCGTACGGTATTGAGAGTCAATTGGCAATAAGGAGTAACTTGGCCTTGGCAGGAGTTGGCTGGAGCAAAGGAATTCACCTTGTCAGCTATTCTAGTCCTCAAGCTCAACTGCGAGTTAAAGACTTAGTAACTCGATCCCTATAATCTGGTTTGTAAACAAAGTGATCTGATGCGCTTGGAAATAAGGCTTGAGCTGATGTGTCAAGATGACGATGGACAAGGTGAATTTCTCTACTTTGGTATACTTGACCTCAGGCCCCTAGAGTATGTGGTTGATGTAGTAGACAGGGCTTATGCTTTCTCCCTTCTGCTGTGACTAGTAGAGAAGAGAGTGCCCGGTCGCTAATGGCTAGGTACAAATAGAAGTCCTTACCTGAATAGGCTCGAAGAGGTTTAGAGGGTATACGAAGAAGTCCTATAGTTGCTTAAAGGCTACCGCACACTAAGGAGTCCATTTAAAACCCTTGGGATTCTTGATGATTTTGAAGAACTCAATGCATTTTTCTACGCTCTTAGAGACGAATATACTCAACCCTATACGTCTCGGATCGAGGAAGGGGGCTTCATGTCCTTAATAGCCTTTATCTTTTTAAAATTAGCCTCAATTCCTCTCTAGATGACCGAAAAGCTAAGAAATTTGCTGGAGTTGACCCCAAATATGCACTTTTAGGGTTTTAGCTTCATGTTATGTTTCCTTATCTAATCGAAGATTTCTTACAAGTCCTTGACATGATAATTGGGTTACTTGCTCTTGACTATCATGTCATCGATGTACACTTTCATATTGTACCCAAGTTAAGGCTTGAAAAACTTTGTCATTATATGCTGATATGTTTCCCCAATATTTTTTAGGCCAAAGGACATAATTGTGTAGTAATACATGCCATGGACTTTGTCTTTCTAGTCCATCTTAATCTGATTATTACTCCAGAAGGTGCTAATGAAGCCGAATAAGGTGTGTCCTAAAGTGGAGTCGACTAATTGGTTGATCTTAGGAAGAGGGAAGTAGTCTTTTAAGCAGGCTTTGTTGAGGTTGATATAATTGTAGACACCCAATTTCTGCCACTCTTTATTTTAGGATTATTTTCTTTTTTTTTTCTTTTTAATTTTACAGGGCCAGGTTTTAAAAAATTATTTTTGAAAAATTTAAAAAATTGAAAAAAGTAAAAAATATAAGGTATCTGAGTTGAGTTAATTAATCATTTAGGATTGAATTAGACAATTGTTGAAAATGTATATAGGATTTAATAAATTCCTAGTCTCTAAATAATTCAACTTCATTAGAAAAACATTTTTTTTTTAAATAGTCCAGTGAAATATAAAGTGGATTTTTATCCAATTTGAAAATATTTTAATTGGACTAATTAAAATAGACTCAAGATTATTAAATGGTTAGCATATATATATATATATTGGGCTATATTAAAAGGTCGTGGTCAATTTAAAATAAGTTAGACTAAGTTAGACCCAAGGTAAGAGGCTGTAAGCCCCACAACTAGCCATTCGAGGTTTCGATCGGTTGAAAAACTCGATCGAACCTAAATTATAAAGTAAATATAGAAATATTAGTAAAAATGACCTCATAAACGTGAATTTAAGAAAATAAGTAGTAAAATAGGAAACTATAAAATTTTCAAATTTTAAGCATAATAATTGCTAATTACCGAAAAGGCGAAAAATGTAATATAATAATTAATAAATTACTAGAGATAGATTATATGTACACTAAAAATTTTAGAATGACCAAAATAATAATTAAGAATGTTCACATGTACCCCACATGTATTTACGTATAGATAAAAATACGTGAAATTACCTAAATTGGCCAAAAACTAAGTAAATAATTAAAGAAAATTATAAATTAATTATGGAAAAATAAAAAAAAAAAATCAAAAGAGGATAAGATGATCCAAATCAGGTCGTGGCATGTCAGGATTTGCAAAATAAAGATCAACCAATTAAAATTAGGCAACACAAAAGCCAAAAATCAAGGAAATTAGGCAAAGTTATGTCTAATTAATGCATAATAATTACCAAAATCATCTATAAATAGGGGAAAAATTTTCAGAACTCATTTGGGAAGTGAGGAATCTGAGAAAAATCGAGAGACTAAAAAATTTGAGAGAAAATTCAGAAAACAAAAAAAGAAAAGAAAACTGTGTAGATTGGGTAAGTGAGCCAAACCCACACCTCATCACCACCTGGGACTGAGCCACCACCACCACCCCACTCCAGACCCACCGTCTGGGCCGGCCGACAAGCTTGGACTGGGTTTGGAGGGCTAGAAAGCATCGAACCGGGTTAGTCCCATAATTACACCGATTTTGTGTAAATTCTTAAAATTAGTTATTTTGTTCATAAAATTATAAAACTTGTTATTCTAAGGTTTTATTATATGTAGATTTAGAGAAAAATAGTGATTTAGTTTGATCACATCTGGAATTATAGGGTTCTTAACAAATTGAACAAAACTGAGTATGATTAGAACTAGAAATAAATAGGCTTAAGAGTGTAGTTTGGAGATCAATTTTTTTTTGTAAGATGCTTATGTGATATAGAACAGTGCTATGAAGCCATTTTTCTAAAATTAATTTTTGAAATTTTTAAGTTAATTTTTAGCCCTAAAATGATAGGAAAATGGGGTAATTTTGAGTTAATTAAGTGATTAAGATACTAATTACTGATTTAGATAGTAATTAGATGCTTAGGGATGTTAATCTCTGATGTGGAAACCTAATCCTAATCTTTGAAGCATTAAGTATAGTTAATTTAGGAAATTAGGTAGTTATTACAAGAAATTAGTAATATGTGAAATTGAAAATTAATAAATCTAAAAAATTAGGGTTATTTTGGTAATATTATAATAGAAATCAGAATAATATTAAATCTGAAATAACATTTAATTTTAAGTAAATGTATAAAAATGTAAGATTTTCTTACATTAGGAGTAAATTCGGTACACTAATAAGGATTTAAATGTACCGAGTAGAATAAAATACTAATTAGAGGTAATAATGGTATTTAAGAGATCGGGAAGTAATGTGATTAATTTCACATTATAAGTTAAAATGAATTTCTAGGGTTCGAGTATAAAATAATACTTATAAATCAAACTAGAACCTAATTTAGAAATCGATGTGGAAACCGAACCTGAACTTAACCCTAAACCTAGAATAATTAGAAAAGACTTAAGATCTAGATAATTAGCCATATTAAACCCTAAACAAAACCTAATAATAAGCGTTATAGGATAAAATGAACCTAAAATAGTTATACGAAAAACTGAAATCACGTTTGTATTATAGAGATGATCGGCGATGGCCTGAGCAAATCGGACTTTGAGTGAGTGAGCGAGGAGTCGAGGTAAGTTGGGATTAATACAATGCTGTATTTTGGAGGCTTGAGATTATGCTTGGTTGTGCTTGTTAGATAGTTGGATGTGTGCATGTGCTTGATTATGAGTGATGTTATGATTTTGTTTGTTGCTCGACATGCATTGTATGATTTATATGAAATGATTGATCACCCTAAACTGGACTTAATCAAATATACGACCAGTAATCATAGTCGGACATGCATGGCAACCTGTTAGGGGAACTTAGGACTCTCCGGCCAAATACCGACCCCTTCGAAAGGGATAATGCAGGATTACATAATGGTTTCTTCTTCATCCTTAGCCGAACTAAGTGACAGGAGAGGAGGTCGCGGCGAAGGTGAAGTCAGTAGTTTGAAGGTAGTCGCGGGTGGAGTGAGGTCTCCATTGCACAAGCCTAGGTTTGGTCGTGAGCTGTTGCATTAATGGCAACTCTTCAACCCGGATTAGAGCGGGCGTAATTTCTTTAATCTCACGACGAGCCGGACAACATCGTACAATGGCATTTGCTTGCACATGCATTGCACCTAATAAGTTAATTGAAAACCTTGTTGTGTTTTTGGTATAGTTTTAAGTCCTCAATCCTAACTTACTAAGTTGTGGTTGCTTATATCCCTATAGACGTTATGCAGGTGCTGGCTAAGAAGCGGCATATAACTACTCCAAAGCTAGCAACTGCTGGATCTTGGGGAGTGAGGAAAAATATTTAAAGAACGAACATATATTCTTAAGGTCTAAGTTTTGTTTTATTTAGAATTTTTCATTTTTGAATAATGTAATAACTGAATTATACTGTACATATATATATTTCCTCATTTTCTTAGGTAAATGATTTAGTTAAATTACAAACTGTTTACTTCAAAGCGGGTTAATTGTGGACGCCTTGTGTAGATTAGGTCTAAGATAACGGTTGTAAGGCCAACTTCTATCTTAGGATGGTTTACACGGTGGGGCTGTTATGATTTTGCTGCTTCGAGGCGTGACAAAGGCCTAAATAGAATGCGGGGCTTCTAGAATTTGAGAGTGGATTAGATTGAATTGTGATTAGATAATTTGAAAAAGTAACAAATCTAAAGTAGATATTGTCATGTCTTATGAAAATTAGATTTGTTAAGTTTTATCGAGATAGAATCTTCACAATAAAAGATCTAGAAGATTTAAATTGATAGTTTACAAATAGGGGAATTTGCCTATCATAAGGAGAATTTTTTTCAGTCCCACACACAGTCACAATTTCTCCCTTACTCCAATCCCATAAGTTGCCTTCATCTTTGTCCAAACCAATCTATGTCTCACATACACGTACTCCACTGCATACTCTACACAACACTCACATACAACAATCCAACACACTATCAACCTTTGATCATAGCACGTACGACGTATCCTACGATCATAAAACACATAACTTTACCCATACATACAACAAAACACGTCTACACTTATCCCTAACCGCAACAGTTCGCACTTTACATTGACGCCCTAACAAGCTCCATGAATAACAATAGTCTACGCGATCATTACAGTCTACATCCCTATGAATAGTAGTCTACACAAACAATACTCCATACAGTAGCTCCAATCCACATCCCGACGAACAATAGCAACAGCGTAGCAGCTCCAATCTATACGAACAGCGTTCCATATAGTAGTACACATGGCAACAATTTACGAATGACAACCCACGACACCCAAGCTCTACGAATAGCAACCTACAACCCACTTCAGCATACCCCTAACCGAGGTTGACACCTAACTACTAAGCACCACCAAAAATATCCCAAATCATCACTTTAAGCCATGACATGTGCACCAAATAAAATTTCACTAATAACTTTATCACAAAACTTGAATCCTCCGCTCAAATCAATTCTTAGAACACCTTGTAGGTCGTTGGAATTACTTAGCCTTGAAGAACCTGACCTATACCATTGTGAAGCTCCTTAATCCGATCTGAGTCTAACCCAGTTGTGGTGATTCGACCCACTTAAGTATTTTGATAAGTTGTTTTATTCATTTATTTATTTTGTTTATTTCACTAACTTATTCTTTTTTTCTTAGTATGGGTTGTTTAATAATTTCATCATAAATTATATGTCATTCATTTTAATTAGATAAATTTGCAATTCTTTAGATAAATTTTATTTTTTAGATGAATTGTATCTTTTCATAAAAATTGAATTTTTAGATATAAATACATATTTTTTTTTAGATTTATAACTTTGGTAAAGTTATGTATCTAAATTGCATATCTTCATAGGTCTACATAAATTTTGCATTTAAGGTTTTAGAAAAATAATTTTTTTGGCATATAGGGGGTTTTTAAAAAAAAATAAAAATCTTAATTTGAGTATTTTTAAAAGATTAGTTAGTTAGGTTTTTTTAAATAGATTCAAGAAGATTAGATCTTTTAAGTTTTTTTTTAAATAATGTAAACTTAGCTTAATTTTCAAATTAAAAAGAATCAACCCATTGAATCTTTTCTTAAAAAAAAAAAATAACAGAATTACGTTGATTTAATCCCAATTTGCGGGTACATAAGTACCTTTGGAGGAACCGTATAAAAAAAATAAAAACTTTTTCTTTTTGAAAATTCGTAATAAAAATTATTAAAAAATTCATTTTAATTTTAATTCCATTTTTGTATATCATTGCATATTTTGGTATCTTTAGAAAAATTATATAAAAATAAAAACCCATTAGTTTTTTTTTTTTTTTTACATGATGACTTGGTCTTAATAAATTAGTCCTCGAATCCTAATTTTCCAGTTAAATTTTCTAAAAAATTAATCTTATAGAATACTTGTAGCCTAGTGGCTAAATTAGGGTTTTCCCTCCCTAAAACTCTAATTTGATTTTTTATCAGTTTAACTAGTTGGCTACTCCAAATTATTTTTTTCAAAAAAAAATTTCCTTAATTTTATACCAAATAATTTGCATTAAGTGGACTAGGTTTAATATAAGTTAAATTAAAGAAAATCGAAATAGAGCTCAATAATAAACAACACACATATGCCACTTCCCAAACTTCTTCTTGACCAACACTACGTTTGCTAGCCCAATAAGATACTTCTCCTCTTTAACAAAGTCGGCCTTAAGTAGCTTTTATACTTCTTTCTCTATTGTAGCCTACCTTTCTAGCATTATGCCTCTTCTTCTATTTGATTGGTCGTGCATTGGAGTCAATGTTGAGGTTGTGGGTTGCCAAATTAAAGGAGATCCTAGGTATGCTAGATGTTGACTAAGCAAACCTGTTTAAGTTGGCCTATAGGAAGGAAACTATCTCCTCCTTCACCTTGGAAGGGGTTTCAATCCCAACTTTGGTAATCTTGTCGGAAGAGGTACCATTTTGCACCTCTTTTGTTTTTTCACCTGACTTGCCTCTCTAAGCTGACTTCTCCTACAAGTCAATCTCTAGAGTGAGAACTCCATCAACTTTGGTGGCCTTAATATATAGCTCTTAAGAGATCTTCTAATCACACTTGTAGATTTTTACCCCAATAGGGGTTAAGAACTTGGCCTTCAAGTGGAGGGACGAAGTGATGACTCCAAATGTGTTCAAGCTTGGTTATCCTAAGAGGGCATTATAAGGAGATGAACAATTAACCATGATGAACTCCACCGATCATTGTGCAACATTGTCATCATTGCCTAGTTTCGTGTCGAGGGTGATGGTTCCCTTGCCTTGGACAATGCTTTCATTAAAGCCAATGAGATTAGGGTGGTAGAGCTTCATTTTAACAAGCAACTTGCTTCGTATCCTCTTATACATATGCAAGAAGAGGATGTCAATAAAGCTACTAGTGTCTATGATAATCTTAAGGATCTCGAAATTGGTGATCCTTACCCTTATTACAAGAGAGTCTTGATGAGGGGTGTTTACTCTCTTTAGGTCCTCATTGGAGAAAGAGATTGAAGTGTTTACCTTTTGTCTCTTTTCTCTAACAAGACATTAACTGAGCTACTAGTGCTCGGTTGGTTCCCTGGGTATAGCCCACAATGATTATGTTAATTACGCCATTGGAGGCTCGATCATTGCAATGATCTTGATTTTGCTTTGCTCGAGTGCACTTGGTTCACTGCCTCCGAAGTGCCCTGTATTCATCATCATTGGAGCGATCCTCATTCCTTCACTAGGCCACATGCTCACCAAAAAAGACCTGTTGAAAGCATATTCGATTGTGTTCTTCAGCTGAAAGCACTCATTTGTGGTGTGGTCGTAGTTGTCGTGAAACTGACAATACTTGTCCAAGTTCTGACGACTGGGATTCACCTTCATCTTAGGAGCCTTCCGTAGCAAGCCTATATTTCGCACCTTGGTGAAGACGTAGGAGATGGGTCAGTTTAGAAGTGTGTACTATGTGTATATGGGAGGGGGAAGCGGGTTCTGCTTGGCTCAACAGTTCTTATTACGCAAACCTTCCCCCTCAACTTTGCTCAGTACCTTACCACTAAGGCCATCTTTTACAAAAAATCTTTTCTTGTCCTTCTTTCTACTTGACTTATCTCGATCAGCATCTTGCTTGGCATAAATATTATTCTCCTGGTCAATATATTTATAGGCCTTACTCCAAATTTTGGCTAAGGTCTTGGGGTTATTCTTTATAAGTGATTGAACAAAGCCTTTTAAAGGTCGTATGCCGAGCTACGTAGCATTCACTGCTACTCCTTCATCTAACTAAGGGATTTCAACCATGACATTATTGAACCAAGTTACATATTCATGCAGAGTCTCCCTTTTGTTTTGCCTTATTAAGTATAAGGACGATGTATTCTTAGACAGAGGCTTGCTAGCCTTAAAGTAGAAGCTAAACCTTCATGCTAGCTCGTCAAAGGGGTAATGGAGTTCTCAAGTAAGTAGTTAAATCACATATGAGCTACTTTTGTTGGCATAACTAGAAAAGTTTTACACATAATGGCATCCCCATAACCATAAAGGTTCATAAGGTGTGGAAGTGGAGGAAGTAATCATTAGGGTCACTAGTGTCATCATACTAGTCTAGAGTAAGAAGCTTGCTGTTTAGAGGCAATAATTTATCTTGTACACCTATAATGAAGGCAGTTTTGTTGTTGGCAACCAACCCAGCATTGTTGGTTACCTTACTCCCTTGATATTTGGAGAGCCTTCTTATTATTGTGTGAAGCTCATTGAGGTTGACATTATCTATTGGGTGAGCTTGGCGTACTACAAATTGTGCTGATACTCCATGGAAATTGACCACCTGCTTATGTCAACAAGGGCGCAGTTACAAGTTGCCATAAATTATGCCAGTTGTTCTTGTGTTGGGGGATCGCGTTATTAATCCCTACATTTTCTTGCTGCTGCTATTGGTCGTTATGCTTAGTATGAGCATTAGAAGCTCTAGACAAATAGGTCTCTACACTGTGCCTTTTGGAGTCCTTAAGGTAAGAGTAGATTAACCTATTTTAGGCAGTAAACTCCTCAAGCAAGCGCTTTAAGCGCTTCAGTCGCTGTTTAAGCGTTTCCTTAGCTAGGGGTTGATTTTCACTAAGTTAGTTTATCACCGATTGGTCGTTCTTAGAGTTGTCAATACAAGTTGGCAATTGAAGGTGGTGTTTGGTTGAGTGTTTTGTGTGTATTCGGGTAAGAGATTGGATTAGGTTCCCATAGATGGCCAAATGTCGTCTTTGAATATTGGTTAGTAGAGATTTAGTTGAGATTGGGCATTGCATAACTATGTGAGCCTGTAAGATAGAGAACAGCGAGGGGCACTAAGGGTTGTTCAATGTAGTCACTTCGATGTTTAAGTTAGCTTGGTGTGTGAGGAGAGTAAGAGTACTCGAGGGTGAAAAATAAGCTCTAGTATGTAAAGTATCAACTGATTTACCGTTGGATAATAATTTTGTATTTATAGAGAAGTGGAGTTTGTAGTTGGAGAGAAGTTTATGGGTAGAAACTACGTCCGTAAGGAATGGATAGTGAAACCACAATGTCTAACGTAGTTTGCAAATATAGGAGGTGGTTATTGACTTAATCATTCAGTCTTACTCATAGTCATCTAACAGTAGCTGACCTTTGTAGCTCGGCAGGCCATGTCATGGGACTAAATAAAGCTCGACAATAAAGATGGAGAGACTAAGTCTAGAGAAGTGTAGCTTAGGCCATGAGCTCAATCAGGTTGGCACAAGTTTGAAGGGTTCAGATTCAAAGGACCCTATCATTACATACTATGTCAAATCAATTTCTCCAACCACTCAGTAAAAAGATGAAATCTAAATTTAAAAACTCATAAATTCACATAAAATAACTGCATTATATATAGAAATGTCACGATGCATGAGCTAAATGCACAATTAAGCCTCTCACGATTTAATATACTCAATTAACCCTTTTAATCTTTTAAATTATTCAATTAAGCCCCCGCCGATTAAAAATGCTAACGGAATGCTAACAGAAAGATGACATGGACAAGGATACAGTGACACAACATTTATATATTATAAAACAGTGACATGTTAGTTTTCCATCTAACAAAATAATAAATAAAAACCAACCATGTTAATTGACACCTTTATACTTTGTGTCATCTCACACTCTCCAACCCTTTGGCTTTCGGCCTTCAAGCCATTGCGTTGTGAAAGGGTTTCGATTTTCTTTCATTTCATCGTGAAAGAATACAAGACATTGTGAAAGAGTTTCAATTTTCATATCCCGCAGGGAACTATCCTTTTACTAGTTTTTTGTTAGTCTCCATTTCGTGTTGATCCATAAGATTTCTCCCTCTCTCTCTCTCTCTCTCTCTCTCTCTCTCTCTCTGTTTTTTCTTTTTTTTTTGCCCCGATCTATTGTCGAGACTAAGCCGTAATAAATTTTACATATTTATATTTTTCTTAGCTTTTGCACATACACATTGTCAGCCATGTTAAATAACAATTATTTGATTAGAACAACAATAATGAAATATATTTAAGAGGAATCTTTTATGTTTCCTTAAACATTTAATCATCATTTCTGTTTGGCTAATGCTCCGGGATATTCGTTAAGACATATTGAAAAAAAAAAAAAAAAACTCTTCACATTTTTAAAAATTAATGGCACATTTTATAAAAGAAAAGTGTATGACAAACAATGAATAATATTTTGTTTAGCATCTAGTATTTATCAAATACATGTAACATTTTCCTTTTGTAAAATTAGGGAACTTATGAAAAGGAAAAAAAAAAAAATCTTTTACCTTTACTTTAGAGACTGATTATATAATTTACAAAAAAAATAAGTATAGAAAAGTTCATTATTTAGTAAATTACATCCCCAAATAATTGGTCATTGCTTATAGATCATCTACACTTCTATAGCATATTTTCACATTCTATAATATCTAAAAAAAATACATATGACTCTAAACTATTATTAGAGTCACGAAACTTACTAGTCATCTTTTATTGGCTTTAAGGTTTATATATATATATATAAAGTTACAAAAATGTGACGTCATAATTTAAGGTTTAGAATTCTATCTGGCTAACCAAGTTTCAAAGTGTATTTGCAATTGTTTCTTGTTATTTTGGTATCTTAATAGTTATCCCATATGCCTGTTGTTACTCTATCATTCACCTATATTATTAAATCAAAACTTTGTTATGATAATTTTTATTTGCATGTAATGATATGATCTTTTTATTTGTATGTTCATATTATGATATTTTTAAGCAAATTTCAATAATAATAGGATGTAGTAAATTTTTCATATAGAAAACTTGAATATAGATTGTGTATTTCTGTGGGATAAGTGAAGGATAACTTATCAAAAGTGGGGATTTGGGTATTCTACTATGGATTTGTAATTATTGCAAGTGTAGTACGATTTGATTTACTTTTATTGGGTAATTCAATCATCTATGAGATTTATTTAAGCTTGTCCACTTATGGAAATGAATTTGTAAGATTAGATATTGTTTTAGAGCACATGACAAATAATTGCCAAAGCTCTTGAAAAGAGCTCTGAACACAGTTTGTTCAGATAATTCCATGTCAGGTTTATTAAAGCTTCTTACAAGAGCTTTGTGAACAAATTCCTCCCTCCCTAACCTACTGCTGGTCTACCATTATGGCTTTTATTATCCAACAAAGTCTTTTGACACATACCAAAAAGCTTGTTATATTTATCAAGAGCTACCCTGCCTCAAATATCTGATCATATTGAGTTACATTTATCCAGTATTTCACATATATGCCATATTTCTCGATATTTTAGGATTACTCGGAGTAAAAAGGGAAAAAATAAAAATAAATAGACATTTGTACCCTTCCTATTTGCTTCATTTACACAATTTATCAAAGCAATGGAGTAGAGAAAGTTAAGAGGCCTATGTCACCTCATATAAAGATGATGGTTCTATAAAATTGAAGCTCTCAAGTTTTATAAACCTTCTTGGCAGAAATGCAGACATGCTATAAAAAATAAAAATAAAAAAGAAGAAGATAAAAACCAAACAAAAGTTGTGGATTACAAATTAGAACACCGCAAAAACCAATCCTTTGCGCCATATGCCATCCATACTTCAACATTCACCAGGAGAAACAGACAATATAGACAAGCTAAATTCCTATTTTAAGATCAGTCTCTTCTGAGGATTTTCAAATTTCTCTTGTAGCAGGAGAAGGTGGTTTGGCTTCAGTTCTCCCATGGCTTCTATGGTTCATATTCGCACCATATGAAATTACTCTTTCTCCTGGTTGTCCAGGCTATATAATATATATAAAACACCCTAATTAGTCTAGTATTTTATTTAAATCATATACTCCTTAAGTTAGTGATATTGAAAATAAAAAATTAAGGTTCCAATTTAATTATTTTTTTTATTTATTTATTTTAAGATTCTTATTTCACGTATATTTTGAGTACATTAAATTTTATATTTTACATATAAGATATAATAGTTTTTATTAGTACTCGACATTATGACATTTATATAAAAATTTATTTTTTACACGATATTTATATATTTTTATTATAATTAATTCTATTTTCTTTTTCTATATTTAAATATCACCGTATTTTTTAGAAGCTACTAGAACCTAATGTAAAAACCCTATCCTAAACTCTAATTCTTTTCTTTTCCAACTGCTTTTTCTTCGTTTTCTCTCAAAATTCTCTCTTAGCTCATCTTTTCCCATTTGTTTTTTCTCTGCATTTCATTATTGACCCCATCCTAGACGTCTCTCTCTCCTCATCGTTACCAAACTCACCCTGCAATCCTCATCACCCCAAATTTATCCTCTCTTTGTCTCACTCGTAAGCCAAACCCTACTACCCTAAGATCCATCTACAATTTCTTGTCCCTCTATCTCTCTTGTAAATCCTTAACCCCAAATTTTGAAGTCCCCTAATTAGTGAAATCTCTTCCGCAAGTCATTATCCCTTCTCCTGGTTGACATGCTTCATTAATCATTCTTGGCTTAAATTGTGTTTATGTACTAAAATTTCCACCCCATCCCTATCCAACCCTAACATGAGCTTCAATTTCCAATTTCCAAACATAGTAGAACTTATTTGAGCTCTTGACCTCCCAACTAATTTGGCTTCATTTCTGTTTTCTATGTATTTTGAGTTAACCTAGTAAATGTTATTATTTAATTACATGGATATATTATTTTACGAATTATAATTTCGATATTATTGTTTATGATAGGTTCTTGTTTGTCATCGTTTGGTGTTTCCATCTCAATTGTCTTTACAAGCCATTTTCGATTTCATATTCGGTACCATACTTATAGTATATTATCTTATTATTATTTTATTGATTATTTCTATTGTTAGTGTTGAATTAAGTTATTTGTTAGTATTCAATTACGGCTAATAAAATTATTCGATTAACATGTTATAAAGTGTTATTATATATAAGATTTTTTGTTTAATCTATTTTATCGTATTTTGGGTTATTAGTTATAGACATATATGTTAGGGCCAAATTTCTATTTCTATTACATAAATTGGGTCACCATTTCCCACTTAACTATAAGATTATGTTAATGATCGTATTTTGTGTCACGCCCCGAAGCGGCAGAGTCGTAACAGCCCCATCGTGTAAACCATCCTAAGATAGAAGTTGGCCTTACAACCGCTATCTTAGACCTGATCTACACAAGGCGTCCACAACTAACCCGCTTTGAAGTAAATAGTTTGTAATTTAAATAAATCATTTACCTAAGAAAGTGAGGAAATATATATATATATACACTATAATTCAGTTATTGCAATTAAAGTTTACAATAATTTTCTGTAATATATTTCCTAGTTATTACATTATTCAGAAATGAAAAATAATTCTAAAATAAAAACTTAGACCTTAAAAATATGTATTTATTCTTTAATTTTTTTCTCACTCCCCAGGATCCAGTAGTTGCTAGCTTCATAGTAGTTATTTGCCGCTTCTTAGCCAGCACCTGCACGATGTCTATAGGAATGTGAGCAACCACAGCTCAGTAAATTATGATAGAGGACTTAAAACTATACTATAAACACAACAAGGTTTTTAATCAACTTATTAGGTGCAATGCATGTGCAAGCAAATACCATCGTACGACGTTGTCTGGCCCGTCGTGAGATTAGAGAAATTGCACCCGCTCTAATCCAAGTTGAGGAGTTGCCATTAATGTAACAGCTTACGACCAAACCCAGGCTTATGCAATGGAGACCTCACTCCTCCCGCTACTACCTTTGAACCACTGACTTCACCTTCGCCGCGACCTCCTCACCTATCACTTAGTTCGACTGAGGATGAAGAAGGGACCATTATGCAATTCTATGCTATTCTTTTCGAAGGGGTCGGTATTTGGCCTGGAGAATCCTAGGTTTCCCTTAACAGGTTGCCATGCAGGTTCGATTATGATTACAAGTCGTATATTCAATTAGGTCCAATTTAGGGTGATCAATCATTTCATACAAATCACATAATACATGTCAAAGCAACAAATGGAATCATAGCATCACCCGTAATCAAGTACATGCACGCATCCAACTATCTAACAAGCACAACCAAGCATAATTTCAAGCCTCCAAAATACAGCATTGTATTAATCCCAACTTACCTCGCCTCCTTACTCACGTACTCGAGGTCCAACTTGCTCAGGCCATCGCCGATCATCCCTAAAACACAATCGTGGTTTCAGTTTTTCATATAATTATTATAGGTTTATTTTATCCTATAACGTTTATTGTTATGTTTTGTTTAGGGTTTAATATGCCTAATTATCTAGGTCTCAAGTCTTTTACAATTATTCTAGGTTTAGGGTCAGGTTCGGGTTCGGTTTCTGCATCGATTTCTAAATTAGGTTCTAGTTCGATTTCTAAGTATTGTTTTATACTCAAATCCTAGAAATTCGTTTCAACCCATAATGTGAAATTAATCACATTACTTCCCGATCTCCTAAATATTATCATTACCTCTAGTCAGTATTTTATTTCATCCGGTACACTTAAATTCGTATTAGTGTACTAAATTCGTATTAGTGTACCAAATTCACTCCTAATGTGAGAAATTTTTACATTTTTCATATAATTACATAAATTTAAGTCTTCCATCGGTTTTATTATATATCCCTATTATTTATATAATATCAATTTTTATCCTAATATTTTCTATTTATTATATTTCCAATAATTACATATTATGCATTATTATCTATTATGTATATAATATACTTCTAATATTTCTATCACTCTAATTACCATCTCTAAACATCAATTATCATTTCAAAATGTCTAAATTCATCTTAAATCAAGTTTTACATCTAATTATCCTAATTTACAAAATTAACTTACAATTTACTATTTTTCCCTATTACTCATTTACTACATAATTAACTTAATAATTACATTTAACACCCTAAATACTGCAAGTATCATACTCCACCAGATTTCAACATCCTAAAACATATACTTATTCACTAAATCAGTAATTAACTATTTAATTACTTTATTAACCCTAAACTACTCATTTTTATTCCTCATTTTAAGGCCTAAAAATTATCTAAAAATTTTGAAAATTAATTTTTGAAAACGAGCTTCATAGCACTGTTCTATATCATCTAAGTAATCTATTCAAAAATTTTGGGTTCGAAACTACGCTCCTAAGGTCATTTATTTCTAAACCGAAATATGCTCGGTTTTGCATGATTTCTTAAGGACCATATATTACGAGACATATTTTCATCAAAATAATATTTTTCCTAAAAACTAAATGCAAAAATATTCCATAATAATAAAATTCATAATTTTCTAAGAATATTTATTATTTTTAACAAAATTATATAAAATCAGGCTAGAAATCAAACTCACCGATCTGGGTGGCTTCGGCCACCGCCGGCCACCGTGGCCTTGTCGGCCGATCTGAGCGCTGCCACCACTGTGTGGTGGTGGTGGCCGTCCACTCTCAGCTGCTCGTCTAGTGTGGGTTCCCTTTAAAGGCCCTAATTGCACAGTTTTTCCTAATTTTTTTCTAACCCAAAGTTTTCTCTCAATTTTCACCTCTCCCTAATTTTCTTTGATTTCTAACTGTCCAAATGAGCTTCTAAATTTTTTACCCTATTTATAGAGTTTTATGGAATTTATTGTACATTAAATTGGACAAGACAATTGCCTTATCCCTTAATTTATGGCTTTTGTGTTGTCTTAATTTAATTGGTCGATTTTTTTCTTATTTTTCCCAGCTACCACGACCCAATTTTGGATCATTCCTGATTTTTCTTGATTTTTTCTTAATTAATTATGAATTTTCTTTAAGTATTTAGTATTATTTTAGCACATTTCGCGTATTTTAAGTAATTACGCATATTTATACATACATGTAAATTCATATATAGTACAAATAAATATTCCTAAATATTTTTTAGGTCATTTTATGATTTTTTAGTATACATATAATTTATCTCTAGCGATTCGTTAATTATCGAAATGCATTTTATGCATTTTCGATAAATAACGAGTTATATACTTAAAATTTGTAATTTTTATAGTCTTTTATTTTATTGCTTATTTTCTTAAATTCAAACTTACAGGATCATTTTTACTAATATTTATAGTTTTACCTTATAATTTCGATTTGATCGAATCTTTCAGCCAATTGAAACCTTGAGTGACTGGTTGTGAGGCTTACATTTTGTATAGAAGTCTACTATAATATTATTAATATGTCTTATTTTTTATACCAACGGTATTACCATCTAAGTATTTTTAATTATTTTAGTATGATTTTTTATTGTTATTGATGTTTTCGTGATCTAATTATTTTATCACATTAGTATTATGTGTATATATATATATATAACATAGCATATTATATATAGTATGTCCATTTTATTTGTTAACAATTATTGTTACCCTTCTTTATGAGTTATTATGAATCATATTCTATTTTTCAGTTAAGTACATAATGCCTATTTACCATATCGATTCGATCATTTATATTATTCAGTACTCTAGTATTGTGTTCATAGTATACTTTATTTTATATATATAGATATATTATGTATGTTACAAGTTTCTATAAAAGTGATCTTATATATATAGTTATATCATCTTTTTAGTTTAATCGTATCATGTTATTATTATTGAACTTAACGATTTCTTTCAGGACCTTAATGGAATAGATCATAAGCTCTTAGATAACTCCTAGGTAGGACTTAGCTTTAAAATGCTTAAGAGTTATCATGTTACTTATTTTCTTTTAGATTTGTGGTATTCAGTTTCCTTTATCGAGGTCTGACTTTTGTTCGAGTTGAGATCAGAGTATTGTATTCAATTTTAGAGCGATTCTAAGTACGCGGTATCTGTTGTTGCTTGTGCTTGCTAGGTTAGAAATGATCTAACTGGACTAACCAACAATTGGCCTAATTGATCTTGGTTGCTAATTATGCTTAGCTCACTCACTCTAAAGGCTTGCAGTGGCAAATCCTCAAAAGAGCAACTGTTGATCATGTACGAAGATTCCTTAAAGAACTTTCGCATGGGACGACGCAGTTAGAATATTAGATTCTAGACTCTGGTTTCTAGGCGCAAAGGACTTAAAGGAAAACATATTATTATATCCACCTATGTATATGGATAAAGACCAAGTGTGGCGAGGTTATGAATAGCTCCTTATTGTTCTGTTAGCCTAAATTAAGATAATTAAACTACTGATTGTATCATCTACTATTATTTGCATATCTGTATATGAATGATCCGTCTAGGCATGTGTATGTGTTTGTACACATGTATTGGGCTTTGGCTCATTCTTCTCTTTTTTAGGTGCCGGATTTGAGGACTTCCTTATTTATGAGGATACGTTTGTTGACGACATCTAGGAAGAGGATGGAGTCAAGTATATACTTCTGATGACTACATAGGGTGATATCTATATTATTGATGGTTTATGTTTTGTTGAGAATTTTGTATTTTGAGGAGATAGACTTCTTTTGATATCTAAGGACTTTAGTTATTTGTTTTATCATATGTTGTTGGCTATGAGTCGATATGTTTCTAAACACTATTGAGTTTTCTAATTTTATGAGTTTATGAGTGGATGCAGTTCTCACTCCCTAATGGATTTTTATATACTATGTGGTATGGTTTTTTATGTTTCAGTTGTGGACTTAAAAAACCTTACATATTCTGGACTAACCGAGATTTAAGTTCTTGGGGCATTACAATATATATATATATATACACCTAGTTTGCAATTAGTGCAAAACTTATGAATGTAAATTATTTTTTTGGTTTGTCTCTTACATCTAATATGGTGTAGTAGGTGTATAAACCATAACTAAGAGTCCTTACACTCGACCTCAACAACAACCTAGGCTATTGGAAACATTTGATTGTTACCATCTCTCCGTACCGCACATAATATCTCCCCCTTGCATTTTCCTTTCAAGAAGCAACCATAGAGCCCAATAATTAGCCTACAACCACCTAACCACCCACTCCTACAAGCATTAAAACAAATAGAGAACCAATGAAACCTAATCTTCCTCATCTTGCACCACTTTCAATATAATAAGAGATCCAGGATTGCTTCTTCTAAGCTCTTTGGCGTAACTCTATAACATTGCATATTTGGCCTTATAATTCCCATCTAATTCCTTGACTACCTGTGTTTTGCACGTTTACACATTATAAGGCTAACATGAACTCTCAATTCCTCCCTAGCTAAATCTTTCATCTCTCGTGCCTTAAGATTGAGTTGAGTTCGTATCTTATTTTTGAAAATGTGAAGCCGAGAATTTCGTTATTACTAAGTGATTTTGGTGTGTGTTAAAGCAATTGTGTTGTGTGTGCTCTTATATATTTTCACCATGAAAACCCATGTACTTTTGTCATAAGATGCATATGAGACCCTTAGATAGCCAGTAGTTCTACAAACATAACGCACCTGTCTTGTTTCATTCTTCTTAAATTTCAAACCAACCTTATGTGCAACTGAATACTTAGCAACAGCTTATTTGACTTGCTTTACATCCTCAAATATCATTCGAACCAAAAAAAGGTGGAACTTCACATTCTAGATCAAAATTCAACTTTTCACTTTTTCTTTTAACAGAATCATTGTGATACTCATCATTAGATGAATACTCATCATTGATATGTCACTATTTTACAATATATAAATGTTGTGTCATTGTATCTTTGTCCATGTCATCTTTCCGTTAGCATTTCATTAACATTTTTTAACGGTAAGGGCTTAATTTAACAATTTAGAAGATTAAAAAGATTTGTTGGTCCCGTATAAGATATCAAGAGGGTGATAAATTGATATTTTTAAAATTTTGAGACTTTTTTATATAAGTTGAAAATATCCCCTTTAATAATTTAATTTGGCAAATAGTGATACTTTAATAATTCAACACAAATAATATAATTAAATAACACAAATTAAAATAGATAGGAAGGAGAATATCGGGCTCAGGATTTATAGAACTTCAATCTTCTATCTACTATTCTCTTCTAGCTCCATTGCTGTAGACTAAATCTACTATACCGGTGTTGTTCTACTTGATTTACTAAATCAAAATCACAAGAAGTTCACATACATCAACCACAATTGGTCTTAACAACTCTCTACTATACCTATCTAGTCTCTTTACAATTTAGACTAATTACATATCTACAGAGTATAATCAAATTTCTCTCAACACTCAAATGGCAAATAAAGTTTATAGTTTACAAGTAAGAACAATAATATAAATCTCAAATAATTTTGCATGAAAATAGAAAGGGGGATTGATGAATAATTAGCTTCTATTTAATACTCCTAAGAAGTATTTAAGAAGCGTTTTGTGCTCTTTCAAACAGTAGATAATGTCTACAATCAGAATATTAAGTATATGTATTTTTCTTCTTAAAATTGTACATGACATTTTGAATCATTTCTCATTTTATACTAGAGTCTTCCAATAGCTATAATTGTAGAGGATTATCTTTTCTTCATGGTTGTCTATTTTCAACGTTAAAAGAATAATCCATAGATATTTTAGAAAAAATCTTAGAGTTTGAAAATTAAACATGATCTTATAATCATATCTTGGTCATTATACTTTGATCAACAAATTCTAGATAAGCTTAAGATTTAAAATTGAAATCCCATAAAATTTGAAACCAACCTTATTCTTATCTAAAGATAAATTTACTTAAAAATGATTTCTATGGATTTTAATTCTAACTTAAGTGAAACGAGATTAAATATATTTTTCTAATACATCCAATCTAGGTCTTGTTTACTTCAAATATGATATTGTGTTATTTTTCAATGTTACTTCTTTTAGATCAACTATCTAAATAATTTTTTAAAGAGTATCAATTTACTTATGTTTAAACTCTTTGAATGATTTTCTGAAATACTTGTATTGACTCTTTTTATGATTTAGGATGTAATTAGGCAGGTCGTAATAGGGTTCTCGACCTACTTAACCTAGTAAAAGCCCTATAGAATATTTCCTGATAGAGTTTTGAGAAATGCCTAAAAACTCCATAGAGTTTTAGGATGGGTTCTAAGTTTTTTAAAAAACCCATTGGGAAACCCGCTATCTGGTAAAAAGTAACTTATGTATTATATATTATAGGAAATAAAAATTATTGGTTAGAAAATTAATAAGTTCTTGAATTTTGTACTTTTGATTAAATATGGATATGATGCCATTATGTTTGATTACAATAAATCTAATATAATAATAAAAAAAAAGATTGATCATTTTGGGTTCACACTATTATAAAGATACTGCTATATTTTGACATGTAAGTATCAAATTTGCTTTGCTTGTAGAGTCGATTCTTTTCTTTATGGCTTATTTATTTATTTCTTTATTTTTCTTTTGTCAGTAAGATAGCATTTTTACCCCTCATTATAGGGTGATACTATGTAAATGATAATTGTAAAAATGTTTATATTATAATGTGTACTATTTTTTTTTTTTTGTTTACATAATATAAAAGGATTAAGAAAGCAATAGGATTTGATCAAGCAATAGTTTTAGAGGTTTTTTTTTGCTTGTAACAACAATGAGGTTTGTTGCATGTTGAAGTAATTTTGGGCAATTTCTTATTCGACATTTTATTGTTGATTCATAGTACTAATTTACATCTATAGATTTTCAACACTTTGCTTTTCTTAATCTTTGCATTACTTATTTAATTTATGTAAATAAATATGCGTAACTTACCGTTAAGGGAGAAAAAAAAGAGGAAAACGGGTTCGAAGTTCGAAAACCAGGTTTCACAACAGACTTATCAGGTGGGTTTTGAGCAACACTCTCAAAACCCAATAAGGCTTTGGGATACCCCATAGATAACGAGACAGATACTGGGATTGCCAAACCTGTCTCGATTACATCCCTATTTAGCCTAATAAATATATAATCATAAGTTCCAACACCTATAAATTTTATAACAAAAATTGAACAAGGAATTACTTAAAGAATTATTTTAACTCTAATTAAAATTTATATGCAATTGCCTTGTCAAGATTAGAAAACCTACATTTTGATTTATTAAAGACATGTTATGCTTCCTTTCCTACTTCATTTTATTTGCAACATCATATACAAGTCTTAAGATATCTAATCCAAGCCCCTGGTGATTTTTCTAGTTTAGGGAGCTTAATAACATCTTATATGTATGATCTAACCATATATTCAAGCTGTTAGTGACAAATATAATTATTATAAGTATGAGTATTGAACTATGGGTGAGTTTAGTATTTAACTATAGACTAATGTTGAGTTTGTAGTTCATTGTTTTCTGCTAATGCATCATATTACAACTTTACAACAAAGAGAATAGAATTTGATCCTTCTTATTAGAAGGCCAATATTTATATCACTAGGCTATAGTGGTTTAAGCTTATAGTCTACTGTCTGATATTTAGTTTCTAAGATATTTCTTTGTTATGAACATTTTATTTATATGTTGTTCTATTCATTGCAAATTTCAAAAGGTCTCACTTAATGTAGTAGCTTCAACCCAATTTAAACCTTCCTGCTGCAAAATCATTGACGAAATTTATTGGTTTCATTTTTCAAGAAAGCCTCTTTCTATAGCAATAATAAAGATATGATGAGATTCGTAAAACTGAGTTAATGTGTTCTCGTAGTTAACTGTTTATGCTTTAAAGTCATTGAACAATGAATAGAATTTTATTTATCAAATTTGACAATAAATTTTGTCAATGATTTTACTATAATAGAGATTGAATTGGGTTTTAGCCATTACATTATGCAAGCTTGATAAAGTAGTGACTTGCCAAAACTTACAGTGAATAGAACAACGCATAGATAAAATGTTTTGTGAAAACCCAGTTTTAGGAAAAGACGAGGAATCAAACAAGTCTAATTAAATCCTTTTAAAAGCAATGCATCATTATATTATACTTTGGTGAATAAGGATACTCTTGACCTCTTTAGTTTTTAAAATCCTTACCCCATATTCTAAAACACATTCATTATTTCTCATAGAGTTGTGTAAGCTAGGTGGGTCACGTGGATCAGCTCACTTAACTTGCGAAAAAGAGTAGGTTAGACCAAAAAATTTTGACTCGTTTAAATGTGGGTAGTTTTGACTTGTAGGTTAGCTCACCACGGGGTGGGCCCACAAACCCACAATGAAAGAAAAAATAATAAAAAAAAAAACTCTTAGGAGTTAGGCTAAAAAAAAAAAAAAAAAGAACCCTAAGTCTAAACCAAGTAATTGGCATGTGGGAATATTCATGAAATTACTTGACCATATGGACTTATTATTATGTAACAATTAATGTATAGGAACAAAACAAGCCTAATTTAATATTACAAAAGTAGGTAATGATTATCATAAACTTTTTACTCTAACTCCCTTGCTTTCGATTGTTGACAGAATAGAAATGTAACTCACATAACCTTACAAAACTTGTCTAATGGTATTTAGTTTACACAACAACATCAATTGAAACACTTATATAAAACTCTTCTTAATTATTAGAGTGACACTATTTGCAACTTTTCTTCTGGTAAATCTTACCATTGCAAATGACTAAAAAATGCAAGAAATGGCCTTATAATTGTACAATTATAATTGTTATATTTTCTACTATTCTAGTTTGTAGAAACAGTGTCCAAGCATCCGTTTGAACCTTCCCTAACTTGATGGTAAGAAAAATTCGTTATAAGACATGCTAAGATAACTAAAAAATAGAGTTGTTTTTAATCCAAAAGATATTACATTAGAAAAGTTAAGGGGGTGGGGTGGGGTGGGGGGAAGGTACAAATTAGGTTCTATGCAATGGAAAAGTATTTTTTTAGTTGCATACCGAATGAAAACTTTCCAAGATTTAGTTATGTGATACCTTAATAGGAATATTTTTAGAGGTTAAATTATGCTTGTTGGCCTATTTAACCCACTTAACTCGCCAACCCGTTGTGGGGTGGATTGGGCCGAAAATTTCAACCTACTTAAATCACTTGTCAATGTAAGGTAGGATAGATTAGCCTACTTAGCTCGTTTGCACAACTCTAGTTTCCTACCTCTTTCTTTCACACTCCTTCCATGTTTGAAAATAAAACCTAACAATTCCCCTTCCTTGTTCCCTAAACACTTATGAGAATTGAAGAATTTCACAATATTAATAAAAGAAAGTCATGGAATCGTTGAGTTAGGAAAGGTTTTAAGGTAGGTATCACATCTCAAGGTATTTGATGGTTCCTTTATAAGGTTTCTTATTAAATGTGTGGACTTACTTTGTTTTTGGTAGATTATGGTGTATACATGTATTATCTTGATTTTTTTATCAATCAATTTGTGTAAGTTTTGCTCTAATCATATGCTTCTTTAATAAAAGTTTATTCTTTGTAAAAGAAGTATTATGGGCTATGATTCTTGAAGGAAAGAGGAAAGTGATGTTGGAATGAGTATTTGGTCATTAAAAGTGTATTTGGGAGTTGGAAATTCGAATTGCTTTAAAGTTTCTGTAAGGGAGAAGGAGAAGGAGAAGGAGAAAATTAGAAACTGTCGTTGTAGGAGTGATACTTTTACCAAACATGATCATGTCATGTGACTATGTCAGTTGTGTAAAGGGTCATAGTTACATAGCCCCCAAACATAGCTATATCAACTAACCGTATTGGATAAAGAGGAAAGTTCATGGAAAGTTACATGACCTACTGACATAATCATGTCTCTAAGTTGTGTCGAAGCTGCTTCTAAAGTTGTTAGGGATACAACCTATCCTACATGAGCACATTGCTAGTGTTTTTCTTCCTTTGTTCTTTTTTCTTTCCTTTTCTTAGCCAAGAGCTATACGACCTTTAAGTACGACCATGTATCTCTTATGCTCTATTCCAAGCTTCCTTTTTCTCCTATTTTCAATACCTTTTTGCTTTAAACTCTTTTCTAAATTTTCAAATAATAGTTTTAAATCACTTTATCTTTTTAAAATGCTTTTCAACAAATTTTATTGAAATTTGATTCAATCTATTGGTAAAGGGATTAGTGTAAAGGGGAGTTAAGTGTGTGAGTATTTCCAAGTTTGATTTTATCTCTCTTTCATTAGGTGCGAGGAATTGTAAGGTGTTAAGTTATTAAAGTTTCGTCTATTTTAGGTAGAGAATACTTCTTACTGCTTGTGTTTGTTAGGCTAATTGTTTAACCAGACTTAACTAACTATCCGACCTAAACTATCAGTTTGCATGACTAAGCCCAAGGGGTTGAACTAGTGACCTTAAGGCAACACCTTGATAATCTACATGCAACGTTGTCTTAAGTGAAGTCTCATATAGAAATGATTTGAGTAGATTTAGAATGTTACTTAATTACTTAGGTGTTAGGAAGAACCAACACAGATATTACATGATATTATACATTTACATGTGTTAGGGTCATAACTTATAAGTACACTTATGTTGTTTGTTGGATTAAAATAAGGATAATTAAATGGATAGTTGATGCATTATTGCATTCTATAGTTATATGTGTTTGGAAATTGAAAGTACATGCATATATGTATGTCGTATTATGTGATGGGCATTAGCATGCCCTTTAGGGATTTATTATTTTTCAATTGCAAGGGCAGGTTATTTATGAGCTTAGAGTTATGGATGTTTATAGCTATAGGTACACTTATCGAAACGAGGTGGGATACTACTTTGACGATGGGTATAGGACTACTCAGGATTTGTTGGTTTAGAACTATGACTTTCAAGAGAGGATCTTTTATGATTCTAGTCGTTGTTACATTTAGGTACTGGATTTCATTACTTGCGATTTACTAATCGTTGTCCCATTACAAGATGTTTAGATACTAGTTTATTTGTTGTCATTGTTCTAGGTGCTAGTTGACTTTAGCACTATGTCATGTTTAGTTCAAGGTATAGTTAACTTTGTATGCGTACAATAAATTAAGGGAGACTTAATGAATTACTTATTATTCAATTTATATGGAGCAGTGTTATTATCGAGAATTAGACTGTAAGTTGGTAGATTCATTTTGATTTTGTGGTTTTACATGCTTAATGCAGGTTTTGGACGCCTTAGTGTGTCACTACCTAATAGAGACAGGTAGCGGGTTATAGCACTTTATAGTTATTAGAATTATATATTGGTGAGAATAAAAAACCTAACCTTGATTTCAAAAGACTAAGGAAGAACAATGACTTAATTAGATCGAGGCAGGTTTATAATTATGGGTAGAATCATAACAAGAACTAAGTCATAAATTGTAAGGGAGGTCCAATTAATTTACACCAAAGAATTTTATGAATTCTAACCTTGGTCCTGTCATTGATTTTTACCAATGTTTTGATACCAATAAATATTCAAGTATTACTTCTAATAAAGTTCTAAGGTCTTAAAGGCATTCCAAAGGCAAAGCTTGTGATTGGTATTTGATGTCCTAATTTTGATTTTTGGTTTTGTTTCTAACGCTAAGTAATACTTTTGAATTCTTATATGGTGTATAGTTTTTGAACACTAGAAGTTGCTGTTTTTGGACTTACAAAGGCTTAAAGCTTATCATTGATGTTTCTAATACGAATCTAACTTTAGGATCATAGATGCTAGCTTGTAGAAGATTTTTTTTTTCTTTATTTGTCTTGTTATTTCATTGCTTATTAGATTTATTTTACTCTTTGAGCCAAAGAAATAATTCTTAGATTATATCAGTCAAATCTTTAGACAACGAGATGTTTCCTTTCCAATTTTATTTCCTTCCATTTTTGTTAGTTTTTTAAGGTTTTGTAAGCCTGTAAATAAACATGATGTAAATGAAAACATGTACAAGAGATATACAAATTTTGACCAATTTTGTTATTCTCATTAAGAGAATTCTTTTCTTCATTATTAAAGAATTTATTATCAATCTTATCAATCAAAATCTATTATTTTGATTGTTTCAATCCTTAATTGGTTTTAGCCATATGTCATTTTGGTTAATTCAATTAAATTTCTTTTGACTCTCATAAACCATAGATAATATTGGTTGTAGGATATCAAAGCTAAACCCCTAAGTCAATGTTACAATCTTACATGGAAAAATAACATGGACTAAGCATTACACTTAAATCTTAGGTGCTTTCCCACCTAGAGGCTAGTCTTTTGGGTTAGGCCTTCCCCTTGGGCTTGGGTCATAACATTTGGTACTTTTGTTGAGAGGGGCAATCCTACGAAAGAGGCGACCTAAAAAAGAAGCTACTTGAGAGAGGATTACTTAAGAAAGGGTTACGAAGCAAAGTGTGAGCCACCCAAAGTGAGAGCTACCTAGAGTAAGAGCTACCTAGAGTAAGGGCTACTTAGAGTGGATAGTCTAAAGTAAGAGCTATATAGAGTGGGCAGTCAAAAGTAGACCAACATGGCCGTTAGCTTTCAAAAGGGATGGTAATGTTACACCACATGAGAAAGTAACGTAGACTAAGTGTTGCACTTAAGTCTTATAGGCTTTCCTACTTATTAGGCTAATTTTTTAGGTTGGGCCATTCTCTTGGGCTTAGATCATAACAGTTAATTATTGAATTAGAATTATTTAGTTTGATAAGTGTCTATATTTTTCATTTTTTTTTCATTTCTTATTAGATTATAAGAAAATCATAGAAGATTATTCTTTCTCGTTATTTTAAACCCATAAAATACAAAGTTTTAATCTTTATCCTTATGCTACAATTTTGGATTGTACTAAATTCTTTCTTAAGGATTGAGGTGCATCATATTTATCACTAATAGATAGAAGATATAGTTAGATTGTACATATTAGATGTTGTTAAGTTCCTTAGGCTAGAAAAAGTTACTAAAGACTTGGTTGGATATCTTAGGACCTGTATAAACTGTTGTAGATAAAAGGAAGTATGAAGGGAAGCATAGTATGCCTTAGGTAAATGAAAATGCTAGTTTGTAGTCTTGAGAAGGCAATTATAAATAAATTTTTGAAAAAAAGCAATTGAAAGGAAGACATAGACACTCTTTATCCATGCAAACTTCATCCATATAAACTTCACTAATACATAGTTTTCAAGTTAACCCCTTTCATAAAGGGAAACTTGAGAAAAGATAAAGGTTGATTGTCTCTTATTCAATTATGACGAGAAGCTCATATCAAATTCATAAGTAGATGGTGCCTAGAATTATGATTAACCTAGGATTTAAAGTATTTTTGTGTTTTAAATGTGATTCATAGAATATAAATGGGATATGGACACAATGAGATGCGCACTAATGTCAAATGCAAAAGAGTTAATAAGCTCACAAACTCAAAAGGGATTTCTAGTATTAAAGGAATAATGTATTCCAATAATGGGTTTACCACAATGTGAACAGATTGATAAGAATTAAGGTTTTAAAAGAAAATAATTAAATAATTGATTAATGACTCAAAGAGAATCCAATTATGAGAGTAATAATGAGGACTACTACAAGCAAAAGTTTGTAAAATAAACCTTAAATAAGCCATAAAATAATCTAAGGTTAGATGTGTAAATAAGGTAAACTTTGATGATTAAAATATGGACAAAACCTAGAAAATCATTTGCTGGAGCTGTAGTTGGAGTTGTGTCCAAGTGAGAGGTGTTATACCTTTTGGATGGGGTAAATAACTATTTTGCAGGCATTATCTTATGAATTGAAAGTGATCTATCATTCGAATGATGAACTTTTAGAGTACATTCGGTTGGTAAATGACTTAGTAGGCATTTTGATGGCGGTGTAATGTTAAACTTGTCATCTGGATGGTCTTCTTACTACCATGTAGTCAGTAAGCGTTGATCTTTTGTTATCTTGAACTTTTTCTGCATCATATGGCTAGGCCTTAGTTGTTGTTTAGATGGCACTCCCTACACAACAAGAACAACAACTACTTGGTCTTTTGTCATTTTAGCCACTTTACTCCTCTAGTCTTCATCTCAATTTATTATTTAACTTTCAAAGAGAAGGCTTGAGTCCTTAACTGCATTAGACTTAGTTCAAATTGCTTGTTAGGAGAAAAGGAAGAAAAGGGGAAAAGAAAAGAAAGAAAGAACAAGTGAAAGAGAAAAAAATATAAGAAAAAGAGAGAAGGAAATAAAAAAGAAATGAAAAAAAGGAGAAAAAGAGAAAAAAATTAAGCTAATAGAATGATTACTCCAAATTATAGCCTTAAGTTTTAAATAAGGCTTTTGAACCTAAGGCCTAAAGTTTCTAAACACATCAAGGTAAACTTGGGCAAGGGTCAATTTCGAACTGTGAACCGGCTCGAAACTGACTTGGGCTGGCCTTGAATCGACCTGGCCTAATAGTGACTGGGCTGAACCGTTTTGGTAAACCTCCAAGTTTTAAGAGTCTAGGTGTAATCACTCAAACCAACAGTTTACAAACCACCGAGCCGATCCGTCGAGTCGATTAGCCATTGAACAAGCATATCGACCCGGCCAGTTCATCTCCTTAAAGAAAAAAGAAAGAGAAAGAGAAAAGAGAGGATATTAAGTCGGAAAAAATAATTAAATAATATTTAATAAGTCATTGTATATCAAAGTTACTTTATTTATAATGGTGAATGGTAATTTTTTTAAAATAATATCATCAAACTAATTATAGATGACTAATCATAAGTTAATTATGTATTAAGAATAGATATAAAATTTAATTTTAATTAATATAAATCCTTTTTGTAAAATATATCAAATATTAAGGATTTGAATATGAGGAAAAAATAAAATTTGAGGGAAAAAAAATAAAAAAATTGAAATCACATTAAGTTAGAAATTAATAAAAAAAAACTAGAAATTATTAATGAATTAATACATGTAAAAAAAAAAAGAAAAAGGAGATCACGTTATTAGAAATTATTAATATATATATATATATAAGAAATTAATAAAATTAAAAATTAAAAAAAAAACTGGTTAAAGAACTTTAAACTAACTTTTGAATCATCGGATATAGTGAATTGACCCAAAACTGCTAGCTTACAAGCCGATCATGGTTTATCGTGCCACTAATCCATGAACCGACAGTCTAAGACTGATTCGACTCGATGCTTAGGTCTACATCAAGGTTTTGTAGAAATTATTAATGAATTAATACATGTAAAAAAAGAAAAGAAAAAAGAGATCACGTTATTAGAAATTATTAATATATATATATATATATATATAAAAGAAATTAATAAAATTAAAAAATTAAAAATTAAATAAATAAAAACTGGTTTAAGAACTTTAAACTGACTCTTGAATCGTTGGATATAGTGAACTGACCCAAAACTGCTAGCTTACAAGCCGATCATGGTTTATCGTGCCACTAATCCATGAACCGACAGTCTAAGACTGATTCGACTCGATGCTTAGGTCTACATCAAGGTTTTGTAGAAATTATTAATGAATTAATACATGTAAAAAAAGAAAAGAAAAAAGAGATCACGTTATTAGAAATTATTAATATATATATATATATATATATAAAAGAAATTAATAAAATTAAAAAATTAAAAATTAAATAAATAAAAACTGGTTTAAGAACTTTAAACTGACTCTTGAATCGTTGGATATAGTGAACTGACCCAAAACTGCTAGCTTACAAGCCGATCATGGTTTATCGTGCCACTAATCCATGAACCGACAGTTTAAGACTGATTCGACTCGATGCTTAGGTCTACATCAAGGTTTTGTAATTGTAAACTCAAAGTTCTCAAATGCATTAAGGCTTATAGCTCAGATCTTATAGTACACAAATCCACCTATAATAACACTCCACAAGAGGCTACTTTTGTTAAAGGAGGTGAATTATCATCGGCAAAATTTACTAATGAAATGAAGGTAAGCCCATTTTAATAATTTTTATGATTCTTGACTTGTAAACCGGGACACATCAGTGAAAATTTACGTTTTCCAGAGTTGGTTAGACTATGAATATTTCCTTATTTAAATTGTTCACCATACGTCCATCTTACAATCCAAAGGACATGAAAATTCATTTGGCCCCAAATATTGAATCAATGCCCCAAGAAAATTCAGAGATATGACAACAGAATTCTTTTCCTCAAACACAAAAAGACAAATATTCAAGCAATTCATCTTACCAACCTGGTATAAGAAATCACAACTCTAAGAACAAAACAAAGCCTTCTGACAATAATAAGAAAAGAGCGAGCGATTATTAAGTTACAACTTGCAAGGCAAGTTTATCGCTTATTTACAATCTACAAGGCCGGTATGATTCCTTTAATTGTTAGCAATCCATTTTTCTTCAAGAAAAGAAAAAGAAAAACAATGGAAAATAACAAAATTTTTAGGAAAATCATAAAGAAAGTTTTTAAAAATCCTCCGGTTTGCACCTAGCCCTCTTAAAATGTCTTGGTTTTCAAAAGTTTCAAGAAGTTTCGAAATAAGAGGAAAAAACAGAAAAGAATTCAAAAGTAGAAAAGCTAAAAAACAAAAAAAAAAAAGATTTCTCGAGTTAGCAATCTAGTGGATAGGCCTACTGGTGGGCGCCGAGCTGACCCGATCCTAAATTGACCTGGAACCATAGATTCATGGGCTTGGCGATGGCTAAACCGTAACTAATCAATGAAGGAGTGATTCTGAGTCGGTTTGACCTTTGAATCAATTTTTTTTAATATTTAATTTTTTATTAATTTTTTAAATACATTAATAATTTCTAATAATATAATTTTCTTTCTCTCTTTTTTTAAATGTATTAATTCATTAATAATTTTTAATTTTTTTTATCAATTTTTGACTTAATGTGATTCCAATATTTTTATTTTTTTTCCCTCAAATTTTATTTTTTTTCTCATATTCAAATCCTTAATATTTGACAAGTTTTATAAAAAAAAAAACTTACATTAATTAAAATTGAATTTTTTATTTATTTTTAACATATAATTAATTTATAATTAGTCACCTATTATTAGTTTAATGCTATTATTTTTAAAAAATTATTTTGCACCATCATAAATAAAGTAACTTTGATATACAATAACCTACCGAATATTATCTAATTATTATTTTTTTTTTTACTTAGTGGCCTTCCTTTTCTCTTTTTTTTTTAATTTTTTCTTTTTCTTAAGGAGGTGAATCGATTGGCCGATCGAACGATTCATGACCTACTGATTTAAGCGGTTTGGTTCGGTTCGACCTGGCCTCCCATGAGCCAGGTTAGTTCGAGACCCGTCTAGACCAATTCTAGGTTAGTTCACAGTTCGAAACTGTTCCTTATTCAGATCTAAATAGGCTAATCTAAATAAATCCTCTAGAATGAACGAAGTAAATTCCCATAAGGTGATCTACTATATTTCCATAGAATGACTAATAAATTTCTAGAGTGTAAGCTAATACTTCTCGTAAGTTAGCCAATAAATTCCCAATAGATAACCAATAAATCCGTAAAGGGTGATCGAGTAAATTCCAGATAAGGTGACCTATAAGTTGCTTTAAGATGATGCATAATTTCCTATGGACTGACCAATAAATTGTCATGAGCAAGAAAACTCTTGTAAGATGACCAAGCAAATTCTCAAGTGAACGATAAATTCTCATAATGTAAGCAAGTAAATTCCGATAGTATAGCCAAGTAAATTCTCGTAGGGTGACCAATAAATTCCAGTAAGGTGACATGTAATTTTACGTAAGGAGATTGGTAGTCAATTCCCGAAAGATGACCAATAAATTCCCCTAGGGTGAGCCAGTAAATTTTAACATGGGAACTACTCAATTTTCTTAAAATGAGCTGGTAAATTCCCATAGGGCGATTTAGCAAATTCTCATACGATGACCAATAAATTCCCGTAGGGTAGGTAGGTAAATCACCGTAAGGTCACCGGTGAGTTATTTTAGGATGAACTTGTAATTCTCGTAATTTGACCAATAAATTCCCACATAGTGATGAAATAAATTTCTATAAAGTGATTTAATGAATTCCTTTATGTCTTGTTTGGTATGAATGAATTGAATAAAATGGAATGGAATGAAGATCAGAATAAAAAAATCTTTCCTATATTTAAAGATGATCACAAAATAAAATAAAATGGAATGATATTAAATACTCAAATATAATTATTTATCGAAAATATCCTTAATTATTACATATTATGATTTCTTTCAAGATTAAAAAATTAATTTCAATTAATCATAATTACTGAAGTGGAAATAGAATCGCAATTCCCATCTAACTAAAATTGAGATATTATGGAATCAACATATTTGGTTTCCAAATGTACTTTCAAATAAGGAGAATATGAATGGAACCTCAAATCGTGATTCTATTCCGATCTATTTCTTCATATTAAACATAATATTAAGGTAACTTGAACCAATTGAACTTAGTAACAAGAAGACACCAAATGAATAAAAATAAGACATCTATTTTGTCTTTGTGGCTAAATTTTCATTAAATATCACTGTAAAAAGGAGTAGTTATAGAGAATTAATTTTTGGTCATTTACTTTTCCATAGTTTTTTGGTCAAGTAAATGACCAAAAAACAAAATATGAAAAATAGGAATAGAGGAGGAAGAACATATTTTTCTTAGGTAAGAAGAAGATTTCTAGGCAAACAACAAAATTTTAAGTTATAGCGTACAAAAGTGATTCAAAGGATTTTAAACTTTCACAAGGTTTTTCTAATATTAATATAGTTGGACCAAATCTAATCTATTCACTTCTAGAAGTGAAAAATAAAAATGTATTAAGCCAGTTTAAGTCTCGAAGAACAATTCAATAAAATGCCAATTTTAGTACTAAAGGAAATCAAACTTTTGTAGAAGACAAACCAAGAGTAAATTGAGAATTGAAAATCCATTAAATGAGTTTTATTTCGATATATATATATATTTATACACCGGTGCACTAGATTGATTTATAGCCTAGTTGGCTAAGCCAGTTTTTTGGAAATGGGTGGTGTAGACATTCCATTTCTCTCCTATACTTTTAGTATTAGTCGAAGATAGCATTCATATTTTAAAAAATCCAATAAATCTGAAAATTTGAAAATCCATAAAAAGAAAAAACAAGAAACAAAGAAGGGAGAATTTCTTATGGGGTAAAAAAATATGCATTTTTATGTGAAAATAATTTTTCAAAATGAGAAATGTTAAAGTCGAAATACACAAATTAATAGATTTTGAGTTTTTGGCAAAAAGTTACTTGTTTTTCCTTAAAATCTTTTTTTTTTTTAGCCTAATTAAGCTTGCTCATTCTTAAAAATATAAGATAGTATCAATTTGAGCGAAATCTTCCTTTAGATAGTGTTTCATTTTCCTTAAATTGATTGTTTTAAGCAAAAATCATATTTAGTGAAAACTAAGTTGAAAACTAATTAGCAGTTAAAATTTTGTTGATGGGCTTAATTTTGGAATATCTCTTCACATATGCATACTAAACTAGTTTTATTGCCTATGATGTAAAATTAATTTTTTGGAAACCATTAGATGGAGTTAATTTTCGGCTCAAAATTGATATTGAGCCTAAATTATCTTAACTAGGCGCAAATATTATACACAAATTGTTTACCTCAAATCATTAAAAAGAGTTTGTTGGCTCAACGAGATAAGTTTTACCAAATTTCTTAACTCAACATATAGTTTTAGGATCAATAGTTGAGATTGTATCACAACTTAACTGCACCTTGAGCTCTAGGCTCCACCCATCATCATAAAGGTAAGCCCACCCGAGTAAGCATCTTAACCTATAATACCTTGGTAGATACATCTCAAAATTCCTTAATTTTTTGCTTGTAGGACAACCTTCAATGGCTTTGAGGTTACTAGCATCGACCACATGTTTCATGAAGGAAATGTCTTTGATGTCTTTTTGCTGCAACTAGGGTTAAAATGGACAATAGACAACAACTTTTGGTTTACTTCATCGCAAGGATTATATTCTTTTGGTAGCTATGTTTGTGTGCTAGCTACAAAGCATCGTAGTGTTATGATTGTATTCTACAACTCTGAATTTCTTAACGTCTAATAGATAGACCAAAGTAGTAACAAGTTGACTATTATGATTTAGGTTTAACCCTTTCTCTTTACTTGGTTTCTTACTATTGTTTATGTTAGTCATTTGTTGGTTGGTTGCTTTATGGGATAAATTAAAATCTTATGCAAATCATTTTAGTGCTAGACCTTAGTGTGTAGCCAGTGATTTTAATGACATAGCAACTCTAGAAGAAAAGCGGGGTAATACTCATTTTGATAGAAGATGCATGGCTATGTATGTAGATTGCATGAAGGAATGTGGTTTGCATGACTTAAGATTTATAGGGCCAAAGTATACCTAGACTAACAAAATGAGATTGAAGGATTTAATCTAAACTCACATTGATAGAGTTTGGGCTAGTGTTTCTTAAAAACAAAAGGATTTAGTGGCTAATACACTTTTACTTATTAAAGCATTTACCTAGGTGGCCTTTTGATCATGCTGCACTTTTACTTGAAAGACATTCAATATATTGTAGTCATAGAGACAAAAGATCGTTTTCTAGCTGATGTAGGTAATGTACCCTATGTTTACGGATTTAATGTAGCAAACCTAGAGTAGAAACTGGCATTTGTATCTTACTGCAATCATTGAGTTTCATCAAGCAACTAGGAAATGGAATGTTGAGTTGTTTGGAATTTTAGCAAAAGAAAAGAAGTGCACTAAAGCAAGACTAATTGGAGTGAAGAGAGCATTAGCCATTAAGCTAAATTATTACTTAGTTGAATTAGAGGCACATTTGAGAAGTTATTTGTTAGAGCTTTTGGCTTGGGAGGAAGTGTTATGGAAGACAAAAGCTTAGGTTAATTGGATAAAAAGTGGTAAGAGTAACATTAGATGTTACCACGCTTTGGTAGTTACTAGACAAATGGAAAATAACATTGTTTGTTTAAAAGATTTTATTGGCAATTGTATTACATTTGAGGGGAATTTGAAGGATCATGTTAAAGGCTTCTATGAGAAACTATTTGCAACTTTCCATGAGCAAACTACTATTGTTAATCAATTGCCACATGATCTGTGGGGTGGTTTAACAATTCAGCAATCTTAAGCTTTATTGTAGCCCTTAACTGATACCAAGATTGAAGTTGCTTTGAAAACCTTAAACTCTTGGAAAGTACATGGTAAGGACAGGTTGCATGCCCTCTTTTACAAAATATGTTGAGGTATTGTGGAGAATTTTGTGAAGAAATTGCTTAAGGATGTCTTTAATGGTTGTCTTGCTCCTAACTTGATGTGTCAAACTTTGTTGGTACTAGTGCTTAAGAAACAAGGTGTTAATATACTATCACAATTTCGGTCAATTAGTTTGTGTAACATAATATATTAGTTATTCATAAAAATTTTGGTGCTCAGGTTAAGGTCTTATTTCGATAAACTTATATGTCTTATGCAAGGTAGTTTTGTCCTAGGTTGTAAAATCACTGATCATATATTATTGATGGTGGAAATTATGTATGGGGTGCAGTGGAAAAAAGTTAAGGTAAGATATATGATGCTAAAGATTGATCTTTAAATGCTTTTGATCATGTTGAGTGGAGTTTCATTTGGTAGGCTTTGGAATGTTTGAATTTTCCTCTTGCATGGAGAAAACTTATAGCAAGTTGCTTTTCAAATCCTACCATTGAAGTCCTAATGAATGGGTCCATGCATGATCCTTTTTTCTCCTTCAAGACGTGTACGTCAAGGGGACCCATTGTCTCCTTATTTACTAAGGTAGAATTTCTTAGTAAATTGATAAGTTAGAAAGTTGCTAATAAACTTTGGCACCCATTGAAATTAAGGGGAACAAAATTGGCATTTTCCCATTTGCTTTATGCAAATGACATAATTTTGTTTATCGAGGCTACTGATTATATTGTTAGGACGATTACTAAGGTATTGGGGTAGTTTGAGGTTTGGTCTAAGCTTAAAGTAAACTGCTTGAAGTCTATGATCTTATTTTCTCCCATTGTTGCAATAAACGATAGGCATTGTATTAAGGAAAGTTTACATTTGAAGGAAGTGATTAGCTTAAGAATGTATTTAGGTTTTCTGATTGGGGATGGAACAAAACCAAAATGGAAAAACTTTGAGTTTTTGATTGATAAGATGAATCAAAAGTTAAATGGTTGGAAAGGTAAATTGTTGAATATGGCGGGTAGAGTTGTCTTAGCAAATTCAATACTTAATGCTCTCCTACTATAAGGCAAGCTGAGCAAATAGTATGCAACTTCATCTAGAGAGGAAAGGTTGAGAGTAAAGCTGATGAACTGTTGACTAATGGCCTCATTACTCGCACATGGCTCCGAGGATTCTAATTCCTCATACGGCGAATTCTCTCTCTGTAACCTACTGATGACGAGAAATTTTACTCCGAAGGAATGTGGCTGAACTTCTTGAGGTCTCTTAATTATTGTATGTTGATTTGTATGCTCGGTAGTGATGATGTTGACCATTTCCTTATCAAGGACCCTGTGCCAAGTAATCCCACTAACATTGTCGAGAAGTTCTTGTCGAGTGATGAGAGACTCACTTAAACGGCCGAATAGTTTTTCTCTCAGCGTGCCGCTATCTCTCTCTCTTCTCAACCCTTTAATGCTGTAGCATTTTAACTCCTCTTACCTGTTATGCTCAGAGAATATTCGTATGGGACCAATGTTGCACTACCACCTGTCTACCTTGTCTAACATTATATTACTTTTTTGTTTTGGTTTTTTATCCTTTTTACCATTTTTCGGTATGTACTAAGAATTCCCTTTTTGTATATACTTTCTTGTCTTTTCATTATTTATAATGCTACCCTAGGAACTTACTATAAATAGTCCTTTTTTCTTGGAAGCCGGATAACCAACATTGTACATTGAATATTATGTTATTGTAAGACAACCCTTTTAAAGTCCATATTTCCAATACTCTTATCTAATCTTACCGAGTAACTTGAGATTAGGCGGGTAGACCTTAACATCAACTTGTGCATCGTATCAATTGTGGTGTCAAGTCTTGTTTTATCCGTTGGTGAGTTACATCCTCCAAGTAGCTTCACGTCAGCTACTCTTGTTCGATTATGGACCTTTTCCCTCTAATTTTTTTCAATATCTCAAAGAACCCATTCGGTTTAATTTTGTTTTGGTAAGTCTTAGTGATAATAAAGCTCTTAGGTACACTAAAAGCTCAACATTGGGTTAGATGGAGTCAACTTATATTGCTTAAGAATTCAAGGAGTTTAGGAATACAAGACTTGCAAATTAAAAATCAAGCTTGTTTGGTATATAGATGTAGTAGATATTAGTTATAGGTGGCAATATGGGCCACCTTGTGTAAGAAAAAATATAGAAAATGTATAGAGCAAGATTGCCCTAGGAAAGGCACAATGGCTTCTCTAGTTTGGATTGAGCTAGTGTAGGCCTCTTAATGGGTTAAGGATCGCAAAGCATTCATCCTAAGAGATGGAAATTTAGTAGATTTATGGTAAGATTGTTGGTTAAGAAAGATTTTTTTAAAGATAATTAATAGAAGGTCCATTGCCTCAACATGCTTAAAGTCTTACTATTAAGGAAGCTTGGATGCCAAATTGTGGTTGGAATGAAGATGTTATAAGGTTTAAGGTTAATTCATTATTGTAGAAAGCTATTGGGGTTATCCTGTTGGTAGATGGAGAAAGGGATAGAAGGGTGTTCGGGCTATAATCAAGTATAGAGTTGTCAATTAGAGAAACTTATAAAATTTTCAAAAGTGATTGAGCTGAACATAAAGTTTCTAATAATTAGATTTAGGATGCAGTGCTGATTCGTAAGATTAAAGTGTTTCTTTGGAGGGCATTAAATGATGGCCTTCCCACAGTAGCTAAATTGAGTTCCAAGTATGCAGTAGGATCAGATCAACATCCTTGGGGGTGTGGACAAGTAGAGACATTTGAGCATGCTCTATAAACTTATCCATAAACTTAGAGAATTTCAATTGATTTAAGACTAGATGAGTAAATCAAATAGTACCAAAATTTTCCTTTTCATGATTGGATTCACCAACTTGTTAAGCAGAATAGAGTGCCTAAGTGTCAAGTGGAAGTACCCAAACAAGTTTTTATTTGCATATGCTCTTTGGATGTTATGGTATGATAAGAACCTAATTTAGAAAAACAAAACTGGTTTAGGTAGAGAATTATCGAAACAAATAAGGGTAAAGGCCTTTGAATTTTAGGTTTTTCATAGGAGGCACTTGTTATTTAAAAGAGTATAATTGCAACGATTCAAATGGATGCCTCCAAGGGGAGGTTTTGTGAAAATAAATACACACTTCCCTTCATAATACTTTAGAAGGAGCAGCTATCACAGCTATCTTTAGGGATGACTTAAGACATTGGATAGCTTTATATGCTAATAAACTAGGTTGCATAGATATTTTAACATTAGAGCTTTGTGCCATCTATTTTGCAATAGAAATTTTATGATACCCCAATAGAAGGAAGAAAAATTACCTATATTTTAATACTTTGTCATTAATGATGTGTATTATTTGTTTTTACTCAACAAACTCGCTGCCCTTGGTTTGCTTCATCAAGTAATTATTAATTTGACTTTTTAGTAGTGTGATGTGACGTGCATATGACATTCAATAAACCTTTTTTTTTTTTTTCCAGAGACATTAAATAAACCTTAAAGTCAAAAAACACACGCCATTTCTCCCATCAATGCATGAAATATATAGGATTTTAACAAGTCGCCGTAAATATTCAAGTGGCAATTGAAATATTATGATATTCGTGCTGGTGGGATTCAATCGAAGAAAGAGGGAAGAAAAGCGATGGTAGCCGTCACCGCTACCACCCGTTCAAGTGTGCACCGCCTGCCACCACAGAAAACGCAATGCACCTCAGCAATAGGCAATGAAAGCATCATCACTTATCTTGATTTGGACGGAAAAGAATTGTCGAAAAAGATTGAATACTAATAGGCTATGTGAATGGATAAATAATAAATAAATATTGATAAAAATTTATTAAATAATAAACAATTTTTTTTAAAAAATATTAATTATATTTTTATATATTAAATTTTTATTAATATTTATATATTATTTATTTATTTATTGATTAACATAGTATATTAGGATCGATGAATCCATTCTCCAATCTCCACATCATTAGTTATCGGGATCAATTAAATTCATATATAATTGCTCCTCATGCCATCAGGCCATGGTAATGGAAAACGAGCATGATTTGCATTAATGGTTCTTTACACTAATTTATTTAGTAAATCCTAAACTGAACTTGGTCAATTCAAGAACGTAAGTCGCCATGAAAAAGAAGGATATTGCGTTAACCGAGTCGCTCGATGCATCGTTGTTAATGAACCAGAATTTATTGCCTATTGCTTCGAGAAGCATTGCATTTTCTGGTTGGTGAACCGTGGTGCACCCTTAAATTTTTGAACAAGTGTTGCTGTCTGTTGGTTTCGATTCCTCCACCGTAAGAGCGGCATCTACCGTTGCTGTTCTTTCACCCACTTTTCTTTTTTGAACCGAATACCATAGGCATTAGCATTACATAAAGGCTACATTACACATAATTATCATAGTTTTTATTTCAATTGCCACTTAAATATTTAGGACAAGTAATTAAATTTCTATATTTCTCGTGCATTGATCGGAAAAGTTTGGGTTTTTTTTTTTTTATTCATTTTAAGGTTCACATCTGTGTTGCGTGATCTTAGTAATAGGAAAGTTTTGTGTCACGTGATCTTCCTAATGGAGAAGTTGATAATCACTCAACGAGATAAAATACTAGTCATGAGTTTACGGAAAAAGAAAAAAAAAAATTTATACAAGGACAGATAATATATACAAGGTAAGAGTGATTGAACATTTCTTATTTTTCTATTCTAGATAATTTAATTAGCTATATATTGCAAATTACCATTTCTTTCATGATTTCTCAAGATGCGAGTTATTTTTAATTTCTAAAGAGTACACCAAAATCATTTTCAAGATAATAATAGAAAAGAAAAATCGCGATTTCAAGAGCATAATCAATAAATGTTCATCTTGCGCCATATTGCATAAAGCTCAAATAATTAGGAGGTTATCCGGATCCGGATATTTAGTCATGATGCCCGCATTTGAGTCCGACTTGTCAAGCTCTTTTTACCTCCAACAACTATTACCAAATCGTACTCAAATTACTTAAATGTCGTTTGCCTGCCCAGTGCCCTGCATACATTCAGACTAATGCCTCAACCAGCTCATGTATGTATGTTCCTATTGAAAATTACAACGTAATCAATGGAATTAAGAAAACTGCTTTCATGTCTCATTTTCCATTGCGATGCCAAAATGTTTTGTCTTGAAAACGCAACTTATGAACAGGAATTGGATTTTCAACTCTACATAAATGAGTGCTGTTCTTCCTAAACTGAGAAAAGAAACTGAATTAATCAATCAGAAAAAAATAAATAAACAAAAAAATCTAAACCTAATATTAAAAGAAGAACCAAAGAACCGCCCTTAATAACGGTGTGCCTCTAGGATGATGTTCTGACTAATGGAACCGCATAAGAAGGAGGTGGAGGAAGAAGTCTCGACGTAACAAACGGAAGGTTACGGAGTATGAGATGACGAACCCTCCTTGGAAGAGGTGCTTCATGGAACATATGCTCCAATACACGCGCCACCACCACCATGTAATCTTCCAAAATCTCCGCCACTATTGCCACCAGTATCATCTTTTTCCACCGTTATCTGTGTAAGCTCTGTGTGTGTCTTGTGTGTTTGTGTTTGTGTTTGTATTTGGATGATGAGATGTTGCTGTAACTTTTCGGTACTAGTATATATATATATATATGTCTGCGTGTGTGTGTGTATTTAGGATTAGATCGTCTTTTTGGTGTTATTATGCCACGATGGAGTCACACGTGATTTGGCTGGTTTTGGTACGTGGTATTGTCCACTGGATCGAGTTCTGGTGACGGACATGTCATGTTGTGTTCTGTTACATGAACATGGATAGAACCTTAATGGTTTTATAGCTTTGGGGGCAAATAAATTAATAATACAGCCTTCTGCCCCTAGAAAAAATCCTCAGCACCTACCCTTTCTGGTGTTCCTTTCAGTATGCTGGTTTGGTATTTACCCGAGGTTTGCTTTGGTCATGTAGATTAGATAATTGGATTTATTTCTTTTTCTTAGATATTAGGTTTATACAATCTAGGGACTTCCGGATTTCCAACTATCTTTATATATAATATTTATTGTGGACAAGTACAAGAAAATTTAAAAAATCTGTCTTGAGTTCTGTCGGATAAGATGCTTCCTATTTGATACTTATCCGATATATAAATATATCTCTCTCTATTTTTTCGACTGGAGAGAGGAGGTCGCAGCTGCCGGATCAAAGCAACCCAGGAAAAATTTAGGCTTGGGCCCAAAAACAGCATGAGTGAAGGCCCATAAAGGCCTGAGATGGGCTTCAGGCCTGGTGAGCCCGTGTTTCACTTGGGCTTGGACAGCCACAGGTTGAGAACATGATTAATATATAAAAATCAACTTATAGTACTATTAAACTATACGTAGTAAAGTGATATGAATAGTGAGTTTCATTGAAATGAAGTGGGTATGAATATTGAGATCTATTGAAGTGGAGTGATATGAATATTTATTTTTAAATGGAATATAATACGTAAGGTTCTCTCGTAAAGTTGCAACACGATTGATTTAATTGATTAGAAAAAAAAAAAATCATAAGTGTAATATTGTGATTAGCAGAACAAAATATTCAAAAGATTATTCGGATAATTTTTAATTAAATTGTTTACCTTTAATTCGAAATTAACATATAATCTTCAAATCCTCCTACCAGTCCCAGATGTCAAAGTAAATAGTTAAAATATGGTAAGCACGCCTAATTATTATTATTTTTACGTCCCCGATAAATTCAACTTAAAATAGACATGACTAGCTCATTTCCATCAATTGATGGCATGTACCCATTTTAGTGACACCTCCCAACTTACCCGCGGCACGTACTCAATTGCCTTTGGAGGAATCCTTCAATTCCATTTGATGATAAGGACCGTCTTTATTACAGGGAAAAACAGGAGGACCTTATCTTCATTTACTTTGAGGACATCATAATTCATCGGGACATGAACTCATCCTGGCGGCGGTGGGAATTCATTCAACACCAAATCTGTCACTTTCTTGACCTTAATTCTTCTTAATAAAATAATGTGATATTATAAAAATATTCTATTAACTTAATAATACAATGTTCATAAAAAAGAAAACTTAATGATACAATCAATAGAAAGTATTATCAGATTTATCAACCACCCGCTTTGCAGTAAACATGATCTAAACATCTAATTACCGCATCGTATTAGGAGACCTCTCTTCTAAGGCCATGAAAATTCAGTTTAGGATTGCCATCCACAAATATTAGCATGCCCAAGCAAAAGCAACGCAACAATCATGGACAAATCTAAAAGAGGGCTGGAAGGGATCCTCTCGAAGACTCGGAAAAAATTAATTAATAGAATTTATTAAGAAAAAATAATTATTATATTTATATTTTAAAAATTAAAAATTATGATAATTGTAAATATAAATAAGTGGTTAAATATTTATTTTTGCAAACATGAGGTCATAACTCAATTCCTATTGGAGTTATTTCCACTTCCCACATAGAATTACTAATTAAATGATCTTGTAAAGTTATCATTTAAAAAATTATATAATACTAGTATTCATGGTGTTATTATGTCATTCATTTTATCCTATTTATAAGTTTTTTAGATATATCTTTTGTGATCTTTTTTCTTTTTTTTGAGCAATACAATTTACACAAGTTAATATATTATCTCCATTTTTAATTGATTGATAGTTAAACTCAATCAAAATATATATACCCCCATGAAAAGATAAAAAAAAATGTTCCCTTGATCTTTTTGGAAGTACATCTAAAAGTTATAATTATTTCATCACAAAGCTTAAGATTTCCTCCTATTAGATGATAGAAAGTGTTGTAGGTGCATTTCTTAATAAAATCATTATATATGTATTATAGTTATAACAATAAGTAGATTTTTTTTTCTAGAATAATTCTAATATTATTTAAAATAAGATAGGTTTGGCCCCTCGATGATATGGTTCTATTTATGTTCCTACCAACAATTAATTGCAAATAGTTATTAGTCAATTTTCTGTTTCTAATCTTATCGGCAGCCAGAATAAGTAATAGCATAACCACTCACCTTTACTTATCTTGAAAAGCCATTCTTGATGGCTCGTACTCAAAGCATCTTATTAACTATAAGTTAAATATAAGTTAAATAACTAAGTCTTAAATTCAATTTAGTTTATTCATCGAAAAGCCATTCTTGATGCCTCGTGCTCAAAGCCATTCTCTTGGTTTTTAATTAGTTTTAATAACCTATGTATTAAGGATCTTTGAAAATGCAGAACCCAAGACGATTGTCCTAAGGAATTAGAGGAAATCGACCTAAGGAAGCGCAAGTTGATCGGGATAGGGAGTGTTGATTACCCTATATAGGACGGATTAGTCTCTCTTCCTTCTTGCGGTCTCCTACCGTTTCTTTGTTTCATTTTATGTAAAAATCTTGTTTTTGAGGTTTACTGTGTAATATTTTATAATTATCTTATTAAGAATCAAGTAAAAATTTCCATATTTGTATATTATATTTTATATATTTATCTTAAAACTTAAGTATTGTTTAATTAACAGAATTGGACAGTACATGTATGGTAAAAAGAGAATAGGAAAGTATAACCTTTTTGTACAATGTTTTTGTGTGAAATACAGGAAACAAATTTTTGTAAGTGCAAAATTTTAAAAAATAAAAAAATGAAATTATTTACATTATAAATTACAATAAAATTCAATAGCATGATTTAAGAAATTGCTAGGATTATTTTTGAAATTCTAAAGATATATTTATTTTCTAATATGAAATAGATATTTGTACCTTCAGTTATATGTACAAATTTTTTAGCTTTAGTCTAGAGCCTCAAGCCCTTTTGTTTAGTAACTTTTACTAATATGTAAACCAAATAATGGGCTAATGGCTTTATAGATTGGTAGTATGGACTTTGGTCTTTTAATGGTATAAATTGAGTTTGAATTCTCTCTTCTCATTGTAATCATCACGGCGAAAAAATAATAGATCGAAAAATTTGTCTAGTGTTGTACTATATAATATGGTAACTAAACAATATCTTGATCTTGATTTGAAAGGATTTCTTTTGTAATTAAAGCCTAAGGTTTCTCTTAATTGCAGTTCATCTTCTTTGATAAGCCTTAATCTTAGAATCAATAAGATTTCTTTTACTACTCAATTATATTAATTTTTTATTATACTAATTTACTATCTCCAATCATTGTAGGTTTTTTTTTTCCCCTTAATATACAAATTATTCTATATTTTTATAGATTGATAATTTTAAGCATTAACCCTAATTCTTCATTCAATTGACAATATTATTCATGAAAAAGAAATTAGAGTTTATACACTTACTTTTTTTTCGCCAACTATATTATAACTATAGAATTCAACTTTGATCATTCCATTAAGAGACTAGTATTTATACTGTTAGACTAGAATGACCTTCGATTATACACTTACTTGGTTTTTTTTTTTTTTCATTTTTCCTTTTTTTTACTAACTATGTTGCAACTTAGGGGATGGGGAATTCAAACATTAATCTATTCTAATAAAAGACTAATGGTAATACCACTGAATTACAATTGTTTTGATAGTTAAATTTTGTTTACATTTTCTTATTCTACTTTTTGCAAAAAGAGAAAATTTATTGGAATAGTTTCTGATAAGAGGGTAAAGGCCTATTTATAAAAAGGGTTAAGATATGTCCTTTTCATATTTATTTATTGTTTTTATGGAAAATCTTTTTGTTTTCAATAATATCTTTTACTTTTTATTTTACTTACTTTCTAATTATCTCTTTATCTGTCATATGTTATTAGTTTTGTTTTATCATGGAAACCCTTTTTTTTTTTTTATTGATGTCTTTATTTAATGCATTTTTTAAAAAAATTTCATTAAATTTAGAGATTAATCATACCAATTCTCTAAGGAGGAGCCGATGATACTTGCATGTAGTACTCCCTAAAAGCAAATTGTGTCGAGTTACCAATTAGCTTGAGTTTCCATGCACATATCTTTATTGAACTTATGACCTTCATCAACACAAGTAATGATTTTGTTAATATTTAATTTAATTAATTCTTAGTCAATAGTCGTTATTATAGAATCATAATATATAATGGTTAATGGTCATTATTATAGAATCATAGAATTTAATGACCAATAGTCATTATTATAGCATATTTCCATTATTGCTATATATTTTAATTATTTTTGAAGACTCATTTTTATATAAATGGAAGTTTATATTCTTGTAATATATACATACAAAATATTCAATACAATCATTTCATCTCTTTTCTATTTCTCTACTAAACATAAATCATTTATTTCTTTTCTATTTCTATAATTATTTTATTTATTTTCTATTTTTTTACTTCGTATCAAAGCTACAAAAATTCTATTTCAAAAATCTTGAATTTATTTATTTTTATAAGTCCAACAATACCATGGATTCCTTTGAAATTATTCCTAAACCTATTAATGTTGACTTTGGATTTATAGTCTCAAGAAATGTCTTATTTCTTAAAAGGCAGACTTTTATGAAGCAATGTGACAGGTGAAATTACCAATCCTTTCGAGAAAAACAATGAAGATCAAGAAAAATTCACTAAACAATTGAAAAAATGGGATGGTAAAAATCATCAAATTCTGACTTGGTTTTGTAATACTTGTACCGATGTCATAAAATTGGATTTTTGCTAGTTTGATAGTACAAAAGAAGTATAAGATTTTTAGCATCTCATTATTCTAATTATATCGTTGCCTTTATCAGATGCAACAACAATCAAACCAAACTATTCATACCTATATCTTTGAACTACAAGCCTTATGGGATCAAGTAGCTGCTTGTGATCCCGTGTGGCTTACTATTGATGCTACTAAAATGTATGCTGATCTTTGAGATTAATAGCATGTTTGGCATTTGCTTATGACTCTTCGAGATGAGTTTGAGTGAATTTGAAGCTCTTTACTTTAGTCCTTTACCTAAACTTGACACTATAGTCAAGGATTTAATTTCTAAGGAGATTCGGTTAAATACCCTTCTTGCTGAGCAAATCCTAACTTCAACGGACATGGCTATTACTACTCAAGCATCTTCAAATCCTACTCTTGTTATTCAAGCCTAGTTAGGATCTATTCAAAACTTATTAAAATTTTCTCGAAAGAACTTTTGTAATTATTGTAAGAAGTATGGTCATATTATCTCTAAATGTCGGCGATTACAATTCAAGTAGAATGGTCATGGCACTACATCACCACTATTACAAAAGAGTCCTCTGAGAGCTCTTCTCCTAAGTTTTCTATGAAAGACGTCTAAGCTCTCCTTCAACAAATCCAATATGAGCCTAGTAAATTAACTTCTCAAGCTTTATCTATTACACCAGGTAAATCATCCCCTTGGTTTTTTGATTCTGCATGTTGCAACCACATGACTTCTGATTCCGCTGTTTTTACATCTCAAACATATCCTATTATTGCACCTATTGTTCACACTATAAATAACTCCACCATGTTTATTCAACACATAAGAAACATTAATACACCTCAATTGTCTATTTTAGATGTTTTTCATGTTTTAAAAGTTTCATTAAATCTTCTATTTATGGGATAATTATGTGAAGTTAGTGTTAATATACTTTTTTCGAGTCATGGTTGTTTTGTGCAGGATTCACAAACGAGGGAGTAGGATCGAGTGTAAAGTTAGTCAATTGTTTGAGTTAAAATCTCTTCAAATTCCTTCTAAAAATATTGTTACAACTATTAATTCTTCTATTTGGCATGCTTGCTTGGGTTACTTTTCAACTTCTAAGTTAACCTCTTTAATTTCTAGCGGTTGTTTAGGTCCTATCAAATCTGAAAATGTTGATTGTTTCATGTCAACGTTCTAAACATCGTACTTTACCTTTTTTCAATAGTACTTCTATTTCATCTGCTCCTTTTGATTTAGTTCATTTTGATATTTAGGTACCCTCTCCTCATGCTTCAATGGGTGGTTTATGTCATTTCGTAATTTTCATTGATGATTTTTCTAGATTTACATGGATCAATCTTATGCAAAATAAATCTGAATTGTCCACTATTTATATGCAATTTGCAAATATGGTTGCTACTCGATAATCTTGTAAGATTAAAATACTTCGCACTAACAATGCCATGGAATACAAAGAAACTACCCTTCTCTAATTTTTATCTCAAAATGGTGCATTAATTCAAAGGTCTTGTCTTGATAAATCACCCTAAAATGGGTAGGCAGAACAAAAACACAGACACATTTTGAATACAATTAGAGTATTTTTTATCTCCTCATCTCAACCTAAAATTCTTTGGGGAAAAGATGCTTTGACTACTATCTACACAATCAATTGTCATACTTCTTTTGTTATTGGCAATGTTTCTCCATATGAGCATCTTTATCATCACCCTCCAAATTATCATATGCTAAAAGCGTCTAATAGTGCTTGTTTTGTACTTCTTCAACCTCATGAGTACACAAAATTAGAACCACGAGCATGACTTTGTTGCTTCCTTGGATATGGCATTGAACATAAGGGCTAACGCTATTGCAATCCTATTTCTAAGTGTCTTCGAATTTCTTGTCATGTCACTTTTAGGAACATAAAATGTTTTCCGCAATAATGCCTTTTCAAAATGACAAACTCACTACTTCTTTTCTTATTAATCTCACTACTCCTCTTTTTCCTGATGAAGTTTTGGTAAGTGATAACATTTCCAGTACAAACCAACCTTTTGCCACTCTTGAGGAATCTCCTCCAGTTGTGGAATTAGCAACAAGATCCTCTTCTTCGGTTACTCATGTTCCATCCCCTCTACTTTGTTGAATTACTCATGTAAGTCATCCCTTAGTTCTTCTATGAGATTATGTTTGTTTTACCACAATGCCTTTTGAACCTTGCAATTATTGTGGGGCTCGTACTAATCCTCTTTGGCAATAAGCAATGGAAGAAGAACTTTCAGCATTTACCAATCAACATACCTAGGATGTAGTTGATTTTCCTTCTAACAAATCTATGATTGAATGTAAATGGATCTATAAAATAAAGACTCCTGTAGATGGTTTGATAGAGCGATATAAAGCTCGACTTGTTACTAAAGGATTTACATAGGACTATGGCACTTAACTATGAAGAAACCTTTGCCTTGATAGCTCATCTTACTTTTGTTTGAAGTCTCATTGCTATTATTGCTACATGACAATGGAAGTTGTTTTAAATGAATGTTAAGGATGCCTTTCTTAATGACGATTTGTTTGAAGAGGTATACATGCAACCTCCATAAGGATATGATTGTCTACCTAGTAAAGTTTGTTGGCTATGAACGGCTCTTTATGCACTTAAATAAGCACCTCATGCTTGATTTTCAAAATTTAGTAATACTGTTATTCAATTTAGGTTTCAACCTAGTCCTCATGAACATGTATTATTTATTCGAAATATTACTCGTAGTAGTACTTTGCTTGTTCTTTATGTCGATGACATGATCATTACAAGAGATGAATTACAAGGTATTGCTGATCTCAAAGCTACTTTTAGCCAACAATTTGAGATGAAAGATCTTAGTTTTCTTAGTTTCTCTCTTAGGTTAGAAATTTCCTTTGATCATACTAGATATTATTTAACTTAAGTAAAATATATTGCTAAACTTATTTCTCATGCCAATTTAATAGATTCTAAAGTTATGAATACTCCTATGGAATCTAATGCTCATTTTTTAGCTGCAGATGGTACTATTCTCACTAATGCAACTCTTTATTGACAATTAGTGGGCAGTCTCATTTACCTCACTGTCACTTGACTAGACATTGCTCATATAGTTCATATTATTAGTCAATTCATGATTGCTCCTCATACAACTCATTTTGTGTTGTTTTACGCATCATTCGTCATGTGAAAAGGACATTATTTTACGGTCTTCATTTCTTTAGACATTCATCTCTTGATTTAAGAGCTTAGTTTGATGTTGATTGGGTTGGTGATCCTACTAACCGATGTTTTACAATTGCATTTTTTTTTTCCTTGGCACTTCTTTGATCTCATGGCATGGTAAGAAGCAATTGGTTGTCTCTCACTCGAGTATTGAGGCTGAATATCGAGCAATTGCTGATACCGCATTTGAACTTCTTTGGCTACACTGGGTACTCCAAGATATGGGCATTTAACATTCCTCTGCTACTTTTCTTTATTATGATAATCAAAGTGCTATGCATATTGTTCATAACGATGTCTTCCATAAACGTACTAAATATATTGTCATTTCATTCGACATCATATACTTTAGGGAATCATTTGACTCTTCTTTGTTTTCTCAATTGATCAAATTGCTGATATCTTCACCAAAGCTCATTCATTAGGCAAATTTCATGATTTAGTTTCTAAACTCAAGCTAGCTAAACTTTTACCATCTTGAGTTTAAGGGGGATGTTAACATTTAATTTAATTAATTCTTAGTTGATAGTTATTATTATAGAATCATAATATTTAATGGTCAAGGGTTATTATTATAAAATCATAAAATTTAATGATTAATAGTCATTATTACAGTATATTTCCATTATTACTAAAGGTTCATTTGTATATAAATAGAAGTTCATATTACACATAAAACATTTAATATAATCTTTTCATCTCTTTCCTATTTCTCTACTATACACAAATCTTTTATTTCTATAATTATTTTATTTCTACTCTAGTTCTTCACTGATCTTATGCTCATATTTCCTCTAAGCACTCAATTGATGGTGGATCTTCCTGTGATTAACGTCATATTCGGTAACTACGCTCTAATGCTTACACCATATAGTAATCCCATGGAATCTTATTACAGGTAAGTGCAAGCAAAAATGTAGGTAATAAATAATAACTAAATATTTATGAATTAAACTCTATAAATTCTTCATTTAATCTCTCGGCGTACGCGCATGGAAACAAAGAAACAGGAACTGTGGGCCATGTAGAAAACTTGGGAGTACAACATTTTCCGGGCTGAAATCCTAGGGTTATTGCGGCATAATTTTTGCTGAGTAAAATAAATGTGAGAAAAGCTATAATCGAAGTGAATTCTTTAGCTGGGGAAAGAATAAAAACAAGAAGTGGTTATAGTAGTAGCAGCAATATTGTCAGGAGGAAGCTTACTTTAAAATCAACTTGATGTGCTAATTCTACGCAAGCTCCAAATCAAGAAAGTCGACTAGATAAGGATGCACTATCTGTTTAATATAATAGTTATTATAGGATTATTCAGTTTCAATATAATAGTTATTAAAGGATTCACTATCTGTTTAATTTACCAAATAAAATAAATCTTTAATAAAATTTCATTTTATTGAAATTGAATAATCGTATAATAGCTATTATATTGTTCACTGAGACAAAAAAAAAAAAAGACATATAAACATATATTTATATTATAATTAAAATGATGGTATTACCCTTATATTCTATCTTTATCCTTTTACTCTCTCTCTCATTTCAGAAGAAAACTTCCAAATTCTGGACCGGTCAGCAGTGCTCAGACCGTGCACGATATTCGAACCTGAACCAAAACAAAGCACCGGCCACATTCCTTACCCAAAAATAAGCCCCAGCCATATTCAATAGAAGACATACATCTAAAATATTGCTGTACACAGGGGCGACGAATCCACTTTCTCAACTCGATTTCTTCCTCAAGATTAAGTCCAAATTAAAATAAATGCTAGTCCTAGACTCTATTCAATGAAAACTAACAAGAGTGAATCAAATTCCGTGGCAAATACGCTAATACATTATAGATAATTTCAGCTTATTTTGGACTTACTTTTGTTAGTTCCACCATATGATGTAATCGATCTTTTGATTTCAAATTTTGGGATGTTCTATCATACGAGGGAAGTAGATCTGCCCATGTAATGGCTATGTCACATGCTATTGTTATTGATGAACTTAAATGCCGAATTACCTTGCAATATGGCCAAATTATAGGGCCCTTTCCAATTATACCATATTGTCATATTACATTACAAGTTGTATTATATATACTAGTTTGGGGAGGGTTAAAAAAAAAAAATAAAACAAAATGTATAGCGTATCTATGACTAGAGGCAAGAAGATGTAGCATCAATCTTGAGTAGAGATAGTGACGACTTCAATTATTTGCTGTGGTTCTTTGATCACTTCCCCTTCACCCTGTGATGCTTTATTGGCGTTTTCGTGTATTTCTCTGTTCTTGCCCCATAGAAGAATGTATAATCCAATAATCACAAGGATCGATCCTAACAAGCTGTAATTTATTAAAGCCATACAAAAAAAAAAAAAAAAAACTTAGAAATATATGGCAATGGAACTTTTCAGTATACACAGAATAAAATAAAGCATATTCACTAATATAATTATTATTGTTTACCTTCCTATATGAAGAGGTTCATGCAAGAAGGGAATGTCAATTATGGCTGCCATTATCTGAACCAAAGGACTGAACGCTGCTGTAAATACAGGACCCCTTTTGTCCACGCACCAAGACATCCCTACGTAGCATAAGCCAGATCCTATCATTCCCTACATTCAGTTTAAATTTGTCCATCACCATCAGGTCACAAAACACAAATCATTATGAATGAAGGAAGTTTTTATAATCCCGTTTTTCATTTTGATAGTATTGATGTAGATTTTTATTGTATTATCTATTTATATTATTTTAAATTTAAATCGTTGAATTCATAATTTATTTAATGATATAAATTAAAAATGAGATAGAAGACAAGATCGATTCTATAAAAAATAAGAACAAATCCATAGAAAAATCCATGATTGAATAAATGAAGTCAAGCCATTTGGATCAAATATTTAAAAGATAAATTTGAATGTTATTGAATTAAAATTAATGATACATATACTTGAAGCCAAATTGCTTGTTGCTATGTATATGATATCCATTTTAAAATATTCTAGGATGTTTACATGATTCTCACATGTAACAATATATTAAAAAAATAAAAAAAAAATACAAAATAAAGTACCATGTTTTATTATATCAAAGTCCCGGGAATATGTTCTTCATAATTTCTACGGTGCTAATTAGGCTTAAAGGAATACACTACCTAATGCATTGTATATGGAACACATAATGGAGAGATTTGAAATTATCATTTTAAGAAAGATTCTTGCATGAGATGCCAATTTCCAAATGCAGAACATACTACAGGGACAAACTAGAATCAGGTAAAAGTGAAAGTGCTAGGTCGAATGTTCTAAGAACAATATTTTCACCTGATATAGTTTCTTTTGGTTTGATAATTATTCTTGTTTGAAGACATTAGTAATCTACAATCACACACCACTTTTAATATTACTCATTATTTTAATATTATACTAATATTAATTTCATGTGGGACAAACTTATTATTTTGAAATAAAGTAAAATTTTAATCAGGAATATTAGTTAATTGTATAAGTAATATTAAAACTTATTATTTCAAAGAAAACTAACTTGGAAATTAATAAAAAATTAGAAATTATTAAAATTTATTAAAAAAATTAAAATTTATTAATTTAAATAGTAAAATTCAATAAAAAAAAGGAGGAGCTAATTCAAGAGCCGATAATCGTCTCTTGAACTGACTTAGAAATGCCACCACATAGGTTCAATATAGTTCATCCATAAATCTGCAGTTTAAAGTCGATCTAACCTGTTGGATCTAACCTATTGAATAGGTCTACCTATAATATTGAAAAAGTGGGGGTAAAAAAGAAAATATTTTCCTTTCCTTCGATAACCTTAATTGTATTAGGATCACATGAAACATCAATAGAGACATTTATTAATTGGAAAAAATATTTTCATTCTTTCCAACACTTATTTCAAACTTCATGAAAAATAAATGTATTAAAAAATATAAGGTTTCTTTATCTAATAATTTAACAAGTATTTTTAGAGCACTCATCGATATCTTATTTATATAAGTACTGTGTGCATATTTAATTGAGGTGAATAAAGTGAAGTTTGCTTTTGTGCTAAATTAGCTATACCCCTAAGGTCACGTAAAAGAGTACTGGGAACACTTGTTAATGGTTCAGGAAAAAGAAAATGTCTTTTAATACTTATTTTACACTTTACAAAAATGCAAATGTATGAAAAAGTGTAGGGCTTCTTTACTTGGTTTTTATAACAAGTACTGTTAGAGTACTGATCGACATTTTGCTGATAGAAGGACTACGTGCACATGTAAGTGGTGAATGAAGGGTAGTCAGTCCTATGTTATTTATAAAAGTAATGCAAGTTTATGACTACTTACAGAAAAGAGGACTGTGAATACTTCGAGTTTTCCTTTGAGAATCCATATGGAAAGGTTCCTTCCATTCAACAAGATCACTAATGAAGCAGACTGAATGGCACCAAAGAAGGACATGAAAGTAGTGCTGGAGTACTTGCAAGGGTACATCTTCCCTATGCGCGACTGAAGTAGGAACCAAGATGACCAGCAGGTGACTCCGAAAAATAGGGCTATGGAACTTAGCAACCATCTCTTTGTCCTCTCGGCAGGGTTTATCATTGCCTTGTGATGATCGCGGCCATGAGGTAGAAGAGCTTGTGAGTGGGAATGGCTGTTCAACAGAGCTTTTCCCCTGTAAAGAGTCAAAGTAAGAGCACCCGCGACGCAAACCAGTGCCCCCAGTATTTTGGCTTTTCCACTGCTGGACTTGGTATGTAAGTCCTCCATCCTACAGTGAGCATAACGGTGCGTCAAGTAATTGGACTGAAAGTGTTAGTTTTAAGAAAGTTTAGTAAACAAGTCATAAACGTTTCATTGAAGTCCTAGAGGTGATAGGTACCCGAATGGTAAGGCCATTATGAATGTAAATACAGGAACGATATTGATGAAGGCGCATGCGAAAGTTGCAGATGTGTATTGGATGCCAATGAGGAAGAAGTATTGGGTGAGCGATGCCCTGCAAGATAGCAACACTGCAATATGAGATTTTGTCATATCATATGGGCAAAAGAAATTGAAGATATACAAGGGGGAAAGAATTCTGCATCATGAGCATGACTAACCCAACCATCCCACTGAAAAACAGCATACATAAAGTGCGAAATGTGAGCTTCTGCCCGCGATTTCTGCACCCAAAAGATTTACTAGCAGTAATTAGTCTATTATAGCAATTTGACATATTTGTTCTTTCTTGGTATTAAATTTAACATGGTACCGTTGCAAAATGTATTCACGTATAAATCTCTGCATCCATCAGCATTTGAAGTCTCCATTTAAGAAAGGATTGGGATTGGGAACATTACCTTTCCAAGAAGTAACTGATGGGAGCCAAGAAAAGAGTCGAAACGGTTAACCGGTATGTGATGAGTATCAGATGATTCATTCCTTGATCAAGTACTTCCTTCAGCAGAATATTCACAACTGCAAAAACGAAATCAATGACTATCATGAAAATGAAAGTTTTGAAGTCATTGCCATTCTTCTGTTGAGCCATTTACAAAAAGCAAGCAAAAACAAGAGCTTCTCTTTCTCTCTGACAAATTTTCTAAAATGCTTCACAATGAAGAAGACGGTTTGTGGTACAAGGCCTTTGCCAAACCCTTGCTATATATAGACTCCCCAAACACTAAGTGGGCATAAAGCAGGATTAAACCCTTCATATCAAATCAGAACTTTTAGACAACCAAGTAGTATTAGTTTATTAGTTATTCTTTCACTTTTCTTACTGTTCTTTTGACTGATCTTTCCAGCGAACTTGAAATTACTGGAGAGTCCGAGAATATTGTTGTCAGGCAACACAAACACATCCACCATAATGAATGATCTCATTGCTGAAAACTTTGCCAAATCCTCATTTTCACACGAGTTTCGCGTTTTATAGCCGTTAATTGCAAATATTTGTTGACGTGAGTTGAGAAACTAAAGACTAATGGGTGAGAATTTCGCAATGTGTATGGCCTTGGTAGGCTTTAAGCAAATAAGCATCTTGCATAGGTGGAAATATACGATATGTGATATTTCAAAATGCACCTTGACAATCCATGTCTCCACGAAATAGGGAGGCAAAGAACAATGTGTCAAATCGAGTTAAATTAATATATTCAAATGAAGTAGGCGGTGAATGCACGTGTGGACATCAATATTTAACGATGCTCAAGTCTTGAAAAATGTAAAAGAGGGGGAAAAGTAAAAAAAAAAAAAAAAAACCATTTTCTTAATATTTCACATTTTTATGAATGAGTCTTTAACATTTTATTTGATTTATTTTAATCATTAAGCTTTTGAAGTTGTATTAAATAAGTCATTCTATTAAATTTTATTAAATTTTTCATTATTGTGAATGCATGTTCTCATATAATTGATTCATATAAGTATAAATAAGTCCCTATGTATACTTATATATAGGAATTAATTATTAATATTTCATTCAGTCTATTTAATTCTCTATATGTCCACATATAACAGAAAAATTAATGGAGGGATTTTTTTTTTTATAAATTTATTAAAACGTTGAAAACTAAAATGAACCAAATAAAAGTTTAAAAACTAATTTGTATGTATAATTAAAAGCTAAGGGCTTTTTTATACTTTTCCTTATAAAGGAATACATCAACAGTAAATAGTAAATTTGCTATTTCGTTTCAAAATACTCATTTGTTTACTTAATAGAGATTAATGATTACAAAGTAATTAGAATATGAAGTTTTACCTACATCTTACATCTGTATCACATAAAACTTAAAGATATAAGTACTTTATTAAACTTGTAAATTTTTTCTATCTTCACATGAATTTTCATTTCACATTTTTTAATAATAAATTCTAATTGTAATTTTTTTTGGCAAAATATTACTTTTTAAACACTAAATGGAACTAGAATGTTAAATACTCCTTATTAGCAAAAGACTTAAATAGTAAATGCACAACCGTGCATGTAAAAAAAAAAAAGAACATATATATTTTTTTCTAATACTAACAACAAATGTTACATCTAGGAACTTAAAGCTACTATTTAAAGGTTTCGATGCTTGAGAGAAGCATATTAAAATAGATAAATAAAGAATAAAGTTAAAGTTAGTAAATATATCTTTTTCTTATGGCGATGGAATGTGAATAAGCGAGGGCTGGATAATAGAACTTCACTTTAGGGAAGAAAAAATAGAAAGGCAGCAAGAGAGAGGTAGTAGAAAGTTATTTCACTAAGAGAGAGACAATGGGCTTTAGATTTAGAGTTTATAATAGGCTTGGGCTTTTTTTGTTTTTTAAATGCAAAGATAATACTTTTTTATTCTTTTAGCTTTCTTCAAAAAAAAAAAAAAAGGTTATTCTTCATTCATTTATATAAATAAATAATATGTATACCTTGTGAATAGCTTTTGAAATTATATAGACTACTTTTTTCAAAATTCAGCACCTTAATCTCCTAAAAACTAAAATAGTAGTTGACATATAAAATTAGAGAATTATAATATAAGGCATCAACCTGTAGGGATAAGTTCAACTAAGGGATAAACGTTTCAAAAAATTCAAATAAGAGATCAATACTTATAAAAGTTTAAATAAAGAATCGGTATTTTACAAAGTAATGCAAAGAAGGAATTCATAATAACTGATTTGTAAAATTATTTGAAATATTTTGTGAAATATTAATTTTATCTTTAAATTTTACAAAACGTTGATTTCTTATTTATACCATCTTGTAAAATATTAATCCTTTATTTATATTTTTTTCAAATATTAATTCCTTATTTAAGCTTATCCATAAATATCAATCCCCTCTATTGTAATTCTCCCAATATAAAATCGAGCTTATTTAACATAGAAATGTAATTTAATATATCTAGTTAGGTTGTGTTAAAAAATATTAAAAATTAAAAAAAATGAAAAAAGGGAGAAAGCACATCAAACTTAAAAAAAAAAAACGATGAAACTAAAGAAAAGGAAGTGGCAATCTGTCCTCCGCTCTTAATAGGCTAATAAGGCCATAAAAACATTGTAGGTCATGACTCACCTAAATAATTTTTTTTAAAGAGATTTAAAATTTTAACTAGAATACTTTAATTGAAAAAAAAAAAACTATTTTTTTTCAAAATAACAATCATCCAAATCAAGCTTGTCACTCCTTGTTCGGGATTTTTTTTTTCAATAATATTACATATTATAACTAATGAGTGAAGAGATTCATACCTAATTCATCTTATTAAGAGATATCATTAGTATAGCTTTCCAAGAATTAGCTACTTAATTAATGGAATTTGACTTAGAAAGAAATCAAGGAAATACAAATCACTTCATGTAAGATATCATCATTATAACTTTCCAAAAGAACCAGAAGCTTAATCACTTCTATTATAAAATATAGAATATGGACCAACCATGTTAGCTTTTAGGGGGTTTTAAGTATTAACTTTTAATAAAAGTAGAGGATCCATGTAAATTTAAAAGTTTTTAAGGATATCTATGTGGTTTATTCTACTATTTAATAAAATTTATAAGGAAGATACATGCAGTTTATTCTATTTCATAGAATGTAGGTGCTAGGTGGGTAGAAGGTATAAAGACATAATATTCTTACTCTATTATTTATTAGGAACTTATCCTATAATTTTTAATATCTACTTAAAACCTATACGATCAAATAGGATATAGCTTGTTACTTAGTTATATTATCTTTATAGTTAAGTGTTTAGACCCTAGAGTCATGAAAAATTACATCCATATGACCATTTAACCTTTAAGAAAATAACAAAGAACTTTGAAAAAAGAAAATTCAAGTATAAAAACGTTAAAAAGTAAAACAATGAAAAGAAAAAAAATTTAAGTACCGGATGCTTTTATAGCTAACTAACCTATATTTTGATACTTTTTCAGCAATTAGTATGATGAAATAATATTTTTAAATATGTTTAGTTAAATAATCTAACAAAAATTTATAAAGATAAAAAAAAAAAAAAAAGAAGAAGAAGAGAAGGTTGAAAACTCCCCTAATAACTTGGCTGGCTATAAGTAGGGGATTGTATTAGCTTATAAAAAATCATTGTCATAAATGAACACCTCCTCTTATGGCCATTAAGCGGCTATGGTTTTAGTGGCATTTTTCCTTTTTTCTTTTTTTTTTTCTTTTTTTTTAATTTGGTATTTGACATGGGCGATTTAAGCTTACCCAGTTTATACAACATGTGGATGGTCAAAAGCAAAAGAAGAATCTGATCAATTCGTCAAAATCAAAAGCCATTAGAAGCGCTCATAAGTTGTCAGATTAGAAAAACAAACCTTTTTTTTTTTTTTTAATTCCATAGATGAGTTAATTTTGAAGGGTCATAATTTTTTGCTTATAGGAAATTCAAAACTCATAATATATCATGAAGATTCATTTGAGTTTGCCACAAGTTGTTATAAACTGCTTCCCTATTTGACGCCATTCTCATATGCTTTCTTAGGCATACAGTGCTATTAGAGATTCGGCGATTATATAGGAAAGTTTATATATACTTAATTTGGTTTTTTATTTTCATTTATTCCAATTTTATTTTATTTCCTTAATAATTTTAGAGTTTTGGGCTTATAAATAATCTTATGAAATGATATAATTTATCATTTATTGATTAATAAAAAAAATTATCTTTTCCCGCATATTTGCGTGTTATCGCTTAGCATTTTGTCAGTATTTTTTTATAGTTTTTATTATATGATTAAGTTAAATACATCGGTAAAATTATTTTACTAAATTAATTAATGTCAAAGAGGGATAGCATGGAGAGTGGTCTCGTGATGATAAAAGCAGGAGTTTAAACCTTCTTTTATTAAAAATCTTTCTATAAGGTCAAACAAGTAGAGGCTATACACTCACCAATAAAAACCGGACATATTTCCCCGTATTGACAACACAAGTTATGAGTTTATTAAAAGAAAATAGTATGGCTTGATTAATTGCCAAAATTCCAAGATACAGGCTATGTTTATGCAAATTTCCTAATTAAAAAAAAAAAAGATAGGATTTCTTTCTTTTTCTTATTTTATACGATTTTTTGTTGCTGCATTTTTTTTTTTTTTATTTATATTGGATCTTGCGTAATGCAGCCCTTGCTTTATCACTTTAAGTACGTGGAGTGAAAGTGTGCAAAAAGTGGTGTCTCAGGTGAGGGGGCTGATAAGTTGGATCTAACATTCATCATAAAGTGAGAGGTAAGGATGGCTTGTTAAATATATATGCCAATAAGATAAAAGGACATTTTTGAGATAATGCCCACGAGATTACGTAATTATCATACATGCTAATTCATAAGATAGACCTTATTGTATTGCATGCTATAAGTGTTTCATGAGAAAAGATCGATAAAGAGAATTAAGTAGATGCATCGAATTATATCTATTTTTAAATAAAACTTTCACTATATATTTTTCAATATTTGAGATATTTAGATTCATATATATATATATATATAATTGAGCTAAATGTGAATCTCATTTTGCCTATATGTTAAAAAATTTATAAAAGTTATGTCTACTTCTATGTAAAACGGATTTTTCCCCTCTTTATATGCCACTCGGATTGAGGAAGGTGTAAAATTATATGTTCTTTAATTATTAGCGGATCTTGGTTAAAATATTTAGGGCAAGGAGAAACAAAGTGAGGTCATAGTGGAGCATCGATCATAGATGATCTTGTTAATTATTATTTCGTTTATTTGTTTTTGGTTTTGGTTTACAAAAACGATGGATATTTAATAACAAAGCAATTTTCTCCTCTCAAGCCATTAAGTTATCTAAAAATATTTTTGTTTTAAGTTCAAACTCTTGCATCATTCATGAATCAAGTTTTAATGAATTGACGTTAAAGTGAACTGAGTTCGAATAGCTTACAAGTAATTCCACTCATTTATAACTTTAATCCTCGTCCATAATAATAGAAGTGAGAGATTATTAAAAGGCTTGTATGAATATGCTTTGTCTAAATTACCATGTGTTGAATATATATTGGTCCGTGCTGCCACTAATTCATATCCAAGATTTGCTAAACAAAAAGGGATTATTAATGCTGGTGGATTAGTGACATAAGAAAAGTAGGATTTACGAGTATATACCTGGGAAAAGTTGGTCTTCCAGTTATTGAAAATCTAATTGGGAAGACCCAATGCTCAAATTAGATTTAGATGTGCGCTGCATATATATATATATAGTAGTGCTACTTTTCCCCACACACACACATATATATATATATAATGCTTGAGATGTAAGTATAAAAAACAATCCTGTATCCGCCTTCACTTTCTAAAAGAGTATATTAAACGTATCATTATTATCTTAACAACATTTTTCTAATTAATTTAAGAAAAAGTTCATTCCACATCACATCTATGTAAAACATCCATATCCACATATAGATGCTTAAACACAAGACAATTGAAGAAGTAAACTGAACTTTAACAATATTGTTGCACAGCAATGTAAAAAATTGATTCACAATTCTACATTAAAAAAGAAAAAAAAAAAAAGAAACGAAAAGAAACACCCTGCATTTCACTGAATGGTTATTTTTTTCTCGATAAAGAAAAGCTTCGGTAACTTCAGCTCTAATCACCATTACAGGTCAAGACAGGCCATTAAGAACACAAGCTGCTTACCTAATATTTACAAATTATCCATCAATAGAGTTCTCACGTGAGGAACAAGACTCGAACCATGTCTTTTTGACGTACTATATCCTGTCCTAACCAATTTAGCCTATTTGTGTTGCCATCTTACGAAATAATTAATGAAATTAAAGGCTCAATAGCGTTATTATAACTATGAATTAAAGGGTGTGATGACTAATTTATATATGATATGATCTTAATCAATATCTCTTCTTTTTTTCTCCTTTTATTTTCTTTTTTCAACTCAATCCAGTAGCAATATTATATTTCACGAGGATAGCGATGAAATCATGAATAAAAACTTAGCGTATATGGTATGTATAAATCATGTATAACGATTGATTTGAAAACTTCCATTTACAAGAAATGATTCGGTAGATAATATATGCAATGTGTAAATACCAATAAAACGCTAATATATGTATTGTGTATAAATCATACATATTAATTGATTTGAAAATTATTTATTTCATTAATATTTGTGCCAATACCTTATTAAAATTTATATGCTATATATACATAACATGTATACATATATATCAATGTCTTAATATTTTATTAGTATATGTCAAAATCTTATTGAATCTTTTTTCCCTTTTACATTATCATTCACATCAATATTTTATTAGTATTTAAATCCTATGTGTCATAGTTCGGGGCTTTCTCTAGCCAATAAACGAACCGTATAATGCATATTGTCCTGCCTCTGTAATAGTAACAGTAGTAAACAAGTCTAACTCGCACGCAATGCTGGCTAACAAGGCCTAAACCTGTAAGCAATACAAACAAGAAAGAAAGCCAACAGAATATAAGGGACACAAGCACGAATAGAAAAATAAATATCACGCTTCTATTAATTTCGATAGTGATATAAGGCTACAATGTATATGCATGGAAATAATGTGTATGTAACATGTGCTATTGGTCGTAATCAACTAACATGGTGAGTAAGAGTTTTAATCCAAAAAAGTACTCACACCCTCGTAAAGAGCTTTACAAACATTTTTAGGCTTAGTAGGAGAAGACATTAAAACTGGTAAAATGGCATCACTTTCTAAAAGTGGAAATTTTTAATAATAGTAAGGCCCTAACTAAAATGAAAAAAAAATCTTCCTTATGTTATAATATGTACAAAAAAATAGCCCCTTATTAGTATAAGTATGTTAAAAAAAGAGACCCTAACAGCCTTTCCCACTTTGATTCTATTGATGTCCTCAACAATATGTACTAAAGCTTGGATCTAGTGGCGAAGGTCTTTTGGTTAGCAAGGTTGGCTTTCTCTCAAATAAGGGCTTAAGGTTTTCTTCAGTCTCCTAGCTAGCATCTTCTTCTCCTTGATCTCTTCACTTAACCAAATATTCTTAATGTTCTTCTCCAATAGCAGGATCTTTGACTCTTCACTTTGCAAGTATGTCTTTTACGGCTTGACTCAGGTTGAACTTAATCTTGATGTATGACCGCTTGGACACATTGCGAGATGGGTCTTTCATGTTTGGATAATATGGCTTCAAGATGCTGACATGAAAAACTAGATGGACCTATAACCATGTAAGAGGCTCAACCTTATAGGTTGCTATTCCAATCTTCGAGATGATAAGAATTGGATCAATGTACTTCTGGATTAATCTTCTGTCCTTATTCCTCAATGTTCTAACTTGTTCTAGAAGAAGCTTTATGAGGACCTGATCTCTAACATCAAACTCTTTAGGTTGATAGTTTTGATCTGGCCATTTCTTCATCCTCTTGGAAGCCTTTGTAAGGTACGCTTTTGCTACTTCTAAACTCTACTTTCAATCCTTGGTGAACTAATAAACTCTTGAGCTTCTCTTGGTATATGGTGCTACCATTGTGTGGGGTAACAACGGTTACTGACCGGTAACAATCTCTATAGGGCTCTTGTTGGAGGAAGAGCTCAGTTGTATACTAAGATATAACTGGGCAATATCTAGCAAGTTAACATAATTCTTTCGGTTGGCATTAATAAAGTGTCAGAGGTATTCCTCTAGCAAACCGTTAAATCTCCCTATTTGCCCGTTACTCTACGGATGGTAGCTAAAGGTCATACTTAGCTTGGAACCCAGGAGGTGAAACAACTTTGTCCAAAACTTCCTTGTAAACCTAGCATCCTTATCATTCACAATATTCTATGGCATACCCCAAAACTTCACCACATGCTTGAAGAAAAGCTAAGTTATCTCTTTTGTGCTTAAGATTTTTGTGGCAAAAATGAAGGTAACATACTTAGAGAACTTATCAACAACAATAGAAATGGATGAGTGCTCCCTTACTTTAGATAGGGAAGTGATAAAGTCCATGGAGACACTCTCCCATGGGCGAGATGGCATTGGAAGTGGCTCTAATAAGCCTATTGTCTTTTACCTCTCAACTTTGTTCTATTAGTAAGTTAAGCAAATCTTCGTATAGTACATCACATCTTCCTTCATATCTGGCCAGTAATAGCCTTGCTTCAACAAGCTTAGTATCCTCTACTAGCTGGGATGTTTAGCTTACAAAGTATTATGGCATTCTCTCATGGGCACCCTTCTTAAGTTGGCCACCTTCGGGAAATACAATCTATGCCCCTTTGTGTAGATGAAGTCACCTTCTACCCAAAACTGCGAGTCTTCCCTTCCTCAACCAATTGCTTGAGATTTTTGGCTAACAAGTCTAGATCTATACGCTGCTTGATCTGCTCTTGAATTGAAATCAAGATTTGACTTGTCAACTGGCATGCAATTTGTGCTAAGGATGATAAATTAGCTTACTTGCTTAAAGCATCTGCCACTTGATTAGTTTGCCTGTTGCAATACTCAATCTCCATATCAAACTCTACAAGAAACTCTTGCCATCTTATTTGCTTAGTTGAAAGCTTCGATTGAGTCAATATATAACTGGTAGTAGAATTGTTTGTCTTCACTAAAAACTTGGATCTTAGCAAATAGTGTTTTCAAGTCTTTAGATAGTGAACGATTGCAAGTCACTCCTTCTCTTAAGCTAAGTACCTACATTCTATTTGATTCAGCTTTCTATTCTCATATGCAATTGGATGACCCTCTTGCATCAATACTTTACCCAATGTAATGTCTGAAGCATCTGTATGGATTTCCAAAAGCTTAGAAATGTCCGGAAGTACGAGGACTGGCTCCTCTATCACCATATACTTCAACTCTTCAAAGGCACTCTAACATACCTCGTCCTATGACCATGCTTAGTCCTTCTTCAACAGATTTATAAGGGGTGCAACTCAGCGAGAATAACCCTCAATGAATCTTTTGTAGTAATTTGCGAGTTTAAGGAACAGCCACAACTCCATTATACTCTTAGGCATTGGCCAATGCTTGATTACTTTTACCTTAGTCATATCCATTTGGATTCACCCTTCTTCAACAACATTACCCAAAAAGTTGATGCGCTTTTGGGCAAAGGCACATTTCTCATGCTTTATGTACAAATGATTCTCCTGTAGCTTCTTGAAAACCATTTGTAAGTGCTTCACATAGTCTTGCAATGTCCTACTAAACATAATAATGTCGTCTAGATAAATGACTACAAATTTGTCGAGATAATCATGAAACATATTATTTATTAAGGTGCAAAATGTCGTAGGAGCATTGGTGAGACTGAAGGCATCACCAAGAACTCATAAGCACCATACCGAGTTACATATGTCGTTTTGGGCTCATCACCCTCAGCAATGAGAACCTGATGATAGCCTAAGCAAAGATCCAGCTTTGTAAAGTACTTAACCTTACTTAGTTGATCAAACAAATAATCGATTCTAGGAATTGGATAATGATTCTTCACTATCAACTTGTTTAGAGCTTGACAGTCAATACATAATCTCAAACTCTCATCCTGATTTTTCTAAAATAGAGCAGGAGCCTCGTATGGTGCTTTTGAGGGTTGAATGAAGCTTACCTTTAACAACTCATCCAACTACTTCTTCAATTCGGCAAGTTCAGGAGGCGACATTTTGTAAGGAGCTCTAGTGGGTGGTTTGGCACCAAGAAATAGCTTAATCTTATGGTCTACCAATTGTCTAGGAGGTAATTCCTTCGAGAGCTTATCAAGCATCATAGCAGTATACTCCTTTAGGATAATCTCTATTACCCTCGGTATCTTCGTCTTTCCTACTTCCTCTTTCTCTATAAGGATAGCCAAGAAAGTTGACTCTTGATATTTAAGCCCTCTCTTCAGTTGAAGCGCTGATAGCATTATAGCCTCAATATTCTTCCCTTCCTTACCATTGTTGCTTGCCTTATTCCTCTGAACTGTCACATAACAAAGCTTTTCACCCATGAATAACAAGCAATTTGCTGTGGGCATGGGTGCAACTTTGGCTTGTCTCAAGAAATCTCTTCCAAGGACTATACTGAAGTTGTTCAATGGAATAGCTATGAAGTTGAGATTTCCACTCCAATCTCCAAACCTCACTTTCACTCCTCTTACAACTCCTTGGATAAGACGGGCCTTAGAGTTGACAACTTTAATCTAGCTAGTGTCTTCAACAAGCACCAGCCCCAACCTTTATGCCTCAGGCACATCAATGAAGTTGTGTGTAGTGTCAGAGTCTACCATTACACTGGCACTCTTGCCATTGATGCTTAACTGGATATACATCAACTCATTATCGGTGTTGGGCTTACGTTGCACTGAAGAGCTCTTTCTAATAGTAGACAATATGTGTAACGTGCCCATTCGAGGTCGATCCTCTCTATCACTCTTCGACTCTTCATCTTAGCATACATTCTCTACTTTTCGTACTATAATATTAAGTGTAGCCCTTTATGGACATTCAACTACTTTGTGCGGGCCATTACATAAAAAATATGAGAATGAGAGCTTCTTACCTCCATTGGTTGCCCTAATCTCTTGGTACTGGTGAGAGTTATAGGATTTCCTTTGACTCCCTCTAGTGTTATTACTATTACTACTTGAACTTAGGGCTCCCCCCCTCTTAGGCTTACCTGACTTGACTGACTTTCCACCTTCATGTCTTGTCAATACGTTCTTCCCTTTATTATCATAAGTGTAGTTAGTCAAGTGCTTGGTTGCTACCTATACTATATAGCCAAGTTGGTAACTCGTTGCTTCTGTAACTCATTCCTAGTATAGGGCTTCAATCCTTCTAGGAAATAGAATAGCTTATTATCTTTAGCCATACTCTTGATGTCCAACATCAATGTTAAGAACTCATGAACGTACTTTCTAATGTCATTACCCTATCGAATTTCCTTTAACTTCTTTCGGGCATTGTACTTAATATTTTTACGGAAAAATTGAGTTCGCAACTCAACCTTCAACTAAACCCACATATCTACTTGAGTATTGCCATTTTGGATCTCCTCATACTTGGTGTACCACCATAGCTTGGCATCATTAGTTAAGTACATTGCAGCTATAGTGACCTTTGTTCTCTCATTATTTGTCCCTATAGTGGTAAAATACTGCTCTATATCAAATAGAAAGTTTTCCAACAACTTGACATCCCTCACACCAGTAAATGCCTTGGCCTCAAGCATCTTTAGATGTCCTGCATGAGCAGGAACATGCATGGGGGCAGGGGCAACAGCAAGGGTAAGGGCAAGGGCATTCCCCATAGCTTGAGTTAAAATAGTTACTTATGCCTTCAACTCATCAATAGTCTCGGTTGAGGCATGAGTAATAACCTATCTTCTTAAGTCTTCCACTTAAGTCTCTGATTGTTGTCTTGTCTCATTGGTCGTCACGTGCATTTCCTCTTTGAATATCTACATTGTAACATCGAAATTCTCAACCATCATGGTCATCTTAGCATTCATATCCTTATGATTGGCCTTAACTTTAGCTACCCTTACCAAGAGTGCAACCAAATCATCCATCTGCTTAGATAATCCCTTTAGGATTTGCTTTAAGCTATCTAGTCTCTTGCTCACTCCCTCTTGTCATGTCACGGTCGTTTATGTCGGAATAGCCTAAGCTCTGATATCAATTTTCATGGTCTAGGGCTTTCTTTAGCGTACAAACAAAGCGTGTGACGCTTACTATCTTACATCTGCAGTAGTAAGCAAGCAAGCAAGCTTAACCCCTACACAACGCTGGCCAACAAGGCTTAAACCTGTAAGCAACACAAATAAGGAAGAAAGCCTACAGAATATAAGGGATACAAGCATGAATGGAAAAATGAATAGCATACTTTTATTAATTTCGACAGTAATACAAGACTACGATATGTGTACATGAGGGTAATGTGTATGTAACAAGTGCCGTCAATTGTGATTAATTGATGTGGTGAATTGAGCTTCAATCTAGAAGAGTACTCACACCCTCGTAAAGAACTTTATGGACATTTTTGGGTCTGGCAGGAGGATATATTAAAACTAGAGAAATGGTACTACTTTTTAAAAGTGGAAATTTTTAATAATAGTAAAGCCCTAACTAAAATGAAAAAAAAGTCCCTCCTATGTTACAATATCTACAAAAGAATAGGTACCATCAGTCATGATCAACTAATGTGGTAAGTAAGAGTTTTAATCTAGAAGAATACTCATACCCTCGTAAAAAGCTTTATGGATATTTTTGAGCCTTACAGGAGGAGACATTAAAATTAGTGAAATGACACTACTTTCTAAAAGTGGAAATTTCTAATAATAATAAAGCCCTAACTAAAATGAAAAAAAGTCCTCCATATGTTACAACATCTACAAAAGAATAGCCCCTTACTTGTATAAGTATGTTACAAAAAAGGACTCTATGTATATCGAACACATAGTGTGTAATACCTAATGGTTTTTTTTTTCCTTTTAAATTTATCACATCGATTGGGAAAAAAAAGAAAAAATTAGCATGTCAGAAATTGTCCCCATATGAAACTATTACTACTACACCGTGCATGCCTGTTATACATAGATCTGGAACGTCTAAGCGTCTATGGCTATATTTGCTTGTAATCTCTTACTAGGATTAGTGCCAAGATCATGGCCTAAATTTTTGATGTTTTGTAATTTTAGTGCTAAAGGCATCATTTGGTTTCCATATTTTTATAGTATGGTATTGAGCAAATTCCTTGTTCCTTTACTTGGTTTGTATAATATCAACAGTTACTAGACAAAAAGACCTAAAAATTCTAAACTAAAACAAAAAATTTGTACCATATATTTAGGTGGTGTAAAATCTATTTTAGAATATAAAATCAATATATCTTTGAAATTTCAGAAATAACCATACACTAAGTTTTCAACTCATAGTATTGAATTTTATTATAATTTATAATATAAATAAACAATATTTTAATTTAAAATAAAATTAATAACCATACACCAAGTTTCCTACTCATAGTATTGAATTTTATTATAATTTATAATATAGATAAACAATTTTTTAATTTAAAAAAAATTTCAGTTACAAAAAATCCATATCCAATATCATACATATCAGATATGATACAAGAGGATTGTACTATCTTGTTCTGACGAACTGCCGACCATCAGTCTTATTACTCGCATACGGCTCCGAGGATTCCACTCCTTTGCTCGATGAATTCTTTCTCAGTAACCTGCTGATGACAAGAAACTTTGCATTAAAGGAAGGTGGTTGAACTCTTTAAACTCCCCGCATTGTTATATGTTGATCTATACTCTCGGTAGTAATAATACCAACCATTCCCTTACCAAAGACCTTATATCGAGTAATTTGATCAATTGCTGCCGAGTGACGAAAGACTCACTTACTGGCCGATTAGTTTTCTCTTAGCATATTACCATTTCTCTCATCACTCTCTTCTCGTCCTGACCCCTTTATTGCCACAACATCTTAATCCCTCTCACTTGCTAAGTTCAAAGAATCTTCATACGGGACCAATATTGTATCGCTACCTATCCACCTGATTTGACATTGTACTATTTTTTTCATTTTTGTCTTTTGTCCTTTTTACTCTTTTTCATATGTACTAGGAATCTCCCTTTGTATATACTTTGTTGTAGTTTCTTTATTTGTGATGTTGCCCTAAGAACTTACTATAAATAGTCAATTTCCCTTATAAGCCACAAATAACTTAACAAATAGACATTGAATATTTTTTTCTTGTGAGACAACTCTTTCTTAGTTTATTTTTCATACAATCTTATCTAATTTTACTGAGTAGCTTAAGATTAGTGGCAGGTGGGCCTTTAGATCAACTTGTGCGTCATATTAAGTGAGGTGCCTAGTTGTGTTATGTTTGTTGGTGAGTCACATTTTCTAAGCAACTTCATGTCAGCTACTCCCATTCACCTATGGATCATTTCCCTCTAATTTCTTCGATATTTCGGATGACTTATTTAGTTCAGATTTACTACGGCAAGTTCTAGTGATAATTAAGCTCTTAGGCATACCATGTTCTCCTTGACATATCCAATTCATTTTGTACTATCCAATTTTGCTAACCCAATGGTTGGAAAGTCTGAGATTGTTAAATACCACATCAAAGGAAATTGTGCTCCTATAATTTTAGACCCAAATATAAATTTACTAAAAATGTTATTGTTTGTTGACTTTGTTGGTGATTGAAAATATAGATGGTAGGATTGAATCCCATACAAAGTAGGCTACAAGCTTGACCCTTCAACGATGTTACTTGCAAAAACATACTAAAGTTTGATCTGGTGTGAGTACTCTTAACGCTAAAGTTAGACTCTCTCTTAAGTAGTAGAATAACGACTATATGAGTAAAGGTGATCATTCTTAAGGCTTCATCCCCTTTTTATAGGTGATGAGGTCGAGGTATTTTAGGAAAAATTTGTATTGCAATATCTAAAGTTGAATCTTTTTAAATATACAAGTATATCTAGTTAGATAGATATGCATCTTTTAAAAGTTAAAGTATCTTTACTAAAGATTGATGCTAGATATGGATGACTTCATAAGATATGGATGTCTTCGTATTTGCTCCAATTTGGGTGGAGGAGGCTGGGTCTACACAAGTTTGAAGAAGCTCTCATCAATAGAATCATAAACTTTGGTTGAAGACAATCACATAGAGTTTGGAACTTCTTAGTGAACATTGGGACAGTCTCATAGGGAACCCGACCTAACTACGTAGGTTGGCTCACTAAGGGAAGCAAAGTTGAAGTTCATTGGTCTAATTGATGAGTCTGACCTGGGGGTAAGTTGGACAAGACCTTAGATAAGACTTGGGGCTAAGTTTGGTCAATTTGATTAAGAGGTCAAGCTTTCATTGAAATGGGCCTTCGTAGATCATCTAAAAGTAGGAGTGAGGTCAGATTGGGGTTAGTCAGATTGGATGTAAGGGGTTTAAGTTCAAAATTACCTATCAACAAATATCATTCTTAATCAATCTTTACATGTTAAACTTACTTTGGATCATATATGAAGTAATTTCATATCAAATGATTATTGGTTGATGTGTGTATAAATGTAAACAATGAGACACAAGTGGGGGAAAAGGAAAAGAAAATGCAAAAAAAAAAAAGAAAAGAAAAGAAAAATATTACACAATTGTTACTCTTGGAAAAATATTCTTGAGAATAAGGTAAAAGGCGATTTTATCTTGAATCAAGTGTTGAAAATATTTTTCTAGAAGTAGTATTTTTAGGATTCTTTTTATTTTTATTTTTATTTTTTGCATTTTTTTCCTTTTCCCATTTAAGTGATAAGTTTAAAATAAAAGTCCAATGAAGTATGATATTGAAGTTATTGAATACTTTTTTTTTTTTTAATTTTCTCTAATTAAGAATATATTCCGTTTTCCGATTGATCTTTGCATGGAAGCAGGGATCGAAAACGGGCCTTCCGTATCATATTCGTGAAATAATATCATGTGTTAAGCTTTTGGTTCATATTTTTATCATGGCATTGACCATTGCTTTGCTTTAGAGAACTTTTTGGGTGGGGGGGTTGGGGAGGAAACCAATGCCATCCATTGCCACGACCATTGCCTAAAAGCGTTCGTACATCTTTTGACCAGCAGATATAGGATCATTCTCGTCTTTCTTCCTTGTGGTTCAGAATATCGATCTTATCCTAATGCATGCGGCTCGAGTACTCGTGACTTTTGTGAGTTTTATTCAATTCAATAAATGTAGTGTTGTTTAGATTTCTAAATTATGTAAGAAGTTAAGGTGAAGGTTTTTATATCATTTAAATGTAGAAAAAATCTATATATGGATAAAAATGGTATATGAGATCATTACATGATCATATTTAAATTGAGTTTTATGATATGTAATAATAAAAGTAAATAAAAAGTTAGGCTATTAGTAAAATAGCCATATTAGTTGGTTATGTCAATGAATAGCATAGAGCAAAAAGTGACACTATGTTGTCCATACATCTCATGTCCCTAAAGTTACGCAACCAGCAAATATAACTGTATTATCTGATAATATCCATTTAGCTGATGTAACTTTTCACATTTAATGATGTTTTTACTTAATAAGTACAATATATCATCTTCCAAAAGTTATATCGTTTGGTAATGGATAGTTAACATTAGTTTTTAACTAATCTAAACGTAATCCAATTATTAAAAATTAAGTAATCTCAATAGATATGTCCTTAGGAAGAGTTGTAATGCTTAGAATTAAATGATTAGATATCTAAATATATATTGATACTTCATAGACATTTTTGCACGAATTTTTCATATTTTCAAAACTTATTATCAAAAACACTTCACCAAACAATAAAAAAACCTTCTTCCAAAGATATTTGTCATCAAGAACAAGGATTGCCATTTTATTCTCAATACATAATTGATTGTATCTTTGAAAAGTTTACGCTTATCCTTAGCAAACTTAGTGTAAGATATGTAAAACTCTTAAAGACAATATTTTCAATATGTCTTGGAATGTCCTTAATTCCTCATATCCAATAGAACTTTTCTAACATAAAGAGCAAGTTATAAATCATATAGAGAATAAGATATTGGTGAAAAATAATAACAATATAAGTAGTGAAACTTTAATTTTCATCGAAATGTTTCTACACAAGTAAAATAATGCAGGAGATGATGCTTGGTGAATAAATGTGCTAGATTATTATTACTTGATCAAATCCACCATACGTCAATATCAACATTCTTTGAAGACTATTGGTGAAAAAGAATTTTAACGAAGTTTGTTTGGTCCTATCTTCTTTTATGTATCCTCCTTTAATTGAGCTTTACATGTCGGATTAATCCTTATACGACGTTGTTGGAATTCCTTTCATGTGTGAAACAAATCATAACTCTGTTGGATTTGGTGAGCCATTGATCTTCACTAAATACTTATTCTCGACTTGTTTCATGAATTGCTACATTGCTTCATTACAGTGCCAATCTGCAAATTTTGTAATAAATACATATGTCGTCCATAGCTCAAGATATTTATTCCCAGCATTTTTTTGGGGCCTGTCTTATTACGATGTGGTAGAAGTATTGGAACATGTACTGGTCATCAGAAAATTCTTAAATGTAACATGTTAGGCTTGTGATTGCAAGCCATTCATAAATGTGAGACAAGATAATAATTGGTTGGCCTAATAAGCACTTGCAAAATAGCGTCACTCTGGTATCAGGAGTTTTAGTTTCCATTTAATACGGACTAACAATCTTCTGTCGCCGCTTATAAACAAATTCAAGATACGAGTAAAATATCAGGATGGTCTAATAATAAGGTATGTTCAGTTGGACTGAAGTTTCAAGCGAGTTAAATCAAGTGCCATAAAGTTGTATACCTTCACAACTTATCATCTAGATATACACGACAAGATATTTTATCCTAGCAAAGCAACAGTACTTAAAGTGAATAGATAAATTGTGAGTCTTGATGTCCTTTCCAAAACCTCGGAGTTACCTTAATAAGATAATTGACAATATATAGTGATGGAGTGTTTATGTTAAATACGGCCTTTTATTGACTAATCATCAAGAGGATTTAAACTACAAAGGTCCATGTGATGTCTTGAAGAAATTACGGCATCCCCCAACATCAAGCAAACATAAATTAAATTACCTCATTTCTTATCTTCCTCAAGGAGACGTGCAATTATGACATATGCTAAAGGGTTAGAAGAATTAACATCGAGCTTTAGTAAAATGGAGAGACACAACAAAAGGTTACTCAAATTTGGATGGAAAAAAATAGATTCTTTGTACTATTAGTGTACTTCTGTATAATATAAGGATAGAAGATACTTTCCATCTCTATTAAGGATATGTTGGTGGTTGGTTCTTGCTGCAAGGTTCTAGGTCTAGGCCTAAGAAACTTTCGTGAGTCGGTAGAGCTTGTGAGGCTTGCACAAAGAGTAATTATGAGGTAAGGAGGGCACAATAGATTTCTTGCACACGGTATGCCAATAGTTAAGTTAGCTAAAGGAGAATGAGAACATAGCACCAACTTTCTTGATAAAGAGAGAATTTTAAGGTCCCCTTACTACCTTGAGAGGTTGAGGGATTTAAATAAGGAGGACAAATGGGCTACAAATGGTAGACTTCGACCACTTGGCCTCTTGTAGGTGCTAGTACTATGGTAGCAAATCCCTACGAGGTTAGAGTTAAGCATCTTCCATCTGCATACGCCATTTGTCTTCTTCTCTTAGGGGTTAAATGTGCATATATGTTGGACCTATGAACTTGGAGGCCCTTGATAAAAAATGAGCCATCATACCTATTCTTAGTTTCATTAGTAGCTAGTTGATAAGGTGAGGCTATGCGGCTAGAGGCCTCTAAGTGCCTAAAGTTTAGGCCTATTACTATCGTATAGGTGTACAATTATTGAGGTTTTGGTTGTTCTAGTCTAGAGACAGTAGTGTGGAGTAGATGCTCAGCAAGTAAGGCCTTGCAAGGCTTGCCTAAGGTAGTCTTGAGCTGAAGGTCGAGTACAAGGTGAGTAAGACCATATAAGGCCTGCGCAAAGTTGGTCCTGATCTAAAGGTTTGGTGTGAAGTAAGTGAGATCATGTAAAGTCTTTGCTAAGTTGGTCTTAAGCCAAAGGTTAGGTGTAAGACGAGAGAGATTGTATAATGTCTTCATAGAGGTTAGTCCTTAGCTGAAGATTAGGTGCGAGGCAAATGAGATAATATAAGGCCTTTGTAGAGTTGGTCTTGAGGAAGGTTGGGTGTAAGGCAAATGAGACCATGCAAAGTTTTCAATTAATGGTTGAGTACAAGGCAAGTGAGACTATGTAAGGTCTTCGATGGGTCCCAAGTTGAAGGTTAGGTATAAAGTGAGTGAGATTGTGTAAGGTCTTTGTACAATTGGTCCCAAGTTAAAGGTTGAGTGTGAGGCAAGTGAGATTATGTAAGGTTTGAGTAAAATTGGTCCTAAGAAGGTTGGGTGTGAGGTGAATGAGTGTCATCTTTGTCAAGTTGGTCTAAAGCTGAAGGTTAGGTGTTTGCCCCCCACTTTGAAGTTAGTTGATGAAGCGTATCTCTTACACTTCCATTAGGCATAATAGCTGTCATCTCTATTTTGAAATTTGAATCAGCTTGCACCCTAAGAGATATCATTCCCTTTATATTGCGTACATGTTTAAGAGCTTTAACTACCTCTAGACATGTGTTGCTCACTAATAAACTCATGTGGACGTGGATATGGTTTTAACCATTTTAGAGAGTTGTATTATAACCTTAGTACGGAAGTTTTAAAATGGACTAGAGTGTGCTCCAGATGGCCTAGATGTTGAATCACTTTTGAGAATTCTATGGAAACTATGTTGTTGACACTTCTTGCAATAGTACGTTGAGCCTTCTGTCATGTTCAAATTACAAACAAAGCAATTGATTCTTAATTGCATTTTTTCTTCTTCTTTTACATGGAAGAACAACGAATGCTCATGGATAAGATTTTCAATCTCCATCCTGCTTTTATTTTGCTTCTCTTTCCTTAGCTCATGCTTTCTTATTTCTTAAGTGAATTTTTAATGATTTTATTACTTGTTTTTGGATGAATTTTGATGATTTTACTATTGCAACAAATGATGAAAAGATTGTATGTAGATTGCAACACATATATATTGAACTTAAACTTATTAGCTGAGTAGCCTTCCAACTTTACTAACAAACAATATCAAACAAGTTATTAATCAAGTGTATAAATGCATGGACAAACATCTACAATACAATAATATACAGTCAGCCAATAACTGTATATAGTACGGTTTTAATGCCCACTACTATCTAGGTTAGGAAGTATTTAGGCATGTTAAGACCCAGGTGTTCACATCCAATTCAGAGTCTCTTGTCAATAATATCACTCTTAACAATAGATACGGCATGACCTTAAGCAAAAGGTGACACTCCCTAGAGCCGAGTAATTCCCAAAAGTCAAGGCAAGAACATGTCATACGAAATATATCGTACGATAATAATTTGAATATACATTATACAATATAGATCTAACTAAGCATGATCTCCGGTTCTACTACTTGATGCTAATGCCCTTAATTTTATGTTATAAGATGCAATGCATGTCTAGTTCAATTAGGAGTCAAATATTTATTAGCTCAAATTTATGGGTAGCCAATCAATTATATTTAGACACTCCAAGATCTTAAACTCCAATGCATCAAGCATATATGTTCATATTAACTTAAGATATTTTGCAAGAAAGATCAATCATAACAAACACACACAATATCTTGTATGCCTTAAATATGCAACAAATTTAATTATCTGATATAAGTAAATAATTCGCTAGTTATAAGCACACAACAAGTAAAGCAAGAGGGCGGTATACTCACTTAACCATGGTATTTAGTAGTCCCAATAGTCCTTAACCCCGTCCAAGTCAGTATCCTTGTCACATGAAGAATATAATTAAGGTCTATGAGTATTCTATTTGCATTAGCTAACTAGACTTGTTGTTTACTAACCTCAATTTAGTTGTTTTCATATTCTATATGTATTTCCTTCGTTTTAACTCCGTTTTCAGTGATCTTATAATCATTTTCATCTTTTTCGAATGTTCTTTCATTTGGTGAAGTTATTTTTGAGTTTCTAGGTTAGCAAGTTTTCGATTTGGGTCCTATAAGGTCGGAGGCTCAAATGGTGAGTCAGGTCACTTTAGGATTTAGGCCTAATTTTAGGTCTTAAGCCTAGTTTTGGGTCTTAGGCTTAGTTTTTAACCTCGGGCCTTATACTTAATAACTTAGGCCTTCTTTTAAGTATTTTAAATGGGTTTTTTCTGCCGAACACCTTAAAATTTTAAAGTGGGCCTTAGTGATACTCTTATGGGTTTAAATGGGCCTTTTCTCTAAGTTTAAAGCTCTAAATCACTAAGGGGCCTATGGTAGGTGTCTTAGATGGGCTTTTGGGTTTAGTGGGCCTTTTAATTAACTCATTTTAAGCCCTTTATCCTAAGGTTCAAATCTAGTCACTTATGTGAATGGGCTCTAAAGTTAGTTTTCTTGGGCTTTATGAATCTAAATCACCATTTAGGGCCTTGGGCTTAAGCCCACTTGTCTTTTTGGGCTTAACTCTAACATTAGACTTAAATTAGCCCACTTTTATTAAGTTTACAGATCTAGACATTAAGGTTTTAGTGGTCATTATTACCATTTTTAAGTTTATAATCATTAACAAAGCTAATTTAGGGCCTTAACTACACTTTAGCCTATTTAATTTGGTTAATTAAGTCCTAAATCATACTTAATACCAAATAAACATATCATTAAGCTAATAAACAATAATTTATCGATATAATGGGTTCATGGAAGTGGTAGCCTCTTAGTGTTCTTAGGGTCATTTTCTCCATTTTCATGTAACACTTGATTTTATAATGATCCTACTTAAGTATCCTATGTATTTACTCACCTAAAACTATAATCATCACATAAAAATGATTAGGAATGTAGGGTGGGGGATATGTAAGTTGCGGCATGAAGAAGGAAGTAAGGTTTCATCATGTTTCCCAATGATTAAGACTCAAAATCAACACTATTGTACACTATTTTAACTACTAGTGTTATATCGTATACTAAAGTGTGTTTTCTTCTTACTAACCTTTACTTGTTCTTCATAAATCATCTTAAAACACTTAGGGCATTGTTGCAAAGTAAGTTTCACCTATGAAAATGCAAGTTCCTAATACTATTCTACATGAAAACTAAGGAAAAACTTACCTAATCACTTACTAAAGCAAGATTGAGGATGGCCTTCTTGAGTGGGTGTGCCATAAGCTTGGAGTGTGTATATGTGTTGGACGATTGGACGGGGTTGGTGTGTAACACATGAGGCTAGGTGGTGAGTGATTTGGAGTGGTGGTAGTAGTGTTATAGTGGCCAGCAATAAGGTCGATGGGTGGTGGTTGAGAGGAAGGAAGAAGGGGAGCTTAGGGTTTGATGTTTGAGAGTTTTTTAGGGTTGTGAAAATGAAACAAAATGAGTAAGGGAGAGGGGGTGGCTAGTCGTGATGATGAGAGAGAATAGGGGGACAATTTGTGTGTGTTTTGGGTACAAGATACATTAAGTATAATTAAGGGATTGTCTTGTAGTTCTTAATCAAGTTTAACTTGTAATTAATTAAGATGTAATGATAGTTGGTTATGGATTAGTGCTTGATTAGGGTAATTGATAATAATTAAGCATGATTAGGTTAATTATGTGTAATTAGGATACATTTAGGGTTTTATTGAACTTTGATACTATACTTTAGTTAATCTAAGTATCCTACAAGTGTACCCAGGGTTTCTTAAGGTTTGGTGTTTGTTTATAGTAATTTGATTCATGTACAAGCTCAAAAGTTAAGGTTTCAATCTTTTAATGATATAGGTCACTTGTATTGATCGATTCAACCTTACTATTAGTGTTTATTTATGGTGTCAAGATATTTGATCACTTAACTAGGGTTTGATGATTATTTTAAGGTTTCATTTTCGTCTTAGGGTTTTTTTCAAGTATTAAGGTTCTTGCTCGTTTAGTTAAGGCTTTAGAGCTTACTTCATTTAGGGTTTTTGGTTGAATGTTTAGGGGTTGATTCTTTTACCTATGTTTTAGTATTATGTTTGGATGGTTCTAGTAACTATCCGAGGACTCTTTTATCTAATTTCGCTTTTAGGTTGTCGAAATTTCATATGGTTTACAGTAAGTATAGGAAAATTTATAGAAAAATTTCAGAATCAAAACTATGTCATTAGATTTATTTATTTCAATATCGAAAAGTACTCGGTTTTGTCGATTTTTTAAGTACATATACTGTAGCTTTAAATTTGCACCAAATTATATTTTTCTTAGATTCTATACATAAAAATATGTAGGGATAAATTTTTTCATAATTTCCTAAATAGATTTTATATTTTCTATAAAATTACATAAAATCGGATGAAATTAGGACCTCACCTAAACTGGCCACTCTAGCCACCACCACTAGCCAACTCCTTGTTAGAAGAGCTAGGCATAACCTCCTTTGTCTCCTGATGGTGGTGGCTGGTTTCTAGAAGCTCTCTAAGTTTATGCACCACTGTATGCTTAGATTGTACACTAATTTTCTAATTTTTGCTTAATTTGATTCACTCAATTTTTTTTCTAGATCCTAACTTTCATGTACAAATTAGTAGAGAAGTGTTTCCTATTTTTCCAGAATTTACAAACTACCCAAATGGATCTCTCTCTCTTAAGATTTTGCCTTAAATACCTTGAGAGATTTGCATGCCCATTCATGTTTTAAACTCTCACACCTATCTAAGCTCACTCCACACACTTAACAAAAAAATTTCTAGCTATCCAAGAATTTTTTATTAATTTCCTTTGTTTATTTTACCTTAATTTAAACGTAATCGAATGTTTTGGATAATAACGTGTATATATTATTATATAAAAATTACATATAGGGTATATGCACATATTTTATATTATGTCATGAAATATTTTTATTACATATGTAATCTATTTCTAAAAGCTCACAAACTAATGAAACCTAATATACATATTTACGATAAATAATACATATATAGTTAAATTACACTAACTTAGTTATATTATTATTATTTTATTATATTTTTAGTATTCAAGTCTACGTGGTATACTCATCTAATGTTTTAAGTCTACTTGTAAATTTTTAAATCATTTATGCTAGTTCCACTAATGTCTTAAATTACCTACTCAATAGTACTAGGTGAAATTATGAGTCTTACAATAAATCCCTAAATCCATTCGTGGAGAAAAAATCTATCCAGTAGCATCCATAAGATAGAACCTTAGGCAATGACTAACTTGATTTGCATAAACATGCATATCAAAGAGAGAGAGAGAGAGGATGTGCCAATGTCAATTCTGATTACTCTAGTGTATGCAAATGGAGATATCATGTATGTGACTAAAAAAGGAGGTTGTGAGTTGCTTATGGAGAGAGAAAGGTGCATTTATGAGTGATGAAGGGATTAGGGCTATTTTCTAAGGTTTTTATTATGGAAGAGTGTTGGTTGGCTAAATATATAGAGATTGGTGAATAATGTGAAAATTTTTTTATTACTTTAGGATGATTTTTTCTTTAAGAACTTTTTTGCCACTTTTCTTTTTCTTTTTTCCTTAAGAATTAAGGGCACTTAAACTATAATATGGAATTATATATCTACTTATAGTATATTATCATATGATTACAATTATGAATATCGATATATCGATATTCATAATTGTAATCATATGATAGTATATATAAATATATATATTCTACTACATATTACATAAATTTCGTATTGTATTATAACATATTATGTTATATTTAATACAATACTTATATTCTTATATATTATTTATTATGGTATCTTATATGACATAATTTACAATATACAAAATTACATCACTATATGACATAGTATTGCATATTATAGTTATGAGATTATATGTTATATACATATATGTATTCATCTATGGATAGTCAATCATTATGGTGCATAGTGTGAATGTGTGCTATGTATGTTAATTTCTTCTTAACTAGATATCATATAAATAGAAGATTTTCCAATTAAGATATAATCTTAAGCAAATATATATTATATATACATATAATAAAATATATAATATATATTGTATGTTATGACATACCATATATTCTAATTATATTTATGTATTATATATTTATGAAATATATAATTATTTATCTATTAGTATATAAATAATACTGTTGAGAGAAAATAAAGTAAGAAACTATTTTAATATCTTAAATTTCTAAGGATTATAGTAATTAAATATGTTAACAATACATAACAAATGTGAGGAAGATAGTAGAAATAGCTTTAAGATTCTTAAACATTCAGTCCATAATTTAATTATTTAGTTGAACATAGGAGTTATTGTGATGAAGATTCAAATGTCAAATAATGGTTTGGATGGTATTGCTAATAGGATCATGGAATACCCTTAAAGTAGATGTCCCTACGTCGTACAAGCTTTAATTTATATATATATATGTATATACATATATATATGGAGATTGCACCTAAATTGCATGTACAAAAGATGACTAAACTTGTAAAGCAATGGCATATAATTGAAATAACATTTTCTATTTGTTGTAAGCAAAATGCATAAGGTGGATGTGACAACATGATCAAATTGAAAATCAATTAGCAAAGTAAAGAAAAGAAAAAGTAAAATTAATCCTACTAAAATGGAAAACAAAATATGTAGTGGACATAAATAGCCTTTGGAATGACTAATGATAGGTGTCAACAATATTTAGCACAAAAAGATAGAAATATATGGATGATATAATTCCGTTTCATAGATATGCATAAAATGGGGTGTAAGCATGGAAAGTAGGAGAAGTGGTTGCTACAAACATGGAATGAAAAAATAAAAAAAGTGGTTTCAATAAAATATATATGCTTAATCCATATAGAATAATTATGAAGTCGAACAACTTCATATTCTCTTATAAATATGTGTATATATAAGTATATATTGACAGTTTTTGAAGTAATATCTTTAATAAATATCTCCTAAATGTTTACTTTAGATAAAGAGAAATATTTCTTTAAAAATTTGCATATATACATATTGACAAAGTAAGGTCATGTAGTTTTGCATTTGATTATTGTAGAAACCTAGCCACACCTTTGACTATTGAATTCCCGAGATTTGCAGTCAATTCCATTGAATCCAAATTCAATTTTTTTCAAAACCCATCCTTCAAGTTTGCTTCAATTTGTCACTTTCCAAGTGAAATTGAATGTTGAACGAGTATAAAAGGAGGTCGGGGAAGCTCAGACGATAGGTGGAACAATCAAAGACCACTTGAAAAGCTTTCTCTCTCTTACTCATGAATCTCTCCCTCTCTTTCCCTCCTTCAATCATCATCTCTCTCTCTCTACAATTCTCTCCCTCTAAACACTTTCGAGTTGCCCCATCACCATAATTGAACCCTCCTAACCACTAGCTTCCTAACATAACCAAACTTAACCACCGTTGTGACCTCTCATAGCCCCTGCTGAATGACCCACCACGAAACCCTAAGCCATCGTACCCCACTCTTAAACCATCGCATTCAACCACTTTTAGCATTACCTATCACCATAGCTGAACCTATTGTGGTTAGAAACCCAAGACCACACCTCTCTCACCTTATTAGCAACTACCCCACGGCCAACCTAACACTGCCTTTATAGCCCTAACTTTGAAAACCACCAAGCCAAGCCCCATTGGCTATAACACCAAGCCTAACCCTACCCTTATGTCCAATTGGAAACTTATGAAAATCTCCTCTCTGACCCAAAGACCCATTTTGGATCAGACCTATCCAACTCGAAGACTAAAGCCGATCCATGTACCCAATTGCTGTCCTTGGTTTGGCCTTCACTTGTATATTTGTTTCAGCTTTGTTGTTATTATTTTATTTATTTAAATTATTCCTTGTAAATGTAATTGTAAAAAAAAATCTGAAAAAAGGAAAAGAAAAAGAAAACAAAGGCAAAGAAGAAAAGAAGAAAAAAGGTAGAGTAGCATAGTTTTACATTTTTATTTACTTTCTTAATTAAAACTAAAAAAAAAAAGATAAAAAGAATAAAAATTAGATAAAATAAAGAAAACAAGAAAATATTTTTTGACTTAGAAAAACTTATTTTCTGAATAAATAAAAATAAACCAACTCTTTTTCAAAAATTAGAACTATTTTAGAATTTTCCAAAAATAAAGCCTTACTTAGGACCTTTTAGAAAATTTCCTTAATTAAACATCAAATCAGGTAAAAAAATGTAAAGCTGACCATTTTCAAAAATTAAAATCAATCAATACAATTAAATTTTCTAAAAAAACAATGTATATTTAATCCTGAATAGTGAGTATGTAGGTACCTCCAAGGTAACGTAAAATATGAAAAAGTTAACTTATCCATTTTTAGTTACTCGATTTAGGAAAAATACAAAATATAATGTCATTTCTTTAAAAAGGTGATTTCAAGAAAATAAATCTAAATTAGGAAAGTTTGTGGTACCCATAAGGGTATAAAAATTAGCCCCTTAGACTAGATCTTCTGGTTTTTAGAACCTTTTTTTGGAAATTATTTTATTTTATTTTTTTCAAGTGAACTAGTGGCTAGGTTAAATCGGTCTACCCAATCTATTTAACCTGATCTTCTTTTTCTCAACTTTGGTTGGATTGTAAATCCAAAGAATTTATAAAATTCATTTAAAAACCAATTTTTTCTTAACTCCTAGTTGAGAGAAAGTATTAAATGGATTAAGGTTTAATAGTAATCGAGTTAAGAAAAATAATAAAAACTAGGAAAAAATCAAACTTAATGGCTTAGTGACTCCACTAGGGACGTCAAGAGAGTTAGCCATTTAACTTTTATTTATTTTTTTGTTCTTATTTTTCATATATCGTTGCACTAACCTTTCTTGTAGGGTTAAATTTATTTAAGTATTTTATTATTTGGGTGGGGTGCGGTTTGGTCATGGTTTACTTTTTGCATCATATTTATATAATAGAAATGATCAATCTTGGACCATATTAGGACCCTAGGGGGGTAGGGTGGCGGCATTGTATAGGCTTCGAGTGCTATGGTGTAACCATCACTTGAGGTTGATTAGGCTACCCCTACTTAAGCTTTATATGACTAATGAAAGTGTTTTTAACAATTGAGGTCATAACTTAAGGACCTTTAGAACCCACTCCATGCATTTACGACATCTAAAACCGACAAATAATCAAGCGAGATGAAAATGAAAAAGAAGAAAAGAAATAACAGCTTGGAGTTTCTTTAATTTCCCTTGTAATTTCACCATGTTGTAAATATAGAGTTGATGTAAATACTTTATTGTTTTTGTTTTATACTTTAATGTAAATAGCGATTCTTTAAGCTTGCAACAAATGTTTTCTTTGTAATTCAGCTCGAGAAATGGCCTACTCATCCAACTCCGTCCATTTCAGAGAAAGGTTTGTCGACAAGCCCAATAACCCTAAGCTTACTTTGGATTAATGGCTTCAACACTTCAACCCAAGAGAGTAACAGATAATCACCAATAAGATTAGGCCTATTCTATCACTTCCAAGGGTAAAGATTGAGATCAACATGATTAGGGCCTTAACCAACTTTTAGGAATCCGAAGAGGTAGCTTTTTGAGTTGGGCCTTACTTAATCAGTTTAACACTTGAAGGGTATACCCAAGTACTTTAAGCCCCATCCTTAGAGGATATATACACTTCAAATTTGGAAGTTGACCTAGTAAACACATTTTCAAGATTCCTAGAGGTTAGAAAGGTTGAAGTAAATAAGGCCCTACAGAGCCGTAATGAAAACTGCATCAAATTGAAAGACTTGAAAGCCTAGTTTACCACTAAGCTTGGTTCCAGCGAACGTGCCATCTTCTATGGTAATCACAAAGATTGGGGACAGAACAGAATAAAGGCCTTTATCCTAGCTACATTCGGGACTCTCCTATTCCTTAATGGAAAGTTCCTCATCCATTTTAGAGTTACTGAGTTAGTGAGCCAGTTTCTTGAAGGCAAGTTGTATGTCTCGGCCTTCCTCGGAAAACCAATCAAAAGCTTAAACATTTTGAAGGAGAAAAACAATGGTGCACTAAAGACTAACATGGCTTTATTAACGACCTGGTTTATAAGCTACATGAAATGTTTTGGGCATGATCTGATCTGAGGAGAATTTGCCCACAAGATTGATTTAATCAATTCCTTTGTTGATAAGGTTCATCTACCATAAGAGAAGTCCACTTATTGCTTGGTAAGAGTCTTGCAAAATTTCCAAGTCGCTGATATCTTATGGACAGCCAAGTGGAGCAACTTCAAAAGGGTAATCTTAGTTTGTAAAAATTATCAAGTAGTACCCTTAATTGGGATGAATAGGTATACATGCTATTACCCTAACAACATGATTAGGCAATTTAAAGGAATTTAAGACATAATCTATAGGCTTCCATTAGATATCACGACCCTAGATCACGAAGACCTTCAACTTCTAATGCCATAAAAGATATCTAAACTCTAGGCAATCAAGAAACTATGGGAAACAAGGACTGTTAGCCTTAACATTGATTTAGGAGAATAGCTAAGAGAAGTAAACAAACATAGGGTCACCAAAGAATATTTGTACGATTAACTTCATAAGGCAGAGGGGTCCAGTATCGAGCACTAAAGGTCATACAACCCACGCTAGCTGAACTAAACTCTGAAATCAAGACCTACATGGACCAAATGCAAGCCCATATAAAAGTTATTTATGAAGAGCGTGATGTGTGAGAAGACCTCTTTCAGGAATCTAAATAGTATTCCTAGGCCTTAGAACATCAATTGAAGATGACCTAGAGAAGGCTTAAAGAACTTGAAGAAGCAGATGAGCCTAGCCTAAGAAAGAGGAAGGAAACACTAGCAGGATCTAACAAGCTATAGAAAGGAATACCGGCAACCAGTACAGAAATGTTTAGAAATAGGAGTAATTTTTAAAACAATGCATTTTTCTTTTTTAAATAATGTAAAAGGGAACTCTGAAAGCTACAAAATAATGAATAAAATCGCCATCTTGTTGGTTAATTGTTGTTTCTATTTCCTTACATCTATGTACCATATATCATTGCATTCTTATATATTTATTTATTTATTTATTCATCTCATTTCTTTAAAATATATGTGCTAACTTGTTGAAAAGTAATCTTAAACCAGCTTGCAAAGATAATTCCCAAATGTCAAGCCTTCTAGAGAAGTCTTATCCAAACTTACTTATAGACTAGGATGGCTAGCTAAAGAAATTACAACATCAACAACAAAAATGATAACAACAATGTGAAGCTAGAAGTCATTGATCCTACTAAGCTGAGGTTCCGCTCCTTGGAACCAAAGTGGGAAAGATTGCAGATCAGTTAAGCTTCCTCATTGATAGCATTGCTTTACTCTAATCCATAGCACCATCAAACAAGGAAAGCTCCAAGGCTTGATATGGAAAGTATACCAAAGCCCTACCCCTTGGAGTATAAGAAGTCTATCCTAAAGTTAACCTAGCCTTTGAATCTTTTAAGACAGAAAGGATCTATCCAAAGGTCAAATCGAATTTTGAGCCCAACACTTACTCATTCTTAGTCAACCTAAAGCCATAAGCTGACCAAGATAAATTAAAAGAGTTAGAGAGGCGATTAACCCAACAAACCATTGAAAAGATGAAAATGCTTGGAGGGTATGATGCTTTCAAGTAAGCTCGTATTATAGACTTCTCTATTTATGACTATGGAAACTTTCTAAAAAAATTCAAGGTACTTGACTTTGAGAAATACAATAGGACTGGCTACCCTAAACTACACACCAGGTTGTACATACGAAAGATGAGCAAGTACATATAATATGACCAGCTCATGGCATAAACTTTCTAGGATAGCTTGATAGGTACTTCTTTAACCTAGTACGCCCAATTAGATCTGAACCAGGTGAACACATGGGAGAAACTGGTTGAGGCATTCTTTAACCTGGAAGTAGCACAAACCATGATGGACTTGGTCGCCCTGGGAAGGAGGCACAATGAATCATTCAAGGAGTATACCCAGAGGTGGAGATCCCTAGCTGCAAGGGTATCTACCCCCATGACCGAGAAAGAGAAGACTTCAACTTTCATTAATACTCTTAAAAGGCCCTACTTTTCTCACCTGATTACATAAGCCTCTTCCAGCTTCACAGAAGTGGTGGTTACGGGATGCCGAATTGAAAATGTTGTCACTTCTGATAAATTACAAGAGCCATCAGATAGAAGACCGTCCTCTGCAAAGCTTATTACCAGCAAACCCAAAGAAGTAACTGTTGGCATGATGAATTCAAACACCAGGCCTAATACCCAGGTTTCCTTGAAAGCAAATCCTCCACCAATTCAACAACAATTCTAAAGTCAGCTGTAAGTCAACAGGGCCCCAAGACAGTTCACCAAGATACCAGTTCCTCGAAAAGTTAAGAAAGAATAATCTGATCCATTTTGAGCCTCCTAGTGAAAGGTATAGGCCAAAGGTTTTTTTTATCCCAATGCTAGGTGTCGATATCATTTAGGATAGGTCAGCTACTCAATTGACTCATGCTAGAGATTAAGGAACAAGATTTAGGACTTAATCGATGAAGGTACGGTCCAATTGGACTTTGTGGAGGCTTTAATTCCAAACATCAACAACAACTCCCTACCCAACCATAGCCCCATCATCAACATGATATTTGATGACTCAGATCTTACCATCAATATAATTGGTTTCAATCAAGATCCCAAGGTCTACAGATTTTATAAACATGAAGAGAAACATGCTTCAAAGCTAAAAGGTACACCTTCAATGTACCTTTAGCCCCTAAAAGTAATAAAACTACTGTTCTCAACTACCAGGCAGTTAATTAGGGGTAATTGAGTTCACTCATAGGAGGGATTACCCACTCTAATAGGGTTTATGATTTTAAGAAAGACCTTAAAAAGAAGACCATGCTAGAAGAATCAAGCAACAAACCAGTTGAATACAAGGAAGGGTTGTTTGCCTTCACTAAGATGATAAAGTCTAATGAGTATAAGATAATGGATCAGCTCACTAAGACTCTAACACATATATCTCTTATCTATTGATGGCATCTGATTTTGAGGGAGGTTAAGGTCCTTTATGAAATATCAGCTAAAAAAATGGGGTCAATTACCAACTTTGTCCTTACTATGGATTAGATTTCATTTTCTACTAAAGAATTGGATAAATAAGGTAATCAACATACTAAGCCTCTCTTCATAATAGTAAGGGTTAATGATATAATCATAACTAGAGTCCTCATTGACAATAGGTTATCACTAAATGTTTGCCCTCTCGCCACCTTAGATTTGTTGGGTATTCATGCAGCTGCAATTAAGTCGAGTTCAACAATTGTTAGGGCCTCGATGGATCTAGGAGAGAAATTATTGGGGAGATTGACTTACCAGTTGACATTGGCCCATTGAATTTCAACATTTGATTCTAGGTCCTAAACATCCCATAGACCTTCAACCTCTTATAGGAAAGACCATGGATTCATTCAGTAGGGGCCATGCCTTTAAGTTTACACTAAAAGGTTAAGTTCATCTCAAATGGCTAGGTCATAATGATTCTGGGTGACCAGGATTATAAAATACATATAGAAACGATCATACCCTACATTAGTGTTGACGAGTAGGAGGACTTTAGGCTCTAGTTGTTTGAAGAAGTTTGCATTATTACCAGTTAGAGGAAAGATGAGAGGCCAAAATTCAAAGAAGGGTAGGTTAGCGCCTATGGACTCGGCTACATTCAAACTCCAATGGAAGAGTTGTGAAACATGCAAGCGAGGGGCATGAGAAGCGACAAATTGTATCAGGCACCAATGACCTTTCCACTACTGATAGAGACAATCATTCGGGTTAATGGTCTAACCTTAGAACCTGCCAAAGAGGACACCCCCAATAAGAATGAAATAATGGGCCCATCCCACAAGCTCTAAAACTTGAATAATTGATTCTCCATCCCTATAAATAGCGATAAATCTCCTCTTGGGTAAAGGATGAATCACGGTTTAGTATTTTCTTAAGCTTTGTAATAATTACCTTTGTTCTACAAACATGTACTTGAAAGAACTATTTAATCTAATAAAAGAACAGTTTCCATTTTCTTTGTTACACTCCATTCCTTCTTTACTTACACTCCTTCCTTTACATACTTTTGGCCTAGATCCAATGCTCTGAATAAAAGCCAAGGAAACCTTGTGCAAATAGGTGATGATAATGTTAACATCACTTTCTGCCCTACTGGGTTAGTCGTTGGAAGTGCTGTCAATGACCATAGTGATGTATAAGAAAGCTGGCAAAGACATGAAATGGGAAAAATTTCTATTGACGAGCCAACCGAGACAATTAATGTTGGGATAGATGACAACCTTAAGAATTTGAAGATTAGAGGGAACTTGGAAGAGGAACAAAAGGTAAAAATAACCGTACTACTGTTTGAGTATTAAGGTGTTCACATGGTCTTATGAAGACATGCTCGGGTTAGAACCGTCAATTGTAGTTCGCCAATTACCCACATGGGAAGATATCAAACCTAAGAAGCAAAAGTTAAAGAGTTTCTGACCAGATATCTTGTTAAAAATTAAAGAAGTAAAAAAGTTACTAGAGGTCGGTTTCATCAAAGTGTTTGATTATCCTAAATGGGTAACTAACATTGTGCTAGTGATAAAAAAGAACGAAAAAGTTAGAATGTGTGTGGATTTTCAAGACCTCATCCACAAGCAAGCAACCCTTAAAGATAATTTTCCTTTGCCCTACATTGACGTCTTGGTAGATAATACAGCCGGGAACCATCTTTTCTCCTTCATGGATAGATTCTCCGGATATAATCAGATCCGAATGTCCAAGAAAGATAAAACCAAGACAAAGTTTATTACAACATAGGGTATATTTTGCTACTAAGTAATGTTGGGGCAACTTAACAGAAAGCAATGTTCGCAATCTTTCACCACATGATGCATAAAGAAGTTGAAGTATATGTTGATAATATGATTCCGAAGTCCAAAGAGGGAGAAAATCATATGGATAACCTGAGGAGATTGTTTGATAGGTTGAGAAAATTCTAATTGAAACTAAACCTAAAGAAGTGTGCCTTCAGAGTAACTTTAGGGAAATTATTAGGTTTCATGATTAGCCAAAGGGGTATCGAAGTAGACCTTGATAAAATCAAAGCAATAGTCAACTTGTCCCCTCCATGTACACTTAAAGAAATCAGAGGCTTATTGCCCTGCTTAAACTACATAGCTCTGTTCATATCTCAACTTATAGATAAATGACATCCCTTATTTAAGTTGTTCAAAAAGAATGTTAAGATAAATTAGAATACAGAATATGAGTAAGCCTTAAAAATAATCAAAGAGTACCTCATGAACCCTCTAATTTTAGTAGCCTTTAAACTTGGGAAGCCGTTGTTTCTATACTTTATAATATTACTAGAATTTATGGGGTGTATGCTCGGTCAGAAAGATGAGGAAGTAAAAGAGCGGGCTATATACTACTTCATTAAGAAGTTTATAGAAGGGGAATGGAAGTATTCATAAATTGAAAGAATGTGTTGTGCTTTGGTTTAGGTAATGCATCAGCTCAGACAATACATACTTTATTACTAAATTGAATTAATGACTTAGCATGATCCCTTGAAGTACTTGGTAGATAAGCCGACCCTAATTGGTAGAATCTCAAAGTGGCAAATGTTGTTGTTGGAGTCCAACATCACGTACGTAAACCAGAATTCAGTCAAAGAGTAAGGCATAGCAGATTAGCTAGTAGAAAATCCCTCTGAAGGTACCCCTCAAGAGGTACAAGTTAGGTCCCTTAACAAAGACATCTCAGTAGTTGAATGTAGTTTTGATGAAGAGAAAGACAATAAGCCCCCAAAATGGAAGATGTTCTTCGATGGAGCTATTAATGTGTTTAGGTGTAGAATTGGGGCAATATTGGTATCCCCTGAAGGTACACATTTCCTTATAACTGTAAGGCTCATTTTTCTATACACCAACAATTTCATCGAATACAGGGAGTAGATTATGGAACTAAAAATGGCCTTGGATAAGGACATTAAAGGATTAAAAGTGTATGGGGATTCTTTTGTCATTATTGGCAAAGCTTAGGGGGAAATACAAAACGAAAGATCCTAAACTAATACCCTATCACTGGTACTTGACTGAATTAATAGAGAAATTAAAGGAAATCACTTTCACTCATGTATCGAGGATATAAAATCAATTTCTTAATGCATTAGCTACTTTGGCATCTATGATCAAAATATCCAGTGAAGTTAAAATTTAGCCCCTTACCATTGAAGTTGAAGAGAAGCCTACTTTCTATCTACCAATTGAAAGTACACATGACAAAAAGCCTTGGTATCATAATATTAAAATGTTCCTACAATCAGGTACGTACCTCAATGAAGCTGAGAAAAAAGACAGGAAGACAATTTGGAGATTGGCTACCTAATTCCTAATAAGGGAGTCTACCTTGTACCAACAATCATTTGATGGTATGCTTTTAAGGTATATAGATGACAAAGAGGCCAAGATTTTGATAAAAGAAATATACAATGGAGTATGCGGTCCCCACATAAATGGTTACATACTAGCCAAGAAAATTATGAGGCTAGGATATTACTAGTTAATGATGGAAGGCGATTACATCAAACATGTTAGGTATTGTCACTTATGCTAAGTTTATGCAAATAAGATAAATGCTTCGCCTAAAAAATTACATACACTCTTTATACCATGGCCATTTTTAATGTGAGGTATAGATATTATTGGCTCAATTACTCTAAAGGCATCAATGGGCATTGCTTTATACGAGTCACCATCGATTACTTCAGTAAGTGGGTTGAGGCCTCATCTTATTCAAGTGTTACTAAAGGGGTGGTAGTCAAGTTTATCAAGAAGGATATATTGGCTTGATATAGGGCACTAAAAACGATCATCATCGAGAATAGCACAAACCTCAACAATAATCTTTTGTTAGAGTTGTACCAACAGTTCAAGATTATCCATGGGAACTTTATACCTTATCGACCTTAGATGAAAGGGGCTGTCAAAGCAGCCAACAAAAATCTCAAGAGAATAATTAAAAAGATAGTTGTTACATATAAGGATTAAGATGGTTGTTACATTTAACGATTGGCATGAGATGTTGCCATTTGTACTCATGACCTATCAAACTTCCATCATCGATAGGGGTAACGCCTTACTCTTTAGTATACATCACTAAAGTGGTGTTACCAATAGAGTTTGAGATCCCGTCTCTTAAAGTACCATTAGAAACCCAGTCAAATGAAGTCGATTGGGTAAAGAAATGCATTGAGTAGTTGAATTTGATTTATGAGAAAAGATTGATAGACTTGTGTCATAATCAATGTAACCAATAAAGAATGGCTCGAGCTTTCAACAAAAGAGTGTGGCCTCGGAACTTTAAAGAGGATGATATGGTGTTGAGAAAGGCTTTCCCCAATACATAAGACTTTAGAGGAAAATTTGCTCCCAATTACGGAGGTCCTTATATCATGAAGCGAGTGTTACTAGGAGGGGCTTTGCCTTTATCTTAGATGGATGGTCCAAAATTGAGAGACACTATAAATGCAGACATTGTATATGTTGATGTTGTAAAGTTGTACTACCTATAAAAAATCAATGAAAATTTTTACTTAGAATAGGAAAATGCCAATCATCTTAAATGTTATTATGGTCTAATTTTCATCTTCTATAAACAAAGTTGGTATCATTAGCAATTGTCGGCATTGGAATCATCTCCATCCCTTTTCCTACTCCATCAAAAGGTCCAATTCCCTTTCTCTATTAAAAAATGCCCATACATTGAAAATACGAGAGAAGGTAAAGGTGAGATATAGAACATTGGTAATTAACAAAACTCTTTAAAATACTTTATCACAGGTTGATCCTCTTCTTATAGGAATCGAGCTATTAGACCATTGATTCGTAGTCGAGCTCGAGGATTAGAAGGTTTGGCATGGCGGATTCTCCTACTTTAGCCGAGGTTGAGTATCTCCTTAGTTACTCGTTTTACATGTTGAGCCGAATGACTCCTTATTTCTCGCAGATAGTGTGCCGAGAAGCGGAAAGTTGAAACAACGGTCAATCCTCATCCTCACTCATGCCTAGTCAATTACTTACTTAGCAACACCCTTGCTGATATGATGAGAGATAGAGTCCAGATTGACTAAGCCACCCCTACTTAGATAAGCAACTTGTCCGTACATTTTGTCTACATCCCCCAATGACCTCACCAATGTACCATTGGTACGTGTACAAAACTACGTGAGGAATCTGGTCTACTAACCTTTACTTATCTAGAATATTCATTTTAACCCTTTTATATTCTTATACATTACTTTTTTAAGATAATACCTATTTATCTTTTCCTTTTTGGGCATGTTATCCTAAATTCTTGAGTATAAATACCCTTATACTTGTAGCTGTAAGAGAATAATTAGATTAAACATTAATACACTTGTGAATTTCCTTCCTTGTTTAGACATTATTTATTTACTCTCAGCATCGCTTTTATCTTAACTCTTAAGCAAGGCTAGGTGACAAGTAATCTCACTGGACTAATTCATGCCTCATATCGAATTATGCCATGAGTCCTCGAAAGTTCCATTAATACATCATATCCTTTGGAGCTATTCGTGGATCTTTGCTTTTTTTTTTTTTTTTATTCATCATTTGTCCTTTTCACACATTCCCCATCACTTCCCTTTTTAGCTTTTTTTTAAGTTTAGACCCATCTAACGTCTGGCTTAGTCTATTCTTAATCATGGTTTGCCACATCCTCAATAGAGAGTTTTATTGTCTATTTTTTAGGGAAAGGCAAAATTTAGAGAGGTGAATACCTCATAGCAGATATTTACTGGTCAAGCATTCAATTTAGAAAAATTTGAAAAAAAAAAACAATCAATTAATGAAAGGAAATAGTAAATGGAATTATGTATTGAGCTGGTTTCTGTAACTTCTCAAAAGGGCCAATGAAAGGTCTATATCAAGATTTGTTAGGGATGGGAAATCATAAATTGAATCCATTTCAAAGAACAAGTCAACCAGTTTTGATAAGACTTTTTCTTTTTTTTTCAAAGATAGGCTTGACGGTTTGGATGCTATTAGCAAGACCAGGTAAGTACTTTTATACAATGTCAGCATATGGGTCTTAACCAGCTTAAGAAGCGCTTTGACCGTTTACTTAAGTTAGTCAGTTCATAGGGGCACAACTAGGCCTTAATTTCTCATTTAGAGTCTTAGCTAACTCAAGGAACACTTTTCTTATTCACTTAGGTTAGTCGGCTGATAGGGGCATGATCAGGCTTTAATTCCTCATTTAGGGCCTTAGTTAACTCAAGGAGTGCTTTGACTGTTTGCTTAGGTTAGTCAGCTTATAGGGGCACGATTAGGCTTTAATTTCTCATTTAGGGTCTTAGTTACCTCAAGGAGTGCTTTAACTATTCACCTAGGTTAGTCAGCTTATAGAGGTTTTGACCAAGCTTCAATTACTCATTTAGGGTCAACCAGCTCAAGGAGTGCTTTGCCCATTCACTTAGGTTAGTTAGCTCATAAGGGTACGACTAGGCTTCAATTTCTCATTTAGGGTCTTAACCAGCTTAAGGAGTGTTTTGATCGTTTGCTTAAGTTAGTTAGTTCATAGGGGTACGACTAGGCTTCAATTTCTTATTTAGGATCTTACTTAGCTCAAGGAGCACTTTGACTATTCGCTTAGGCTAGTTAGCTCATAGTGGCACAACTAGGCTTTAATTTCTCTTTTAGGGTCCTAGCTAGCTCAAGGAGCGCTTTGACTATTCGCTTAGGTTAGTTAGCTCATAGTGGCACAACTAGGCTTTAATTTCTCATTTAGGGTCTTAGTTAGCTTAAGGAGCGCTTTTACCATTTACCTAAGTTAGTCAACTCATAGGGGCATAACCAGGCTTCAATTTCTCATTTAGGGTCTTAGCTAACTCAACAAGCACTTTGCCTGTTCACTTAGGTTTGTTAGCTTATAGGGGCATGACTAGGCTTCAATTTCTCATTTAATGTCTTAGCTAGCTCAAGGAGCGCTTTGACTGTTTACTTAGGTTAGTCAACTCATAGGGGTACAACTAACCTTCAATTTCTCATTTAGGGTCTTAGCTAGGTCAGGAACACTTTGCCTGTTCATCTAGGTTAGTTAACTCATAGGGGTATAACCAGGCTTTAATTTCTTAATTAGGGTCTTTACTAGGTTAAGAAGCGGTTTAATGGTATGCCTAGGTTAGTCAACTCATAGGGGTACGGCTAGGCTTCAATTTCTCATTTAGGGTCTCAACTAGCTTAAGGAGCGCTTCGTCTGTTTGCCCAAGTTAGTCAGCTCATAGGGGTATGACTAAGTTTTAATTTCTCATTTAGGGTCTTAGCTAGCTTAAGGAGTACTTTGATCGTTCGCTAAGTTAGTTAGCTCATAAGAGTACAACCAGGCACCAATTTCTCATTTAGGGTCTTATCCTGCTTATGGAGTGCTTTGACTGTTCACTTAGGTCAATCAGCTCATAAGGGCACGACTAGGCTTCAATTTCTCATTTAGGATCTTTATTAGCTCAAGGAGCGCTTTGACTATTTGCTTAGGTTAGTTAGCTCATAGGGGCATATCTAGGCTTTAATTTCTCATTTAAGGTTTTAGCTAGCTTAATGAGCACTTTAACCATTTACCTACGTTAGTTAGCTCATAGGGTTACAACCATGCTTCAATTTCTCATTTAGGATCTTAGCCAGCTCAAGGAGTACTTTGCTCGTTCGCCTAAGTTAGTCAACTCATAAGGGTACGACCAAGCTTCAATTTCTTATTTAGGGTCTTAACCAACTCAAGGAGCGCTTTAACCATTCGCTTAGGTTACTCATCTCATAGGGCTACGATTAGGCTTTAATTTCTCATTTAAGGACTTAGCTAGCTTAAGGAGTGCTTTGATCATTCACCAAGGTTAGTTAAGTCATAAGGATACGACTAGACCTTAATTTCTCATTTAAGGTCTTAGTCAACTTAAGGAGCACTTTTCCCATTCACCTAGGTTAGTTAGCTAGCTCATAAGGGACTAACTAGGCATTAATTTCTCATTTAAAATCTTAGCCAACTCAAGGAGCACTTTGATCATTCGCTTAGGTTAGTCAGGTCATAGGGGCATGACCAAGCTTATATTTCTCATTTAGGGTCTTAGCTAGCTCAATGAGTACTTTGATCATTTGCTTAGGTTAATCAGCTCATAAGGACACGACCAAGCTTCAATTTCTCATTTAGGGTCTTATCCATCTCATGGAGCACTTCGGCTGTTGACCTAAGTCAATCAGCTCATAAGGGTACGATTAGGCTTTAATTTCTCATTTAGGGTCTTTGCTAGTTCAAGGAATGCTTTGATCATTCGCTTAGGTTAATCAACTCATAGGAGCACGACTAGGCTTCAATTTTTTATTTAAGGTCTTAGTTAGCTCAAGGAGCACTACACCCATTTGCCTAGGTTAATCAGCTCATAAAGGCACGACTAGGCTTCAATTCTTCTTTCAGTTTCTTGGTCAACTCTTTGATCACCTCCTCTCCCTTTCCCCTTTCACCATTCATCAAATCCTTAGTAGACCAAACTTAGGATAGTTAGCAAGCTAGCTGTAGCGCTTCTTAGAACAAATTCCACCATTGTGACAAAAATAGTCTCTTTTATCTTTGTGGTAAAGTTTTGGTCAAACTTTACCACAAAGAGGAGCAACTATTGATACCCCATTTTTGCCTCCCCTTTTTTATTTTAGGGGAAAATGCAAAATAAAAAAAAAAACCCTAAACTTTGACTTTGGTGTGGATTTTCCACCTAAATTTTCAAAGTGAGGTTCTTGATCCCCTAAACTTTGATAAATTGCCAAAATAATCTCCATAACCTTTAAAGTGTTTGGTGTGTAAATATTGCTTAAACTTTCATTTGGGTGCATAAACACCCCTCTAAATTATGAGGTGTTTGGAAGTATTTGCGTATCAAAATCAAAGTTTATGAGGTATTTACGTACAAAAATCATAGTTTATGAGGTGTTTACGCACTAAAATTAAAGTTTAAAATGATTACGGGAGTTATTTGCCAATTGGTGAAAGTTTAGAAAGTCAAAAATCTTACTTTAAAAGTTTAAAGGATCAATTTGTACCTAAATCAAAGTTTATGAGGGCTTTTTGCAATATTCTCTTTACTTTATTTTATTTTTTAAGAATTTTTAGAAGAGGATAAAGGATCCTAATTTAGAAAAAATCTAAAAAAAAATTGAAAATTTTGAAAAATCACCAAAAATAAAAAATTTGGAAAAATACAAAAAAGATGAGAAATTTTGAAAAATCACAAAAAGTAGAAAATTTAAATATGTATTTAAATAATTTTTTTAAAGTAACAATAATTTTTTTATTTAGCTTTAATGTTTTTAGGGCCTTAGTTTGGAGAGGGGTATTAGTAGAGGTGTGTAAGTGCGCTTTGGCTCAAGGATCGACTCTTTTAACTAGCTTTTAAAATGGGTTTTGGCCAAGATTTTTTTACCCATTTAAAAGCGGGCTAAATGAGCTAACTTATTTAACCTGCGGGCTAAAGTGGGTTAGTTTAGGTTAGCTTGTTTAACCCATTTATGCCTTTGGCTCGTGGGCCGACCCATTTAACTTGCTTTTTAAATGGGTTAGAGTTGAGATTTTTTTGCTCGTTTAAAAAGCTGGCCAAATGAGCTTGACCTGTTTAACCCACGGGTCAAAATAAGCTGAATCGGGTTAGCTGTTTGACCCACTTGCATACCTTTAAGTATTGAGTTTGGGCTTAGATTTCTTCATATGTGTAATTTAATTATACATATAGATAGGGTACAAAGCAATAGCCTAACGGTATTACACATAAACTTGCACTTAGGTTCAACTTAGATATCAAGGGATTGAATCTCACCAAAGGCACAAAGTGCCTTTTATTTTTTCTTCATAAGACACATTCGCTACGTGTCAAAATATTACTATGCCATGTATCTATTTGTGATACGTGCCACTTTATGGTTGGGCCATGTCAACCATGCCACAGACATGTGTCAACTACGTAGCATGACATGTCATTAGCCACGTATTGTTTTAGGATACGTGGTGTGTTCTCATTAGATCATGTGGCTGACATGGCAATACATCAGTATTCTCTTTTTTTATCTTTCCTTCTATTTCCTTCATCTTCTTTAGAAATCCCCCCATTTTCCTTCTTAAGTAGCAAACTTCAACATTGATTTCATGACCCTTATTGTTGCAATTTCACCAAATTAATGGCAAAATTGCAAACCAGACATGGAATACTACAATTTGAACTCAAAAACTCATCTCAATTCACTCATTTTCTCGATCAAAATCGAAGTTGAAAATGGCAGGAAGTGTAGATACCCAACTTGAGACCTAGTTTGATTGAGCTTGGTTTGAGCTTCGTCATTGATTTTCGAAGCGTCCTTTGTTTTTGTTTAGTAATACTGAACCTCATTAAGCTCCTTTGACCATTGAATTCCTAAGATTTGCAATCAATTCCATTGAATCGGAATTCAATTTTTTCAAAACCCATCCTTCAAGTTTGCTTCGATTTCTCACATTCCAAGTGAAATCGAATGCTCGATAAGTATAAAAGGAGGTCGGGGAAGCTCAGATGATAGGGGGAATCAATCGAAGACCACTCGAAAAGCTCTCTCTCTCCCTCTTAAATCTCTTTCTCTCTTTACGATTCTCTCTCTCTAGCTACTTTTGAGTTGCCCCACTACCATAGCTAAACCCCCTTAACCACTAGCTTCCAACATAACCAAACCCAACCACTACCATGACCTCCCATAGCCCCTACTGAACCTATCATACTTAGCCACTTTTGGTACTACCCACCACTACGGCTGAACCTACTGTAGTAAAAAACCCATGATCACAACTCTCTCACCCCATCGGTAACCACCATACAGCCAACCCAATACCGTCGCCACTACCCCAACTGTGAAAACCACCAAGCTAAGCCTCATTGGCCATGGCACCAAGCTCACCCCCCCAAATCCAATCTAAAACTCACAAAAATCTCTTCTCCAGCTCATTTTGGTGGCTAGATCGAGCTGAACCACCCTCTCCAAGCTGCTACCATCTTCTCCCTCATGCGACCCATACTTACTCCAGATTCAACCCGAAGACTCGCTTCAAATTCGACCCAAAGATCGAAGTTGACTTGCGTACCTAACTGCTGTCCTTGGTTTAGCCTTCACTTGTACATTTGTTTTGGTTTTATTGTTATTATTATTTATTTATTTAAATTATTCATTATAAATGTAATTTTCAAAAAAAGAAAAAAAAAATTCAAAAAAAGGAAAAGTAAAAGAAAACAAAAGGAAAGAAGAAAAAAAGTGGAGTAGCATAGTTTTAAATTTTTATTTACTTTCTTGATTAAAACTAAAAAAAATGATAAAAAGAAAAAAAAACTAGATAAAATAAAATAAAATTAAGAAAAATATTTTTATGACTTAGAAAAACTTATTTTTCGAATAAATAAAAATAAACCAACTCTTTTTCAAAAATTAGGACTACTTTAAAATTTTCCAAAAATAAAACCTCACTTATGACCCTTTAGAAAATTTCCTTAATTAAACATCAAACCAAGTGAAAAAACATAAACCCAACCATTTTGAACAATTAAAATCAACCAACATAGTTAAATTTTCTAAAAGAACTATATATGTCTGATCTTAAATAACGGGTATGTAAGCATCTTCGAGGTAACGTAAAAAATAAAAAAGTTAGTTTTTCCACTTTCAGTTACTTAATTTAGTAAAAATACAAAATCTAATGTCATTTCTTTAAAAATGCGATTTCAAGAAAATAAATCTAAATTAGAAAATTTTGTAATACTCGTAAAGGTTTAAAAAATAGCTTCCAGACTCAATCTTCTAATTTTCAAAACCATTTTTTGGAAATTGTTTTTTTTTTTTTCCAAGTGGACCAATGGCTAAGTTAAGTCAATTTTCCCAATCAATTTAATGTGTCCCTCTTTCTCCTAACTTCAGTCAGGTGGGACTTTGAAGAATTTACAAAATTTATTTAAAAACCAAGTTTTTTTAACTCCTAGTCGAGGGTTAGTATTAAACAGGTTAAGATTTAATACTAATTGAGTTAAGGAAAATAATAAAAACCAAGAAAGAAGCAGGTTCGGCAATTATGCAATGGCTACAGCAAATTTGGAAGTCATGATATTACATTATTAACTGGGCATGTATATGGACAAAAGTTTTTATAAATTATACATACATAAAATATTATGATTATTTTCTTTGTGGGATCCTTTTTTTTTATTTATTTTTTTAGTGTTAGATGGGTAATTTTTATTTGTGGGGTCATTTAGAATGATTAGATGTTTTATTTTAAAAGTGGTTACTATGAATATGGATTGGAAAAAAAAGTCGTTTAATATATATATATATATATACTCACTTAAAACCATATAGAATAATTATGAAGTCGAATAACTTCTTATTCTTATATATATATATATATATATATATATATATATATATACTCACTTAAAACCATATAGAATAATTATGAAGTTGAATAACTTCTTATTCTTATAAATATGTATATATATATATATATATATATATATTGAAAGTTTTTGAAACTATCTTTTATAAATATCTCCTAAAAGTTTACTTTAGATAAAGAGATATATTTCTTTAAAAATTTGCATATATACGTATTGATAAAGTTGTTTAAAGATCATGTAGTTTTGCATTTAGTTATGCAATGGCTACAACAAATTCAAAAATTATAATATTACATTATTAAATGGGCATGTATATGGACAAAAGTTTTTGAAAATTATACCTGCATAAAATATTAGGGTTATTTTCTTTATAGGCTCTTTTCTATTTTTTTAGANAAAAACTTTCAATATGTCTTTATATATATTGAAAGTTTTTGAAACTATCTTTTATAAATATCTCCTAAAAGTTTACTTTAGATAAAGAGATATATTTCTTTAAAAATTTGCATATATACGTATTGATAAAGTTGTTTAAAGATCATGTAGTTTTGCATTTAGTTATGCAATGGCTACAACAAATTCAAAAATTATAATATTACATTATTAAATGGGCATGTATATGGACAAAAGTTTTTGAAAATTATACCTGCATAAAATATTAGGGTTATTTTCTTTATAGGCTCTTTTCTATTTTTTTAGAGTATCGGATTGATAATTTTCATGTAAGGTCATCTAAAGTGATTAGATGTTTTATTTTAGAAGTGACAAAAGATAAATTTTTGAAGATAGGGTGGTGTACATATAAAAATTTGGTGATGTTTAATTTATTAAATATCACAAATCATATTGTATATTATCATCTTTTAACTTTGACCACAAATGTTACAAATAATATATTTTATGTGATGTTTAATAAACGCTATTGAAGCATATATTAATTAGTGACCTTTGCAAAATTTGCAAACATTACTAAATGGAGAAATTCTTGTAGTGTTTGTAATATATTCAGTAAACTAATTAATGTATAAGCTTGTATATATTTTGGCTATAGTTGCATATTATTAGTGCATATTTGATATTCAATAAAAATTTTCGCCACAACCTTCTCCCTTAATTTTGTTATACAACATCTAATCTAGTTACATGTTGTCCTATGTCATCCTCTTAGCATTTATTTCTTATACACGTTCACCAATAGTTGTCTTTTTATGGTTATAATCCCCATTTTTATTATTCTAAGTGTCACACCTTCACCTTTTAACTCCACATTCCTATTATCTCTCTCCACTACCTTTTTCACTCTCTCTTAAATTGAGCAACCATGTCTTACTCTATTCTTAGAAGATCACAGAGATATAAAAAAGAAAAATACCCTCTAGCCTAGACAATCCAATCGAACTTGACCTAGAATTACTAGTAACAACTCAAGCAAACCCCAACCAAATCCTTCACCACCCAAAAGCTCATCAAAACCTAAGTTAGTTCAAAACCCTAACCCATCATCTAAATAACTTAAAGACTAACCCAAAATATTAACAATTAGCTACCTAATAAGAATCCCCTATCCATTCCTTAGGATTACCTGTGTTTGATCAAACCCTGCACCCTTAATAAGAAAATTAGAAGCAAAGAAAACCCTGATAAGAATGAATCATAATTTCAAGATTACGTTTAGGATGATTAAGAGTAAGAGAAAAGATATTGAGGAATCTTTAAAGAAAGGTAAGAAGAAGGAAGACAAAAATGGTCAAACAGAAAAGAAAAAGCATGTTGAAAAGAAGTCTTTAGACAAAAAGGAAAAGAAAGGGTATGCAATAGTTAAAGGTAAACCCAAAATCTAGAAGCCTTAGGAGCTAAAAGTTTGTGCACAATTTCTGATGAGATTTATGGTGAAGTAGTTGCTAACTTTTATAAGAATTTGGTTGATAATAGTAGATAAGTAGTGACTACTAAAGAATGTAGACAAGAGGTGATAATAACTAGAGAAGACATTATTCAATGTTTTAGGCTAGTAAATGGTAAAAATGATCCTCAAATTCTTAGGAAGGAAATGTTCTTAGGGCTAAATCATGTATTAGAGTGCCAAATTTGGAAAATCCTTCAATTATGCACTTTGAAATGATAATAAGGATTCTACATATAGTGGTTATAAGCTTTCTATTGCCTATAAAAGGAAGTTTTACTTCATTGACCGGAGAAGATGCTTATCTTGTTTGTGACATGTATTAAGAAATAACCTATTGATTTGACTAGACAAATGACTACACATATGTATAAGAATAAAAAAAGAATGTCTCATGGTTCTATTACCATGATGGAATTCAAGAATGTTAGATTGCCTGAGAGAAATGTATATCCACTTAGAGTGAAAAGGTGGTTGATAAGGCAAACACGAATCATATAAGGATACAAGTATTTGAAATCATTTGGTTTGCAAATGATGGAGCTAATTTTGTACATCCATCATTAAAAAAAAGAAGAATATTAATTTCGAAAAATTACTAACTCTTGCTGAGAAGGAGGAGATGAAAAAGTTGGATCAAGAGAAGGACAATAAAGTTTTTCATGCTAAGGAGGTAAGGGGAACTGAGGAGGAATAAAGAAAGAGAAAAGGCAAAATGAAAATATTAGATGAACTAGCTAAGAAGCCTAAATTGCTTCCCATGACTGGAGGAGCACTCCAAATCAAAGAACCATTTGAACTAGATATTCTCTTGTAAGCTGTGGATTAAGTTACAATAGTTAAAAAGGAAGAACATCTAGCTTTTGAGGCAAGAGAAAAGATTAGGACTCAAAGAGGAGCTACAATGGAAATTTTGAAGGAAATTTTTAATTTGCTTGATCAAATTCTGACTAATGATAAGGAATTCACTAAGTCTATGATATGTACAGGGAAAGAGACTGTTACAAAGCAACTCAAAAAGCATCTAGACAATAAATTTGTGGATATGGTTAATTTGTGGGAAGCTTAAAATCAAACTATTGAAAAGGAAGGAGTGAGGATCAAGAATGATGGAGGTCTAAATTTATTTTCTAAAGTGGAGATTTTAAAGGATTTGAGCAAACAACTCAACGAAAGAGTGGACATGTTAGATGATAGTGTTTAAGAGGTTCATGTCATCATTGCTTGACCTTAAACCCTCAACCCTTATTAGCTCATCCACTAAGTGTTGCACCTTCATCATCTTATCCACCATTTGCTAAAAGACCTTAATTCTTGTCCTTTTAGTTTTTGTTTCTAGGTTTTGTTCTGTTAAGGTTGTTTAAGCTCTTTTTGTACTTTTATGTTTATGAACTTTAAATGTGGCTCATTACACATGTTTTGATGCTTCTATTCTAATTCAATTTTCATTCTATCTTATTTGGCTATTAATTTCCAATTTTATTCATTCATTTCTATCTTTGCCAATAACAAAAGGGGAGAAGTGATAAAGAAAAATATTTTGGTCATAAAATTTAATTTATTATAAAATCCTTCTCTAAATTAGCTCAAACTTGTAACAATATATGAGCAAAATGATAATTTTTTTTATTCTGTTTATTTAAAAAATATTTTTCAAATTGTTTTGTTATCATAAAAAAGAGGGAAATGTTGAATCCTTAAGGACATGTTTTCATGATAACAAACATTAAGAGTATTCTAACAAGTGTTTGAAGTATATATAGCATATAGAATCATGGTTAGAAGCTCTAAATAAGAGAAAAAGTGAAAAATTCTTAATTACTTAAAAGCTTATATAGAAGCAGTGAATGAATGATAAGTACATTCCTATAAAGTCTATTAAGGACTTAAAAGTAAAATTAGAAACTATAACGAAAAGGACAAAATTACAAAGAAGTTTAACTAGAATTTAGAAGCAAACTTAGAAGCTCAGTACAAGAGAATACAAATTGTTGTATAGAGGTCTAGTAAGAGTTAAAAGTAAGAATAGTAAGCGTAGAAGCTAGTTACAAGAATGTAGAAGAATTGGAATTAGAAGCAAACTTAGAACTTAGAAGTTACTTGATCATGGAGAATGATTGAAATTCAAATTTACACTAAAATACTAAGTTATTAAGATAAGCAACATAAGTTTTATGGTATTTAAAAATGCAAAGAGTAACAACACATATGACATATTTGAAGAATCAGTTGAAGATCTATTAATTGTAAGATTTATTCAAATTAATTTGAATAAGAGAGAATAGTAGAAGATATGAAAGAAGGAAGATTTGAAGAATTTGCAAGATATTTCAAATTCAATCTTATATAAAAAGAGTTCATATTTATTCAGAATATTAATAAACAACCTTATCAAATTAAAATTCAAATTGCAATAGATATTAGGGAAGAAATATAAGCCAAATGAGAAGATTATCTCAAGTTTTTTTTTTAAATAAATTCATCTCAAATTGAAGATGATCCAACAAACTCAAGATATTTCAAAAGTAGCCGTTACAATTCAAATTTAAAAAGGTTTCAACACTTCAAGAGCTGTTACAATAATATCAAGCATTTAAGAAAAGAATAGCAGTAATTGAATATGATCAAATTTAATTAATTACCATAATTAGAAGCTATTATGCTAAAGTTAGGAAGTTCTATTTTTCCTCAATTTGATATTTAAACTCAATTGTACTTAACAATGAAGAGTGATCGCAATAGATCTATTATAGCTTATGTAGGAAGTTAGGGAGGCAAAGTTGTGTTGACTATAGCCTTGGTGCTATAATTTGTACTCTTCATTAGATTTTGAAAATAGTGGAATAATTGGTATAGACAATTAGATCCCCACCAAGTAGAGCTAAAAGATAACAATGATGCATAAGGTGGAACCACTATAAATTCTTTACCTGATCTTCTTTATATCTCTATATCTATTTTTCGTAAGCTTTGTTTATTTTGTTTGCACACTCTAGCTCAAACTTAAGCTAAATGTATAAAAGTAATCAAGAGGTTTAGTTTTTGAAAAAGCAAAAATTTTGTAAGCAATGAATTTACCTCCCTTTTAGGTTGTGTTAATGAGACTAATGGTTCTAATGGGTTACTGAAGATTACAAGTTCTTATTAGTTGATTAAGAAGAAATGCATTGATGTAAGTTTCAAATAAAAGAGAAGAATATGCATTTCAAAGGTTTTTAAAGAAACTCTTGAATTATCAAGACTCATATTCAAGCAACAAAGAAAACTATGTTTACTTACTATTCTTTCTTTAGAGAGATTCTTTAAGTGAAATCTTATTTTGAGGAATCAATTGTTCTCATTGTTTTTCTTTCGAGATCTTGTGATTAAGTTAACGGATTTTTTTTTATAATTATTTTAGTTCTCTTTGTAATTTTTACTATGGTAAAATAGCAAAGTAACTACAGTTAGGTGATGGTACCTCGTCTCTCATTTTTTTTTTTATTTTAATATAGTAGAATAATGGATGTAGATGATAGATTACTACTAGTGAAGATGAAAGAATGAATTGACTCAGAAGGAGCAAACATCATTATCATTATATTGTATAATTTGAAAGTTTAGAAAAAGAGGCTATAATAAGAGGAAGATTTGGTCTAATAAACTTTTGCTACAAATTCATCTGTAATATCATGTATCATGTATATTTCAATCTCGCATAAGATATCCCAAATAATATCATTCTTTATCCTTAAATTGAATCACTTATGCATATCTCCTTATATATATATATTTATTCGTATTCAACAAGATCATTTGACCACTAGTATAAGAATTTCACTAATTCATAAGAGCTATTCTATCTTCTTCTTCTTCTTCCTTTTTTTTTTTTGGAACTTCTCACTTAGCTCTTTTATTTTTTTTTAAATAAGCCCCTTATGTATATTTACTATTTAAGCTAGTAAAATATACTATAAAATAGTTACCAAAGTTTTTTAGTTATCTTACTTTTATCATTTCATCATTATTTTTTTCCAAATAGAGCCTCTTCGATATTAACATGAGGTGATTAAAATTTTCTTAAAGGCACCATTTGATTTTGAATCTTATATGTATATATAATTTTAGTTTTTTTAACAACTAATATTATTTTGTTATTAGTATTTTCTTAAAAGCTACATATACATAATATTATTATTATTATTATTATGTCCATGGATTTAATCATTTCTATTATATTTTGATTTCAATTGGGAAATTAGTCACCTACCATTAGTTTTGATAAAAAATTATTATTATGATTATTTAGATGAATTTTTTTCGTATTTAACATATTGTTTTCATTTTGTACTCTTAGTCATCACTTATACAATTTTTTGAATAGTTATAACCCTTTGCATAATTAATGCAAAATGACACAACCCTTTACACTAATAATGTTTCATTCATATGGTTAAAACACAACAAAAAAACTGTGATATAAAAAAAAATAATGATATTTTTTTTATAGTCATAATAATTTATAAATATTTGTTGATATTAATTGAGATAATATCTTAAGTAATTTCGAAATTTTTGCTAATGATATATTCTTACTTTTTATCTTTGATTTATAAATAATTTCACTAATTTTTATTCAAGAGACATGTTCTGGACATGTGATACAATTTTTAAAATTGTAAACTTTACATAATTTAATGTAGAATAACACAGCTCTTCCTATACGCAATATTTCACTTATAATTTTAAAAAGTTATAACTCTTTAAATGTTGCATTATTTTACGGAAAACCATTTATGTGTATACATATTTAAATGTATTATATATTTTAGATATTAAACAAAAATATTTATCCCATATTAATATATATACATATGTGTATACATATTCTTAACATGTTAAGTGTGATGCTCTCTTAAATAAATTTATTAGCTTTATCAATAAGTATATTTTATGATACGTTCATGCTATATACTAAACAATTTATGAATATAAAATATTAGTGTGGTAGTTGTGATGATGTTTTGAATATTTCTATTAATATGTATATATTTGAAACAGGATTCATGGATGATGCAATGCTTTAACCAGTTCTACATAGATGCCAGATTTTGTAATCCCTATATTCTTTCTTGTTATTGTTCTTTAATTTTTTGTGCATACTATATATTGATGTCATAGATTTACTAAGTAATCACTAAGAGATATTTTTAGAAAAGTAAGAAATTTTTGAAGAAACGACTTATTTAAACCACTCCCTTTTGATTGCTTGAACGGAACCAATAGTTTTTTTATTGGCATCTTAATAAATACACCAGTGACATTTATTAACGTTTTCATATTTAATTAAATTAATATAAAATAGTTAAACCTTTCGTTTTCAATATAAAAAATATAGAAATAAGATACATACTTAGAAGAAGGCGCAATGAAGCGTGACTTAATTGATGATTCCAATAACTTGTGTATAGCCTTTGATTTTTTTTTTTATCGCCGCTTGACTATGCTAGTATAAGTTAGTCATCGATCAGGATTTACATTACGGGTCGGATCTAGTACTGGACAATGAAAACTGACCGACCCGAACTTGGCTCTTAATTTTGACGCGACCGGGGCGACTTAATATTGACGCCACGCCACGCGAGTGCGTCAGGACGCAGTTCTCAAGCAACGCGCTTCTTTATGTCTCCTATATATTTAAAAGTACTTGAACGTAACTCAGCACCATTCCGCTCCCTCCGTTCCACAGTGTTCCCGCCTGGTGCAAGTTGCAGGTAAACCTCCATACGTACGTAGTGTTTTTTTGCATGCACATATACTTTAGTTTGTTTTATTCAGGTTGCATTCAAAACTTGAATTAAATGACGTCTTCTTTGTTTCAGGCACACCTGATATTAAGCTCCTGCGACACTAAAAGTGTTTTAAACGAAACTGAAGCCAACATGTTTGGTTCCACTAATCGTAAGTTGTTTCTTTTCCTCCCTTCCATATTTCGGTGTGGTGAATTCAATAATATTCTATCATGCATTAGTTTTTGTCTGTCCCTTCCGTTAAATAAATAACTGTACGGCCAACTTCTCTTTGCAGATTTTGGGCAACGGCAACCATCTGGTAGCCCATGTGGATCTCAATCAGTTTTTCATCAACAACCAAATTTCACAACTAACAATGCTTTTGTGTCCAGCACTTTTGGTAGCACTAAACCTTTTAGCTCGGAAACCGGGAGCTTCAATATGTTTGGAGGAAATTCAACTGGTGGCTTTGGCACAACTCAATCAGTCCCATTCCATTCCTCCGCTCGTCCTTCCGGTGGTGCCTCATCAGCACCAGCTTTTGGAAGTTCAGTGTCAGGTTCTGGGGTAGCTTCTACCCCTTTTGGCAGTTCGTCATCGGCTTTTGGGGGTGAGTATGTAATGGGTCTAATGCTTAATTATCTATGTTCTTTTTGGCAAACAAAGAGTACTCACAATAAATAAAATGTTTCGGACAAATCGTTGCATGCTTTCTTTGCTAAATGTACTAACTTTGATATCAAAACCATGTCTAGAATACCATACACTTGCTAATTGATTTCATGAGTTATTAATGAACACTGAATGCAAACGGATGTTTTTTTTTACTAAACTGTGATGCAAAAGCTCTGGGTAATATTGGTGTTTATGTTCCTAGTCATTCAATTATCTATACACCTGGTATGGATTGTCATGTCAATTGTCTTACAGTAGAGGATGTCAATGTGCAAACAAGCATTTTCATCTAAGGCATATGTGAAAGGGAAAATATCTCCTTGGCCAAAGCATGAAAATGATTGAAGGGTGATTTTTAATGCATGATAGCTGTTTTTCATGAATCCAGGAATGGCCTTGTCGTGTTAGGCCTTATCCAAATTTGCAGTTTCTGCTGTTTCATTAAATCTTTTTAGGTTGTACACTATATGAAGTTGAAAATCTTCTTGCTGTATTAGGATCTTCATTTGCAAGGTCTCTACCGTTTAGAGTACATAACTTTTATTTCTAATTCTGAGTATACTTTCTTTTGTCTTGATTTATTTTCCAGCAGGATCTTCTTTCGGTAAGAAACAGGCATTCGGAGGCCCTGGGTCTACTCAGATCAGTATTTTCGGTAGTAAAACACCTCCACAAGAACCAGCATTTGGAAGCAGTCCTTCAAGTCAGATGGTATTTGGTGGTCCTAATACTTCTACAATATTTGGAAGAGGGTCTGGAGTCCCTGGCTTTGGCACTTCCAGTAGTCATGGCTTTTCAAGCACTCCAGCTTTTGGAATTTCTAGTAGCTTGTCCTTGAGTTCAAGTTCTTCTTCAGCTCTTGGCCAGCAATTCTCAAGATTTGGGAGCAGCTTATTGGGAGTCACAACACCTCCATTTGCACTTCAAACTGGTAAGTTATTTTAGCCAATAAGATTCAATTAAGAAATATAAAAGTAGAGCATGTTCCTTTCTGTTAAAAGTGCAAGCTAAGAACGTTCACGTAAGAACTATTGTTTCGAATTGATATAAAACATGACAAGTTTTCCTGCCATATTTCATCAACAACTTTCATCTGTCCATGAGTTATGCAGGTGCACAGGCTTCAACACAAACTTCTGGGAGTTCAGGGTTTGGACATTCAACTTTTGGGATTCAAAGGAGTGGGAGTCGTGCAACTCCTTATAAGCCAACAACTGGGAAAGAGATTGTTCATGGAAAAAAGTCATCCTTTAAGATTCTGTCAATCTCAGCAATGCCCCTATATCATGAGAAGAGCCACGATGAGCTACGTTTTGAGGACTATCAATCGGCTGATAAAGGTACAGGAATCAATATTTCCATAATTTGTCTTATATCTACCTATAACCATTTAATGTTTTCTTTTGTATTGCAATTCCTTTTTCCAGGTGGATCCAAGCCTCCTATCCAGTCTGCTAGTGCTATCAACCTTGGCACGTCATCTGCTACTGCTTCATCTACTTTGGGTCAATCATCTCCTTTTGCTACCGCAACAACTTTCAAGTCTTTTCCTGCAAAACCATTTCGGAGCACAGGCTCTGAGCCTACATCAAGTGTTTCCCCTAGTGGTTCTTCAGCTTCATTAGTTACAAATTCCTTGTTTGGACCAACATCAGCACCTGCACTTTTTGCTAATTTATCTACATCACTTTCTTCGACATCAACCTCAGCAACACTGACTTTCACTTCTCCACTAGGGATCACAACTCCTAGTTCTGGTGTCACCACCCAATCTCCCTCCTTATTTTCATCAACTGCACCATCACTTGCACAGACAATTTCACCTTTTGGGCAGACTACAGCTCTAATTGGACAGAACGCATCTCCTGCTTGTCAGAAAAATATCCAACCCTTTGGTCAAAAAGACACAATTAATATTGGTTCTGGGACAAGTATTTTCTCAAGCACTCAATCACTGTTTCAAGCCTCTATTCCAGCAAGATCCAGTCCATCTCAGGTTAGTTATGTATATATGTCACCTTTGCTTGTTTTGGGATAAAGCTTCTTTCTTGTTATTTAAGAGGTCACAACATAAGCTGCATACATTGAGTTCCTTTTTCCAGCTTCATGTTCATCACTGATGAATCATCACCTTAAAGTAGCTAATGATTATGAGAAAAATTCAGAGGAGCTCTTAGTATCTAGCTCCTAAAGGAATTTTTCTACTGAATAAGATACAAGCAAATCTGTTGTACCATGGCAGCCATTGGCTATAGACTAGATTATCAAGATGTGAGGATTCTAAATTTCATTTTTTTCTCTCTTTTTGCCTATGGTTATCATCATTTTGATAGATCTGTTGCTGGACAGCTAAATTTTAACAGTAATAGGACATTGATTATATTAACGGTTGAAGGAATATGAACTCTTGAATTATCATTTTGGTGATGCAAATGTCTTGAAATTGTGGTCATTTGTAAATTAGTCCCATATCATCTATTTGTCTATGTATAGCTAAGTAAAGTGAGATTTTGGGGCTATCATAGTTATATTGGTTCATTGTATTATGAATTAGATGACCGATCTTGAAATCCTTATATTTTATACAAATTAGTTTGGTTATTATCACTGTTCCTTTGTATTCCAGGAGTGAGATTCCTATTGATATCCAAAAATAGATTTTCCTACATTTTTGTTGTGTACACAGACAAGAGAAGATCTTTGACAGCTTGTTGTAGTTTCAGCTTCCCTAGTTGTTTGTAGAAAAATATGTGATATTTATTGCATTATCATCTTTTTGACTTATAATTATCTAACAATTTGCAGCCCTGCTTGTCTACTTCATTCCAGTCAACTCAACCTACTCAGATATCGAGTACTTTCAACTTGAGGAACTGCAGCCGGACAAAAGATGGTAATTTCTGTTTCATCAGATCGTCATCTTCATTTCTATGATGTTAGAAGTGTTTGTGCTCCTCTTTTATATATATCTTTATAATTTGATATCTTTATTGTCTATATCATGGCAGCTGATACAAGTGCCACCTCTACCAGTACGCAAAATATTGGTCAGAATAACCTTGGAAATTTGTAAGCTCTCTTTCTTTCTTTCTTTCCTTCTTTCATCTCCCCTTTTGCAACATCTATTAAGGCCCGTCGAAAAGAATGTATTCTTGCCTCAGCATCTTGTTTTGGGGCCATCTCCTGTCGTCATATCTTGATGCAATGTCTTTAGTTTAGTGAGATCTATATATGCATCTAAGGATTTGGTTAGACATTTTGGTTCATTGTTATTGACCTTTGCAATTGAAATCTTCACTCTCTTAACAGATCTACCAGCCAGAGTTCTCCTGTGCAGCCAGTACCGGTGACTAATCCATTTGGAACCCTCCCTGTGGTGCCTCAAATGTCAATTGACCATAATGGAAAAGGTTCATCTATTCGATATGGTATTTCTAGCATGCCTGTAAGTATCTCCTCTCTCTATTTTTGTGCTTTGTGCACATTCAGTAATATCTAATGCTATTTATATGCAAATTCCACATCTTGGGCATTATTGCTCACTCTCTCTTTTTTGACCATGGCCATTCCTATTCTTTAAGATGAGGATTTTCTTGAGAATAAGTGACTTTTGTTATAATTGTTGTTTAGGTTGCAAACAAACCTGCTCCTGTTCAGACATCATCTCTTCTGACCATTCGGCATTTGTCACAAAGGCCACTCAGATTGCCAGCAAGGAGATACCATCCAAAGGTGAAACGAGCTGATCTAGTATAATATATACGGTCTTATTTTTGTGCTCCATCTAATTCATCGCAGCAATTGAAAATTTATCTTATTGTAAATTGTGTTTTCCGCATGGCAGGTTCCCTTTTACAGTGAAGGAGAAGCAAGCACACCAAAGGCTGATGCTTATATAATTCCAAGGGAAAATCCAAGAGCTCTAGTTATATGTCCCATTCTACAATGGCCTTCCAGGATGCATAGTGAGACTCAATCTCTCTCAAAGGATCTATCGAGATCAATACAAGAGAATGGTAAGTTAAACATTGCAATCTGCATTTCCTCTCTTTAGGTGTGATATCATTATAAGACTTGTTTTTCATACAACATGAACAGAAAAATTTTACTATAAAACATTGGATTTCTCCTGGTGATTATCACGGTAGCTTAGAAGGTCGCACTAATTTGATCTTACATAGCACGCACGTAATTTGATCTTTCTCTATTGAATGCAGGGCTTCCAACCGAAGATCGTCTGGACAGAGCCTTAAACATTCAAGAAAGGGAGAAAGCTACTGATTTCCATGATGACTATCCTGTCCAGAATGGTGACTTGTTTAAGACACTTAAAGCTAGCCAATCCCATGCGTCTGCTCTTGCCTGTGAGCATGGAGATGACATCGATGCATTGATACCAAAGCTGCATCTCTCTGATTATTACACAGAGCCTGCAATTCAAGAGCTGGCAGCAAAAGAAAAGGCTGAACCAGGATTCTGCAGCCATGTTCATGACTTTGTTGTTGGGCAGCACGGCTATGGAAGCATTAAATTTATGGGTGACACGGATGTCAGGCAGCTTGATCTAGAATCCATCGTGCGATTCAATCACAGAGAGGTGATTGTTTACTCGGAGGAAAGGCAGAAGCCCCCAGTAGGACAAGGTCTAAATAAGCCGGCTGTGGTAACACTACTCAACATAAAATGTGTCAGCAAGAGAACTGGACAGCAGTATACGGAAGGACCAAACACCGAGAAGTACAAGGAGATGTTAAAGAAGAAGGCTAAGGATCAAGGTGCGGAGTTTGTGTCATATGACCCTTTGAAGGGTGAATGGAAATTCAGGGTTGATCATTTCTAGGTACGATTTTCGAGATGCCGATGATAGGAATGGTTTTAGAGATGACAATATTTGAGTTGAGGCCTTTCTAAAGGACTTAGCTCATAAGAAGTTTTGAGCACACTGCTGCTGGTTTCTATTGATGTTAAATTTTTATTTACTAATTTATTTTTGGTCATTGCAGTGTGATCTTCATTTTGGTTAGTTGCTTGTAATTTTAATACATCAGTTGTCTTGAAAAGTTCAATGAGGAGCTATGTTTATCGGATATTGGTTTGTGAGAAATTCCATCTTTCCGAAATGGTTCTGAAAGCCTTAAAAACTAGTGCTAGGCAAACCGCAGATTAAACCGTAAATCGAATCGAATCAAATTGAACCAAAAAATCAATTTTTTTACGAACTGTTTGGTTTATGATTCGGTTCGGTTTGGTTATATATAAATGATTCACATTTCGGTTTAGAAAAGCGAACCAAACCGTACAGTTTAAAACTAAATCAAACCGTTTAGTTAAATAAAAAAAAAAATTTATGTAATTATTTTGTATTTTTTTATATTTTTTTCCATCAATTTTTATAAATTTTATCAAATTTTTTACATCTTGTTATTATTTATTATAATTTTGTGTTAATTATTAAAATTAAGTTGAGTAAATTATATTTAAAATTTTATATTTATTGAAGATAAAAATATTTAGTGAAAATTTGATACAAGCGATTCGATTTCGAACCGTGAACTGAATCGATTTTAATTAAATTTGAAAAATTTATGACTCGAAACGTATAGTTAGGTTCGACTAAAAAAAAGAAAACGAATTTTTATATTAAGTTTGCTTCGGTAAAAGAGACGAACTGTATTGAGCTGAATCGTATCTACCTTTACTAAAAACAATACAACAGTGTAAATATTAAGGTCCGTGAATAGTAAACCACTGCTACTAACCATTCACGGTGACTTTTACTTTTTAATATTTTGTCATTAAAACAGCCTCATAAAATTAGTAAGATAATATTTGACAAATTTAAGGGTTTGACTCTTATTAATATAAAAAAAAAAATTCCCAAAATGTTTTTGGCGAATTAGCGCCCTTGCTGCGACAGCATATCATTGAGATGTGATTAGTCTTATCCCCATTAATCTAAATTTTTGAAAAAAATCAGCATATAACCTGGACGGACATAGTATCGAGGCAAATTCAGTTCAGTCAAGCTAACCTAGGGTTTCATCAAATTAAAACCAGAAATTTAATTTCACGTACAATATCTTAATATCTTCACCTTTCCCGATGTACTTCACCTACAGTATCATTTGTATTGTAATCTGACCTTTATCACCGTAAATTAGAGATTATGCGTCATAAATGTTGTTCTTCGTGAAGATTATCCTTGATGTGTTGCGAGATCTAATACTAGAATTTTGGTCGAAAACTTGGATGGCAACACGACACACCGATTATCAACGATATATTTGCAACCGAAAAAGCCAAAGGAGCTCCCTTCTTTTATAGCGAGAAACTAAGGACGAAGCGTAAGCCGTAGAAGTTTGGCTAAGGATGGACTATCTCCTCTTTGATTTCATGATACATGTTATAATATTGATAATAAATTTTTAATCAACCATTTACTATCATCACAATTGATAATTATATATTATGTGTACATAAACGTGACTTATAGTACTTAATTAACCATTTCTCGTGACATAGTATATTCATTTTCATCCACATTTCCATTCAGTAGATTGTCTTTTTCATACGACATAATAATAAAAGTTAATTAATTTTCTACCATTCTTCATACAACAACTTACATGTCCATAAAAAAATATAACAAGAAAGTGTATTAATGCACCCGTTATGAAAATACAAAAAATATATAAAGACTACTAAAGTCATTAGCAAAAACAAAATCAATATAAAAACTGCTAATAAAATTCATTACAACATAATAATAAAAGCCAATACAAAGTAAAAGAAAAAATCTATAAAAATTAATTAGATACTACATAACGTAACTAATTTTGATTTGAATAGGACATGTTCCATTCATCAAACATCCCATTAACTAATTTTAGCCTCCAATTATTTTATGCATCAATAGTTTAAATCATCATAATAATATCTTCTTCCATGTTGATGAAAGCCTCTTTAGATTCACCAAGTTCTGCCTCTACAATATCAATTACTATTTTTTTCCTTATATAACTATGAAGCAAACAACAAGTTATAATTATTTATGTTATGTATTTTAATATGATAGAATGGTGGGCTTATAAGTATTCCCCAATGAAATTTGAGTAATCCAAAACATCTCTTAACAACATTATGTGTAGCGCTATGTTTCATATTGAAGTATTATTTTATAGTCCTTAGTTGATTACCTTATGCGATCTTTTCAAATGATATTATTGACCCCTAAATGCTACGAGAATTTTCTCACAATTTGCTTAACTAACATCAAATAGATAACATAAACTTATATTAGCATACAAATATAAGTTATATATTAAGCATGAAAAATTTTACATACTATATTAGACAATCCGTATTAATTTCAATAAATTCTTACCATAACGTACTCTTAACATATTTTTTTCCTACTAATGGCATCTCAAAGGACTTTACCATTGGTTACTAATCTCTCCTAACTATAAAAAACATAAACATATTGCATATTAGGAGAATAGACCCATAAGACATTTTTTGCAATTTTACTCTTTTCAAAATTGATGTTTATGTTTATTAGTAAGCAACACATTTATCTTTATGTATGTCCCATCTCGTGCAATGTCATAAAATTAATATATTACATGAAAAGTTAATTAATTTTTCTAAGGTTTGATTTTCAATAATAAATGCAATTGTTACCTCCATATATTTCCATTATTCATCTAGTGATTTTGAATAAATTTAGCTTTTTTAGAAAATGAACTTGTAGGCAAATGATTGCTTTTAACACATTAGGAAAGCAGTAAAGGATTGCTTTTAGCACATTAGGAAGGCAATGACTAACTATCCTATATAATCCCCAAACTTAGGTTTAATTACCCTATTTTTTACACAATGAGACATATGCAAGGATATAACTACCTATTCGTCAATAAGCCTTATGACTTATTAACTCCCCTAAAGCTTCCAATACTTCAAAAAGTTTACACAATAGTCTTGTATCCATTCTTGACTTGTTTGTGTAACTAAGGTTATTCATATATAAGATCCTCCTAATATATTCGCTCTTAGTAATAATGTCCAATACAAAAGATGTAGCCTTATATCGACACAATGTAGAAATGTCGAACTTCATGAAAAATAATAGCCTTATGATAGTAAACATTATGAATAAAAGGTTATTATAAACATTAGCTTTTTCTTTTTATTCTTCATTGACTCTAAAAAGCAATATATCTAAGGTAGTTATTACTATAGTTGTATAGGCTCATCATGGTTTAGAAATGACTTAAGTAGTCATCCAAATTGGTGGAGCCATCATAAGTTTCCATCAAAGGCAAGTGGATGTTAGGTGGCAACATTTCATCTTGAATGGCTCAGGTAAATCATGACCCATTAATGGATAATCCAGTAGAAGTATCAATCTTAAATGCATTAAGCTCTAATAAACATCGAATGTAATCATTCATCCAATCATGATCCATATCCTCCACAAGTTATGATTGTGATTGAGCTCATACAAATTGAGTGGGTTGTTGCGAGCTGCAACATTAATATGGTTGTACAAGGCAGCTGGTAGAATTAATGGTGTTCATGTGCCGCTGTGAGAAGGAGTTGCTAATATTTACTCAACAAAGGCATAATTGCAAATATCTACTGACCGTACTTGTTGATTTTGATGCAGTTGTCTATTGCAAGTGGTAACATTAGTAGGTTGTTTCTGCATGTCCATGAGATTAGGTGGAAGCATTGTTGTCTTCCAATTCTGGCAAGTCTTTTAGCTACTCAAGTTCAATCACTTAAGCCTAGAGTTGTTTATTGGCTACTTTCATTATTTCATTTTACACTACTAAGGTTTTGCAAAGATTTTCCAATTCCATAAATCATTGCAAATCAATGGCTTATTTGTTTTGGATTTGCTAATTGGTTTTTTGCACTTTGACTAGTTGATCAATGGCGCCATTTTTTTCTTTTTTTTTTACTTCCTTTGATCTATTGTTCTTAGAGCTTCCTGTTAAAATGTTTGTAAGTTTTGAATCACAAACATGACATTAAATGTTGATTGTTGATCTTTGAATAGGGGTTAAGTTACCTACAAGAGGAGAAAAACAAGTCTAAGGGGATGTCAGATGGTACTTTGGTATAACCACTCTGAGATGCCAAAGTTAGTGTAAGGGTGATGGAGCAAATGGGAGAATACACACATAGAGAGTAGAAAATGCCAAAATCCTTTAGCTGAAGGCCTTATCCTCCATTTATAGGGGATAGGACCAAGTTATTCTTAAAAGGGGATTAATGCCTTAAGATCTACTATGGATTCAATGGGATCTTTATCTTTGATTGATGGACTTTTCTTATTTATCAAGCTACTCCTACTAATCCTTACTTGAGTGCTCAAGTTAGACCTAGCTAACTTAAGCCAAAAGGCCTAGGCCTTTAAGAGCTTGAAGGACTTCACACCTATAGGTCTGGCTTATGGTTGGTGACTCAATCTTGCTTCAAGTGATATCGGTGGAGCTTTTAGATGTTTAACTTATACCTTACTAGTAGTAGCTTTACTATTAGTATCTCGATGCACTTTTAGGGATATTGGATTAGGATATTGAAGCTTGACCCATGTCTTAGAAAAGATAGCGTAAACTTAGGGATCTAACATAGCCTATCAACACTACGTAAATCAAATGACAATTAGTGAGAGTAAATGATTTTGTATTACTAAGGGAGATAGAAATCTTTAGCTCCCCAAAGCAAATAGGTTTATTTAGAAGAGATTTCCATATGGTTTAAAGCTTTTGATCGTTAGGAGGTTTAAGAGGGCAACTACATTATGTGAATGGTTAAGTATAGGTAGATGATTGGTTGGTATTGTAGGGGGAGAGAGAATAGATTCAATAGATATTGAGCTAAAAGAACTAAGTTTAGGTTATGGATTTTGTTCAAAGTAATTGATTTTAAGTTAACAATATAAGTAAAGGGAGTGGATAGAGATGATGTATATATACTAATAGAGTTTTGCATTTCTAAATTTAAGCCTTTGTTGTGTCATTAGACTTTTGATTCAATTTTTAGGTAAAAGGATTTACTTTTCGAGTTTCTACTTCCCTTTCAAACATTAGATCACCATTTGTTAACCACAAGGTTAGTATTGTCTTTCTTTGCACTGCCTTTGTTAATTGAAACCTTACTTCCAATCCATGTTAAATTTGCATTGCTATTAAATTATATTCGAACATCACATTAGACTGCTATGATGCTTACATTACTTACATGTATGCTTAAGTCTCTTAAAATTAAAAAGTACACGCATATTTGAAATTGTTGTGGTGCTGCACCACTAGGGCTTATGTCTACATACTAGATTTAAGGTACTTAAGAAATTAATATGACCTTACTTTTGAACCTCTTAACGCGGTGATCACCACTGGCACACACCTACCCTCCCCAACACCCCCTACTTACCTAACTAAAAATAAATAAATAAAATAAAAAACACTGAAAAACCTCTTGAAAACTCCTCCTTATAATTTAAGGGCACAATTTGGATATTTATGTTTTAATCATTAAGAAGATGAATCTGTTCACGTTTATTGGAATGAAATACTTCTTCGAACGTTTCCATGCATTTTTACAAATAGCCATTGTTGCTAGGTTCTTGAGTAATTTTTTTTGCAATAACTTTACCTATGGCTAGATGCTCTTTGTTAGCTAACATCTTCTAATATTTATTTCTAATGCAAGACTATGCATAATATCTTACTAACTATTAATCTATTAGTGGAAGTTTCCTAGTAATGTTATACTTAAATGACACTAACTTTAGACTTTACATTTATGAATTAATTTTAAATCAATTCATGCACAATATTGAAATGATTGATTGTTAGTTAATGGTGGTAGAAATAGGAAAAAAAAAATGTGTGACATAAGTATGAATAGATTGAAGAAACGAAAGGAAATAATGAAAAAGGGTTAGGGGAAAAATAAACATTTCCAACATCACAAAATAAATAACAAATATTCATGCAAACATTCAAACATACTCTAAAACCTAGTCTAATTACAACGATTTAAGTCAAAATAAGGTTCGAGTCAAGTATGGAATCATAAAAGATATATAGCTTATCCACAAAATATGAGAGACTGCATTAGGGTGCATAAGTTTAGGGGAAATCTTTTTTAAATTTTCTTGTATTTACTAGAATCAGATTTTTATCATATTTTTAATAATAAAATGCAATACAAATTTATGAACTGATTTTAATTGTATAGTTATTTAATCTAAAATTGTAAAGTGGTGATCTTTAACAAAAATGATAGTGATGACAAAATTGAAAAAAGAAATTGCTTTTGTTATAAAAAAGAAAATTATGTCATCTTTAAATTTTTTGAATGAAGAAAACTTGTTTTTTTTTTTTTTTTGAATTAGTGTAGTAACTATAGATTCGATAAAATAGTTAGCATCAAATGCATTAAGCCCAATATATATTGCATTGTACATGCAACTAATTATTTTGATAAGTGACTAGATACTAATAATTAGACCTAGTCTCAGCTAACAAGGCAAAATGTTAACAATGATCCCTTTTAGATTTATAACTGTTTCTCATTCATCATGGTTATTATGAAGTCTTAGACACATCACATCACTTTTATAGTTAATATTCCTCATAAGCATAACCCAAAAAATCTATTCCATTGATAAACCAAAGCAATCTAAAGGGTGGTGATTTACTACTTTTCTCTATAGCTATAAAAACTGTACGGATCACATTAGCTAGCTTATTGAACTAGATAAAAAAGCGAATTGGGCTTAAAATTTTCAACTCACTTAAATATGGCCTTTTTTAGTCCACCCCACTTAATCCGCTAGGGGAATATGTAAAAGGAATGGAATTATGTCATAACTTGTTTGGCGTTGGCTTCGTTCCTAGATTACTTCTTGAAATGGGACTTGTGTGAATTATGTTGTCACTTGATTTTGTTGTTTTTCTAAATCATAGGTTGGACCATGCACTCCTTTAGCTTAGTGAAGTGTTTAATATGTGTGAAAAATAAAAGGACATTATAACACTTGGTAAGAAACACCACTTTCATACGAAAAGGGCCATGCATAGGGCTGGAGGATTCATTGAGAAAATCCACCTAATCTTTGCTTATCAAGCCTTTCAATGAAGTCTAATTTTTATGTGTATGTATGTATATATATATATATTTATTTATTCCCTCACCAAAATATGCAAACGGAATGGAATTTATCTCCTACTCAGAACATATAGAGAATATTTTTAATCTTGATTCCTCTATAACCAAATACATAGAGGAACTGTAATTGTTCCAACATTGGGTAGTCTTCTTCATAAGTGGAAATGAGTGGACATTTCATGTTCACTACTCACTTGTATGACCTTTTTTTTTTTTCATACTTAGATAGTCGCCCGAATATGTGTAGTTGATGCTAAATGGGATTTACAAACTCTTGAGAACATATAATTTTGTTGTTTAGCAAGTTGATGTTGACACAAAGTGGGATCAACATTATTTCCTTTTTCTTTTTTCTTTTTTTTTTTTTGTTATAGTCGTCATGACATGTTATTGAGTATTCTCACTTTTAGACAATTAGCCATGTTGAAGACTTGATGTTTAGCCCTTTCATTATGTACATGGCAACTAACGTTTTAGAATTTCATAATCATAATAATTAGAAAAAAATGTAAATAACCACTTTAAACTTTAACTTTAGTGAGGATTACTCTCTAAACTTCCAAAATATGGTTTTTAATCCCTAAACTTTCATAAATTGGCAAATAACTTCTATAATCCCTTTTAGCTTTGATTTTAACATGTAAACACCTTCTAAACTTTGATCTTGGTGTGTAACACCTTTCTAAACACCCCATAGTTTAAGGGGTGTTTACACACCAAAATCAAAGTTTAAGAAGCTATTCTCGACTAAAGGCTATTATCAACCTAGGGATTGTTTGCCAATTTATGAAAGTTTAGGAATTAAAAATCACACTTTGAAAATGTATAGAGATAAGTTGCACCAAAGTCAAAATTTATAGGGGCCTTGTACAATTTTCCCTAATAATTATGGTAAATTTATAATTATTATAAATTATAAATTCATGCCTCCATTGATTTGGTGGCCAATTTCATTTGCAATTAAGAAACATAATGACATGAAGCTATAGCTTTCAATGATCTTTACTTTTTTTTTAAATTAAATATTAAATGAGACAAATACTTGTTTATGGCTAAAATGGGCCAACTCGTTGAGCCCGTCAATAGCTAACTCACTTTGCCCGTCAACCCACCCCTTTTACTTTTTTATTAAATATTAAACAAGATAAATACTTATTTAATGGCTAAAGCGGGCCAACTTGTTTAGCCCATTAACCCACAACGGGGCAGGTTGAGCCAAAAAATCCAACCTACATGTGCAAGTAGACTAACTTGCTTAACCCGCAGGCCAATAAGAGTCGAGATAAATTGGCCCATTTAACCTACTTGCACAAATCTACTTTTTTCTATAACTAGCTAGTATTTCATTCTATAAGAGATTAGGTACATTTAGTCCGAAAAATTGCTAAAGAGCTAAAACTCTTATGCAAATTCTAAGTATACAATATATCTAAGTATGTTGAGACTCCTTATTTCTCCTTTGATCTCTCTCTACATCTCCCTTTAATCATGAACTGTATAAAGCATAAGACTCATCCATAAGACATTACGTGAAAGATGTGCACATGATATAGGATAGCAAAAGTAAAAATTATAAAGGGGATCGAAACTACTACATAAAAATTGACCAATTTTGAATAATGATTATATAAAAAATTATAAGAAATTACCATAAAGTAAAATAAAGTATGTATCTTTTTTTCTTTATGAAACAATGGATAAAATTTGGAAGGTATATTAAGTGGCTATACATCACTAGACCGTGTTATTACTCCATGATATAATAGGTTTTTTAATGGAGTCAAGCTAACAAATACTTGATGGAGTCACATCATCAACTGCATGTTAGGTCTATGCAATGAAATAGTGTAAGAATATAATAGAGAAATAATAGTTATTGTTTTATTTAGCTGTACGTAAAATGACATTAGTAATCAATTAGAAATATCTAAAAAAATATAAATGCACTCTTGCTTTAGTCCATGGTTTGACTATTGAATCGAGGTCTCATCTATGGATATAAAAATACACTTGAAAAGACTAAGGAAAAACTCTTCTTTTGGTCTAATGAAAAAATCGTATTCCTTATTTAGTGACAACATCAATTCTATGGTTAGTTATTCTATCAACTAAATGTAGGAACAAGTTTGAAGAGAAAGAATAACTATGTAATTTTGCCATTATGAACTCAACCAAACATAACTGCAAGGGTTTTAATGGAGTCACACCATCAAAAGGGGAAATAAAGGCCTTGCACAAATTCCAACAATTAATTGGATTATGTACTGTATCATTCATTTAAAGTGACTTATCTATGTAATGACCTAATAGTATGTAATGTCTAAGTGTACTAATTTTTAAGAAAACTAGAAGATAAATGAATAAGATACTCAAGTATACTAATTTTTAAGGAAACTAAAAAAAAAAAAAGGAATAAGATATTAAAGGAAATAAAAGACATCTAGATAAACAAACTAGTATTAAAGGCAATTAAATCAATAAAAATATAGCAAAACTAAATGAAATCTTACTATAGAAGGATTGATTTGTAAAATATATTTCAGAGACTAAGCCCAACAGCAACAAAGTAAGTTTAGGGTTAATTCTTTGGATTACCCAAAGAATTATGTCTATTTTATTGGGATGATTTAGAGAGTTTTAAATTGGTGAGCTCAGAATAGGGTTCGGTAAAATCATATTACACAGTCTAACCTTTTTTAGTAGGTTCAATTATTGACCATGATCCATTATGCTCTCTTAGGCAACCATTCTCTTTATTAAACTCATTATAGCTATTAAACCTTAATAAATCTTAACCATTGATAGTAAGATCATCTTATGGTCATATTTAACCATAATCTTTATAAACACTCTTACTCTTTGATGTTGCTTATGAAGAAGGAGACTTAGAACCTAGCCCCTTGGTCCCCTCTATCACAAATACTTATACCTATTGATTGGCCGTATTGCCTCTCTAATCCTTCTTCAAACCATTTGTTGAGAATATTCATTTTTAACAAATAGATGCAATTTATGCTCCAGTCTCTAATAGTGCCCTTGTACTTTACTAATTGTCATTTCATAATAATCATGCTTCTCTCTATGCGTTTTTTTCTTTGCAATGAAATTCTATAATGAACTCTCATATTCTATTACTTAAATTTATTTTCTTTTCTATTTTTATGGAATTATCGTGAGTCTAGACAATAGCTAACTCAACAAGTTCAAAATTGAATAAAAACAAAAGGATTTTTCCTTCTCAAAAGGGTCGTTTTTAAAGAATATTTTGAAAATAGATTGTAGTTGAAACTTAGTACATCAATAGAGTAGGGAAGGTGCATACTGTAAGCCTTATAACTATATGATCAGATTTAGTACGTAAAATTTAAGGTAATCAATTAAAGAATCTGATCGAACCTAAATTAAAAATCAAAACTAAAAATATTAGTAAAAGTGATCTCATAAGTTTGAATTTAAGAAAATAATAAATAAAATAATAGAATATTATAATATCAAATTTTAAGTATATTATCCGTTATTTATTGAAAACGCGTAAAATAAGTTTCGATAACTAATAAGTTGCTAGAGATAAATTATATGTATACTAAAAATTATATAATAATATAAATAATATTTAAGAGTATTTACTTGTAGGCGAAAATATGTAAAATTACCTAAAATGCTAGAAAAATGCTAAATAATTAAAAAAATTATAAAAAAAATCAAGGAAAAATAAAAAAATCAGAAAGTTGAGGAATTGTCTAGATCTAGGTTGTGGTAGGTCAAGGAGGAAAGAAAAAAATTGAACCAATTAAAAACAACCAACTAAAAATCAATTTGGGGAAGAGATAAATTAATTGTTAACTCAAGTTAGTGCGCAAAAATCCCCTAAAGCTCTATAAATACCCAAATTTCTTCAAAAGCTCATTTGGTTAATTAGGAGATTGAGAAAAATAGAGAGACCCGAAAAAGAGTAAGTTAGGGTTTTTCTAAAAAAATTACAAAAAAATCTATATAGTTAAGACAATTAGATCAAACCCACAACCTACTACAAACTGGAACCAAACTGCTACCACCACTATACCCTACACCCACTGCTTAGATTGATCGACACCCCTAGGACCATCAATGGTGGCCAAAAGCCTAATAACCAGGTAAGTCCAATTCTAACTTGATTTTATGTAATTTATTTAAATTATTAATTTTATCTAGAAAATTATGAATTTTAGTATTCTGATGTTTTATTATATGTTAATTTAAGAAAAAATATTGGTTTGATTTAATTATATTTGGAAATATACTGTCCTTAAGAAACTGCTTAAACCCAAACATGTTTGAATTTAGAATTAAATAGCCTTAGGAGTATAGTTTTTGGTTCAAAATTTTTGTGTAGATTACTTAGGGGATATAAAGTAATGCTATGAAACCCTTTTTTAGAAATGAAATTTCAAAATTTTTAAGTAATTTTTAGGCCTTTAAAATATATGTAATTAAGGATTTTACGTTAATTAATGATTAATTGAATAATTATTGATTTAGTGTTTAATTAACTATTTTAGGATGTTCATGTCTGATGTGGTATGATAATTGTAGTATTTAGGGTTTTAAATGTGATTATTAGGAGTATTGTGTCGTAATATATGTAATTTTAAGAGTATGTGTAATTGGAATTATAATAAGTATAAAATAATAGGTCAAAATGGATAATATAATAATAATAATAATATATAATGAATCTAATAGGAAACAAAAATTTAGGTAATTATAAAAAAAATTGTAAAATTTTCTCACATCGAGAATAAATTTGGTACATAAATGAGTATTAGAATATACCAAATAGACTAGAATACTAATTTAAGACCAAAAGTAATACTTAGAATACTCAAACTTAATATAATTAATTTCACATTAGGGTTTGGAACGTATTTTTTAGGATTTACGTATAATATTTATAGTTAGAACTAATTTAAAACCTAAATCGAAATTAGATTAGGAAACCAAATCCTAAACTAACCTAAAATGAATCGATAATAAATGATAGGTATATATAAAGAATTAGGTTAAATCATAACCTAAAGTAGATGTATATCATCAAGATATAAATACTAAAAACGTATTTATATTATAGGACACACAGAAATAAGTCGACCTGCGATAAGTGATTGAGCAAACTAGGGATTCTAAGTAAGTTGGGTTTGATACTTTATTATATTTTAGAGTACCATTTTAAATTATTCAAAAGCTTAGGATTGTAAATGATTGTATTTGTAAGTAGTTATAAATGCATGTGTTTGCATATTTGATTATGTGTTAAGATCTATGATTGTATTTGGTAATTGGGGTGAATTGAATGGTATAAAATTATCTGATCACCCCAAACCGTACTTAATCATAACTAACCTAAATACCCTAATTAAACATGCATTGCAACCCTTTAAGGGATCATTAGGATTCTTTAACCAAACACTAACACATTCGAAAAAGATAGTATTGGATGGCATAATAGTTGTAAACACCTAATTTTTGTCTCTCTGTAATCCTAATTTTTTATTTTTTATAAAAAGGGTCCTAATTCAAAAATAAAAATAATAATAAAAAACAAGAAAAAATTAATAATTAATAAAAGATAGAAATCATAAAAATTAACAAATGATAAAAAAAAAAAGAAAAAGAAAAATACAAAAAAATGAAAAAAGAAAAAATATATAAAGATTTTTATAGGAAGAAAATTATTTTAGAGTCAATCGTTTTAGTTTAGCTTAGTTCAAAAATTATTTTAGGGAATCGGGTAGTTTAAGTATAATTTAATTGTACTAAATGTCAAGATATAGACCAACGGCCTAATGGATAAATATTGAAGTATCGAATTTAATTTAATTTGAGGTCTTGAGTTTGAGTCTCGCTAGGCACCTATGTCTTTGTTTTTTTATTTTACAAGAGCAAGAGAAATAAACGGGATTTATATCTAATTAAAATCATTTGAATCTAGTTTGATTTTATTAAATCAGATTTGAATTAATTCGGATCTAGTTTAATTATTTAATTAGATACAATAAATATGATTTGATATGATTTTGTTCGGCTTATATAAATACACACATACAATCGAAAAAAAAAAAAGAAAAAAAGTTGTAATCCACTTTGACAACTCCCTTGTCCAATTTGCTCTATTATTCCCAATCCAAACACCAGTCGAGGTCTACAGTTGTTGATTAGCCCACCACGCCTCCACAGCCAATCACCTACATCTCGACTAGCTACAAACAACGAACTTACTCGTCTAACTTCACTCCTCACTCAGCAGCTAAATCTCCACATAGCTATACTCCTTAAACTGTTTACTATTTTGTGAATAGTAGTCCAACACCACAAGATCACTGACGGACAGCGACAATACAATCAGCACGTCAATCCTTCGCAGAAGCACATGCATTCAACACCCATTATCACAATCACGAATGCTAAGCTTCGAACATTCTGCCTAGTGACTAGCTAAGGAGACCACGCTAACCCCTCATCGACGTACGCACAACTGAATTGCTATCCATCACAACAACACCACTAACCCAAACCACTGCAACACACTCCATGGACAGCACCTGATCAGCAAGCACAATACACGCGATCACCCCACTACCCTTCACTACTACTGTGCTTTAGCAGCTTCCATGCACCGCCACAACCCTATGCAGCTTCACATTAATTCAAGTCCGTATACGCTGATCCGTCTTCACCAAGCCCCAGTCGCCACAGCAGCTATATAGTCGACGCCAATGAGCAACCAACGTTAGCTACACAGTCGACGCCATTAGCAACCCAACGCCAACAACACAGTAGTTTCATACCACCGCTGTCCCTCAACTGCACTGTCCCAGCAGCAACTGAACAACTCCATGCACACGTGCTGCAGACCACAACCGAATCATCATCCACAGCTAAACACAAACAGCACTCCATTGCGTAGTTGAAGTTCAGGTTCGGTCCCTTCTTCAGTTTATTTTATTTTATTTTATTATTATTATTATATTATTGTTTTATTTATTAGTTATTTATTCATTTATTTAAGATTGATAACATAGTATGTAGATAGTATGATATAGATATATTAGCTTAGGAGATTTGTTTATCATTAAGTTAGTTTTTTTTCTTTAGGATCCCTCACATAGAAAATTATTTTTAAAAATAAAAATTAATTAAAAAACACTTTTTTAAAAAGATAGGATTTTTAGAGAGTTTTTTGTAAAAATAAAAGTATTCAAGAATAAGACCCTTTAGATTTTCTTTAAATAAATTAAATTGATAAATACGCAAAGTCAGTTGATTTTTCAAAATTAAAATAAACTAACACATTAAAGATTTTTTAGAAAGAACTACGATCGTTTGATCTTGACTAGAGGGTAGGTAAACAACTTCGGGGCAACAATAAAATATATAAAAACTTAGATTCTTTTTCTTTTGATATTTATTTATTTATTTATTTATTTATTTTAAATATTATAATTAGAAGAATAATCCTAATTTCGGTAAATAGATAGTGGTATCCGTTAAGGTTTAATAGGTTAGCTCCCGAACTCGAAACCCTCTAGTTCTTTATTAAAATTGAAATCAAAGACCGGTAACCAAATCGTAATCAATCTACCCAATTGATTATGATTTCTTTTTTTTTTCCTGATTTCGATTGGGTGGCGACTCCAAAATTATTTTTAATAAAAAACCAGAATTTTTCAATTTCTTTAGTCGAGGATTAATATTAAATAAGTTAGGGTTTAGTATTAATCAGAAATGGAAAATTAATTTTAAATAGAAAACAAAAAAATCAAGCTCGACAATAGTTTTTTCTTCATCCTTAGTTAAACTAAGTAACAGGAGAGAAAGTCGCGGTGAGGAGAGGGCAATGATTCGAAGGATAGTCATGAAGGAGGTATTATATAAACACAAAAACTCCTCAACCTAGATTAGAGTGAGTAAAATTATTCTAATTTCACAATAGATCGGACTACATTATGTGATGGCACTTATTTGTTGCATTTCATATAATTAATTACTTAATAACCCTATTTGTGTTTGTTATACATTCATAAGTCTCCAATCTAACTTACTGAGCCATGGTTACTCATACCCTTATAAACTTTCTTGCAAGTTCTGACTGACATGTCGTGATATAATTATCCCGAGATCGGTTCTCTTTTAACGCTTTGGGGAGTGAAGATCAAATAGCTATACAATCGAGTTTTTTAAATGTCTTGTTAATACTTCTAGGTTTATAAACTAATATGTAATGTGTAAGTTAGCTAACTGTTGTAATATGTAGAATCTCCTAGGAATTTTATGACAATGTGAATATAATTATATATATATATATATATAACTAAAGGATCTTTAGCTTTTTAAGTACTAAGCCATTTACTTTAAAGTGAAGAGTTATAGATTCCTTGTGTAAATAATATCTATGATAGAGATTGCGAGGTCAGTTACTGTCATAAGTTAGTTTACATAGCGAAATTGTTACAACTTTACAACCTTGGGGCATAACATATACGCCTTCCCTATTCACTATCTTTGCTATTGAATTTTTTTCGATAGCTAAAGGTATATGAGCAGAATGTGCCTTTAGTTATAATCTTGTATAACTGAAGGCGTACCCCTCTTATGTGCCTTCTTTTGTATAACCTCTACTTACAACTCAAACATATTGTAAACCCTAAATACAAAAATTCATTAGTTAACAATTGCTAAACAACAACTAAATTTCCATCCATTAACTACAAATCAACAACTATAGAGAGATAACCCCAACATAACATCTCCATTTTTGTTTGTCAAAGCCAATGAATTCAAGAGAAAAATGATGTTTAGAAAACAACTCATCTAAAACAATAACTTCCAATCAATAATGTGAAATTATGTTATTGTAATTGCTAGAAGTTGGTGCCTTTTATATAAACAACTTTAATGTAACAGTATCAAAATATTGACATCAACAAGTATACCATAATGAAATTGACCTTATCCTACTTTTTCTTCTTTCAAGTAAAGTGTTTCCCAAAGCAAGAAACTAATGAAGGTCATCGACCTGATGTACCTTCTAATGGTTAAGCTGGCATTCCTTAAAGATCTCTAAGGGGCATTAGATTGAGATGTGCCTATGGTTTCTATAGAGTAACACCCTCACTTATGTTGAAACTCTGGAACCACCCAGTATGCCACTTCCGATAAGCCAATAGGGTTTGCTAAAGTTCCATCTCATGATGTATCATTAAAGTGTACTAAGAGTTGAGGTCAACATTGGAGCTCTTAAGGCTAGTGATAACAAATAACTCCATTAACTTCTTCATACATGCCTAAAGCCTCCACTTACAACCATTGCCCTTCTCCATGTAGGATATTACCCAAACGGTATTGTTTGATTCATCAACTTCATAGTTAGAGTGGTTCTTGATGTGATACCTCTTAACTGTTTGGATAAGATCATCTTTCGTGTTGAAGCACTGGCCCTCACTCAACTCCTCACTATCTAATTGGTTGCTGCACATCGCATTAATTTCTTCCTCAAAAGTTATGTTTCCACTACCTCTAAAAGTGTTGAAGAAGGGTATAGAATCCTTACAACCGTCCTAGTTAGATTAGGCTATTGGTGATGTAGTAATACTTACATTTGCCACACCATTCGATGATGGTGTACTACTAGCACATTGTTGCCAAAAATCTCTGAATGGGCCCTAAGATCTACCACATTCTCTACCTTAATACCTTACTCATCGACTTCCCATTCATCCCATACCCACCCCCAACCCCCCTATAAAACAATAAAAAAAAAAAAAAAAGAATTACCTTTCTCATCATCATTACTAAGACCCATAGGTATCAACTCTTCATCAAAATCGTAAGCCTATTCCTCTTGCAAAATTAACCCAACTTCTGCATCAAGTTGTCCTTCATTAATATATATGTTTACATCTCCTTCATTGGGGATGGGTCGGCTATTAAAACCATTTCATTTGCTTCATACATTGGATAATCAATCAGTTTTGAATAGACTTATGGTGTTATATAGTTAGAAGTGTTTCCCTAAAATGTGGTTCACTTGGACTACAAGCTTAAATGACCACAACTCTTGACATATATCTCTTAAATGCAATCCTTTCCAAATACTTCAGCTATCTCAATAAAATTTTTAATATCATCATCATCCCTTATGGCCATTAGAGTATATAAAACTCTTCCTTGATAATAATAGGGAAGCTTGTATATAATCTCAACACCGATGGAGTTAGTTTCAATGCTCTCACATATCCTCTACAAAAATTATTACAGTTAACATCTTTCCTCATTATGGATGCCACTAAGCAGGTCATTATAGGGTACTTAATTTACACAACTCATTAGAAATCTTAGGGGGGTCAAACCCTATAAGTTTTAGGACAAGTTCTAGGAAAGAGTTCAAAACCCTATAAGATTCTAAGTCAAGTTCTAAGACTTACAAAGGATTTAATGGGAAAACTCAAACCTAGTAAAATTAATTAATATATATATTGTAATTATGTTTAATTGTCAATCAAAAGAAGAAAAATAAATTAATGAATAGTCAATAAAACAAGCCCCAACCCTTTAGTTTTTATTCTCTCTTTTTCTCCCTTCACTCAACACTCAACTTAATAGCTTAGAGATACAACAAAGTTTCAATGCCTCCCTTTATCTTCACGACGCTTACCCAATCCCTTTCGTCTAATCATCCCCTAATTTATGACTGCACACCATAACCAGCACTCAATAACTTACAAATATAGTTATAGTACCTCTACCTTATGATCTTCACCCTTAGTCTACAACTCCACATCTACATCACACCTCTTGTAAATCGTCACCACACTCAATCCATTACTCTATGCCACACCATTTGTGAATTGTCACCACTCCATACTCGTGAATCATAAATCATATACTTAGACTCAGCCATCACTCCATCATAAGCATCACTGTCCTAGTGTATATGTGTTTCTTTTTCCTTTTTTGTCTAGTATGTTCTCTATGTGTATGTTATCTTCTGTGTGTATCTATAATGTACTTATACTGAAAATGACTTTGCCTTTTTATTAGAAATAATATGGTGAATTTGTTTGTTTGTTTATGCTTCTATTATAATTAATCTTACCTATATTTTATTAGATTGTTTGCATAGCAAAATACCTAGTATTCATTAGCAAATTGTAGAAAGATAACATTTATGTAATCCTTAAGCTTTTTAATTCAACTAATATATGAATTTATGTCATATGTTTTAGACTCAAATGATATCTAAACTGGATAATTGCTAGTTAATTGACTAATTTAAACATGCCTTCCTATGTACTTTTGAGTTTGTTTCGTTCCTTAAAACCATCACACCAATAAGTTTTATTGTATAGTTTATAGGCATTAGCATGATTATATCAATGATAATAACATAAGTCGTATTGAGTGTAGTACTTATGCTAAGATTCTATATATGGTAATGAATCATGAGGGCAATTTGTGGGGAAAAAAAAAAGGAAATAGTCTTTCCATGGTTACAAATTTTAGGCAACCAAAGAATTTGAGAACGTTGCATAGAAATCTAGATTAGTTTGCTGTAAATTCAATAAGTCAAGGAAAATAGCTATTATACGTAGAAAAGAAGTCTTGAGGATGAATTTGGAAATGGTTCTTCATTTGAACTTTTTATTTTCTATAGATTTTATATAAGAGTAATCATGATGAAGCCAATGGTGGATATGTGAATAATTTAAAAAGTTGTATCTATCCTTGTAATTTCAAATATCTCATAGTTAAATGCTAAGATATATAGCTTGACCTTTAAAGTGCTTGTTGATTAATTTGGAAGTCATATCTATACTTTGTATTGCTCTAGTGATGGTGAGCTTATAATGTCAACATATAGATTGTGTAAGTCCTCCTATAATTATGTTAGATTGGTATTAGAACTAGAGCAAGTATTGCAACTAGCTAGGATGAAAATGATGGAACACCAATGTTTTTATTTGTATACAGTACTTGCTTTAAGAAGTTCCACCAAGAAGATCAATACAAATGCTAACTAAACAAAACTACAAAATACGAATAGCATTGCTATTGCATGATTGAAGATAATTCGCAAGTTTCATTAGTTGATAAATCCCATGATGTGAATCTACTCACAATATGAAAAAAAAAAAAAAAAGTTGAGAAATCAAGATAATTTTTTTTTTATTTTTATTTGTTATAAAGGCTTGCTCTTAGTTGGAATGTGAGCTAACTTGTAAACAAGAGACTTAGTAATCTCTTTTATGTAATGCTAGGAATGGATTTGGATGAAATCAAGATGAAGATCAATGCAAACGCAAATATCAATAACGATGAGGAAAGTACCTTGCCAAAATCTAGATCTGAAAGGGAAATAGTATCGATAAAACGACCAACTACATTAAGTTCTCAAGTTAAAAGCAATAACCATCAAAGTGATAAACCTAATGAAAATAAGTTGACTTCTCTCGTATGGAATGATATGGTCAGAATAATGATTAAAGGGGAGGACTATGTTGTGTGCAATTATTGTTAGAAAAAAAATTAAAGCAAATAGTTTAAATGGGACTAAACACTTGCACAACCATTTTACAAGGTGCTTGAAGAAAACAAATAAAAAAGATTTGAGGCAATATCTTTTATCTATTGAGAAAAAGCAAATTGAGACTAAGAGTTAGCAGTGGTATAACAATAGGCAATTGGTCCTTTAATTAAGAAGTTACTAGGTAGAAACTTACATAAGCCTTAATTGTTCATAAGTATCATATCTCAATAGTTGAGCATGAATATTTTAGAGAGTATGTCTATAACATTCAAACACTTATTAATCATATGGATTGCAATACAATGAAGAAAGAAATTATGAACACCTAAGACAAGGAGAAGGTAAGATGCTAGTTGAAAGGTGTTAACTCTTGAGTTGCAATAGCTGTAAGACTCCATAACTAAGCAACATTGACATTAACACTTAAATTTTAAGACGAATATAAAAATCATGCGTGTAAGTTTGAAGATAGTGATAAATTAAAAAAAAAAATAGTAGACTTAATAGAAGAGCTTAGGATTAAAATAAATAATGGTTAAATAATAGTATAATTATAACAAACCCCATATTTTAGTGAATAGGAGCAATCAGTTTAGAGCATTTATAAGAGTAACCTATTAAGCTAAGATCTTACAAGTAGGTTATGGGAATTAGATGAAGAGACTCCATGGGTGTGAATTTAAAAAATATACTAAAATAACAATGATATACCTAAAATAAATAATTTTAATATACAATTATATAAATATTGCAAATGTGAAATTTGAATCTTTATGAGCCCTAAATTTAGGCATCGAATAAAGATATCCACCCTAAGCTAAACCATATGATAGGGTTATATAAGTTAAAGGAAGTAATATCATTTGGTCTGTATTGCAAGATACAATTTATATAAAGTTTAATATATGTGAGTTATTTGGTATCGTTTATTATATATCGGAAACTTGAAAAATGAAATTGAGAAAAACAAAATGTTTAAGAAAAAGTTAAAAAAAATAATAATAATCTATTAGCCTAGGATGTCAATAATTTTGAATAAATATATCTAAGTAAGATTGAATTTAGTAAATATAATGATAGTTGAAGTATATGCACATACATCAAAATGAAATATGCCAAGCATGTGCTTCAAAAAGCACAATACTTTAGAAAATGAATTAACTAAACTATGGACTTCATCTTGTGGCAAGGAAGTAGAATTTAATTATAATCCTCTGACCTTACGAATCGAACTCTTTGAAAAATGAAGAAAAAAAAAAAACAACACTAAAGACGTGGGATGATTTTTCAGCTAACAATCTAGATCTACTTGACTTAAATATTTGGATTGACTAGTTTCTTGATAAAAATATACAAAGTTCCATTTTCATAATACGAGTTGTTATGTGATGGTTCACTATACATCAAAAATTTGAAATTCAAAATTGGAGTTCCTAAATATAATGAAATCTTGAAGATAAGATAATTGTTTCACAAAATAATATATATGTAATATGTATACTCATTATACATATAATATATATATATATGCAAATAAATTGACATAGTAATTAAATATTGGCAAAATATCCGCTTTATCACATAATAACCAATTGGTTGCAACTATTAAGTTGTACCTGCTCAAAAACGTGGCAGTACGTAAAAGTAATTGAGGGAGAAATTAAATCAAAGATGAATTTACAAATATGACATCTAGCTTATGTAATGCCAAATGGAAATGGTAAAGAGACACGTAAAGTAATTTTTGGTTTGTTCACTGGCCAAAAAAAAATCTCTCTGTATTGTTTCTACCCTATCTTCCCCCCCAAAAAAAAGGGAGACAAAAGAAGAAGTAGCACCAGGGAAAATTCTTCTTCATCTGCTTAGAAGAATGCTACTTAACATGCCACTGTTAAAACTTCGACAGCAAAAACCATGGACGAGGTAAATAATTTCTAGTTACATGATGCTGTACTTCCTAATGAGTGATTATATTTTAGCTCAATCATATTTCCAACGTTCATATGATCTTTTCAAACAAATCGTATACATCTAACGGGTAAGAAAAAAAATTATAAGTACAGTTGATTGTTAATATATGAACGCATAAATGATATAGTTGTTAACTACATACCTACATACATACATATATATATATGCTTAAATGTGTGACTGTTTCTTTGTTATAAACTATGATAACTTTAGCAGATAGAGAAATACTTATTCATTTTACTAGCCTAGACAAAGGAAGTTTGGGTCTCAAATTCACTTTCGCTAGTGAAATGAGAAGTACATATTATATAGCACTTGGTTTCCTAGTACTAATAGGTGCTAATTTTTATCAATAACACAACCATCCATGTAATACTTACACTGTTCAAAATATAACTGTATAATGATTTTTTTTTTTTCAAAACTAAAACCGTCAATTATGTACTGTGATTGCTTTGTGAATATTATTTTGTTTGGATTTGCTAGAATTGGCCGATCATCCAAAATGAACTAACTTAAACTTTGTTTAACTACTAACCTAGCATGCATTGCAACCCACTAAGGAAACGACTAGGGTTATCAAGCCAAACATGGACCTTTTGATGAGGATAGCTTAAACGATAAGTTTCCCATCCTTAGTCAAACAAAGTAACATGAGAAGGGGTTGCAACAAGGTTGAGGACCATGTTTGGAAGGTAGTCTCCGGCAAGGGGTATTCTCAATTGTATAAACTCCTGTTTGATTTTGATCTGTGAGTGAGTGGCGTTAAACCCCTCAAACCAGATTAGAGTAAGCGAAATTCCTCTAATCTCATATTGGACCAAATAACGTTATGTGATGATATTTGATACATTGCATCTAACTAATTTAGTTAAGAACCTTAATTGTAATGTGATGAATGTACACTTTTGTCATCTTCTTACTTACTAAGTAAGTTATCGCTTATTTCCTTATAGATGTTTTGTAGGTTCAATATAGATTCAGAAACACATCACCTAACTACAGAAGATTAGAAAACAAGGTCAAGAAATAAGGATCAAGAAGAATTGGTTAAATTTTGTTCTAATTGATAATTTTACTATCTCTTAAGAAAACTATTAGGGTTTCCTTAGGTAGCCCTCTAGTTTTCTACTACTAATATGCATATTGGGTGTTGTAAACCCGTGGACTTTTATAGTCCTCTTATTAAACTTGCTATTTTTTTATGTAAATATAATTTTATGAATACTTGTCAATTTTGAAGTTTTTGCTAAGTATCACCCACAAAACGTAATTCTTCTAGAAAGATTTCACTACAAATCCGTTTTTAATAATCATTTTTCTTAAAGATTACATCATAGGGTTACAACAAGCAGATATAAAATTGAACACTTTAAAACAGTTGAGTTGGGTTCGCCTTATATGAACTAAGTCTACAATAGTTACTATGAAGTCAGCTTTTATCTTAGAGTAGTTTACACAGCAGAACTGTTACGACTTCACATCTTTAAGGCATAACAATAGCAACAGATATGTGGACTTCCAATTAAAAAAAAAAAAAAACAAAGGATACATGATTGTTACAGCATACTTTGTTGGTAGTAATTAGAAGCTTCCAAGTTGACTACTAAAGTAAGTTGTTTTTTATCAAGTATCTTCTAATTTTGACTTTTGCATAATTGAGAATTACATTTTTCTTAACTATATAAATTTCTATGCAGTTTTGCATATGTTCCAAGTCCATAAATGAGGTTTAGGTTGATTGTTTATTTCAATCATTGATGACATAGAGTACATATAGAAAATTATCTACAAATACTATAAATAATCATTCTACAATGATGTCATGATCATGAGTTTGATGTTGAAGCTAAGAAGGGATGAATTAGTCTTCAAGGAAAAGTCTTACATATGTGTTGTTGTGCGCATATTTTAAATTTGATTGTGAAGGAAGGGATAATAGTAATAGAAAAGTCAATAGAAAGAATCCATGATGGTGTTACATATCGGTTAGTGACACCATCACTAGTGGAGAAATTTAAAGAGGCATGCAAGCAATTAGAAGTTTTGTATAATAAAAAGTTTCTTTAGATTGTAAAACCCAATGAACTTTAGACATAAGATGCTTGTTATAGCTATTGGCTACAGGGAAGTTTTTTATGGAGTTCAACATATGAACAAACATCACAAATACTTTCTGACATATGATGATTGGGAGTTGGCGAAGGAGATTTGCAGCAAACTAGTGATTTTTCTACGAGGTAGATAATCTTTGTTTTGGTACACAATATCCTACTATTGATTACTATTTTGAGAAGGTGTTCAAAATTAAGGAGGCACTATTTGATTGGGAGCGTTCTCTTGATATGAACATTAATACTATAGCTTATTAGATGTTTGAAAAGTATTGGGGTGATGTGAATATGATTATATCTATTTATACTATTTTGGACCTCTGTTATAAGATGATGCTTCTAGATTTTGAATTTCCTACCCTTTATAGAGAGGGTGCTTCTATGCAAAATAAAAAAATCAAAAATACTTCTTAAGAATTACACTAAAAATATCAATGTAGATCCAAATTTTTCCATAACAAAAGTGCGAGCAGTAGTTCTTCAATTTTTTCATTAGGTGGTGATGATGTTCCTTCTAATCTTATGAGGAAATCAAAGCTTGTACAATACATGAGCATTATTATACTAATGGGCCATTAGCAAAACCAAAATTGGATTACTACTCGGAAAAGCTCATATTGCCTTGGAGTGGTGATTTTAATATTTTTAATTAGTAGAAGAATAATGGAATTAAGTATCCTACAATGTGAGCCATAGTAATAGATATGTTGGCTGTTTCTATGTTCACAATTGCTTTTGAATTTGCATTTGGTACCAACAAGCAGTTAATCAGCTTTTATAGAAGTCAACTAATTCCAAATACAATAGGGACATTAATGTGTTCTCAAAGTTGGTTATCACATGAAATAAGTGGTAAGAATTTTATTATAAAATGTTAATTTTTCTTTTATGAAAATCGTTTCTATTGTTTACTTTTTTTTATGAAAATGGTTCTTTATTTGATGGAGATAACGGAAGATAGTAGGCTGTAGGTCTTTCTTGACTTTCTCTAGCAATAGAAGGATGTTTCTATAGATGTTTATGATTGATGGGTCTAATGGAAGATAGTTGAACTTCATATAATTTAGAATTTTTATGAATATTTCTAGATGTTACTATTTTGATTTTGGATTTGTAACAAGGATTTGTAAACGTAGTTACTAAAAAATTTAATTGTACGCTAATGTGATGCATAAGAAAATTAATAGAGCTTAATTCTAACTTTGTTTGTGATAAGGATGTGATGCTATTTTGAGTTTTTGTTTTTTTCCCTTGTAAAAGGTCAGGTTGCATTTTAGAAGAGTTTTACAATACCCTTCTAAGATCCCCTATAAGGTAACAGGACAGGTTTGGATTTGTAAAACCTATCCCAAACCTACCCTAGTGGCATTCCTATTCCTCATCTTCAATTTTTTAACTAGTTTTCTATTATACTATATACCCATATTACTACTCACAATGTTGCCATGTGCATATATAATAATTTTAACATATCCAACCATTTTTAGTCAAATAATTCAATGGTTAAGGATTAAGTTAGAGTCAAGAATACTTGACAATATAATTCAAGACTTCATCAATCACATTTCTATATGAACCATAATACTCACACATTTTGGCTTCTTGGCAATGCATTTCATCAAACATCTTTTATACATATGCCTTAAACAATATTGCAAGCACCAAATCACACATCACATTTCCATTTTAACAAACAAAATAACATGAATATGTGAGAAAAACTAATTTACTAAAAAATAACACAATTTCCACAACTTACAATAGAACCCTATGCCTTCCACCAACCAATGCAAAATTATTAAAAAAGTAATAATAATGCATAAAATAGATTTAATTTAACTTATCAATGGGTGAAGATTTTAAAGTGTTGAGAGTTGGTTTGGCAATGTATTTGCAAGTCGCGGATCACTAAGAGTTTGAGAGAGTGAAAAATGAAAAAGAAATGTAGATTTAGAGGTACTTATAGTAGGAGGAAGACGCATAGTAACCCTATGCTTTTACTTTAATTGAAGGTGCAAAGCTACCATGGGCTCTATGCCTCCCTTGTTTCCCAAAAAGGGAGACGTCATGTGCCTTCTTTATAAATCAAAAGAAGTATTGAAGGCAGGCGCGTAGCGCACACTAAGCACGCAGCTTTTCTACTCTATACACGTAATGAGTTTTGGCGAGGGCTTGTTTTCGAAATATTTTTTGAAAATGGCCCTATTGGAGAACAAAACGGGAAATAGAAGTGTAAAATTTTAATAACATCTATCTGACTAATAAATGTTTCACCAACCGGTTCTTGGTCGATTTTGGGATAACTGGGCTCTGTATCGCTTTCTGAGACATCATGTGGACTTGGTTTACAATGTTTCCACTGATCAATAGGCAAACTATCAACTTCTATAGCGTGAAGGCAACATTCAAGATTTGGAGTTGGCAATTAATTGTGCCTAACCTAGCCTTAATTTGATTAAGCTTAAACACAAAGGTATTATAATAATCAATGATGGTTTATTACATAATTTCAAATATTTTGTACCAAACAAAAGGTATATTGTCTTTGGTCTAGAGGGAGAGCAATAAATTTAGATTCTAAAAAGAACACTAGGGGTAGGTTACCATACCAATTTGATGTAGCACAAGGAAAAAATAATTATGAGGGGGAAAAAATGATATTTAATATATGAATAATTGTGGAAAAAGCAGAGATCAACTAGAAAAAGTAAGGTAAATGATAATTATATCATAGTGATAAAGTAAAATAAATACTTGTTAAAAGAATGACAAACCTGAAAAGATATATGGTAATTTTATACCCATCTATTGTGTCATGGCTTCACACCGTAGTAGGTTTCTTAATGGAGTCATATTAAGAAGTTCTTGATAGAGACACACCATTAAAGGTTTTAATGGAATCACACTATTAAAAAAGGAAGGAAAATTATCATACCAATTCTAAGAAAATAATTTGATTGCAGTAGTTCAAAGTAATTGAAAGTTTGTTTATAAAACTCAGTAAAAGCCAATATTTGAGGGAACGAAATCTGGAAAAAAAGGAAATAAGATATTAAAAGAAATAAAAGATGATCAAGATAAGTGAATAAATATAAAAAGAAAATTAGACTAATGAAAAATGAAAAAATAAAAAGGATGGAATCTCCAATAATAGCCCAATGCCTTTGAACACAAAGTCCATTAAGTCGAACACACGGTACACATAGTCTACCATATGACGTCCTAATATTTTTTTGGTACGGATCAATACAGTTATATCTATAATTACAGTTTATATATATATATATATATATATATATATATATATTCTCTTTAAGGTACGCATAAGATCCAAATTACATTTTATTGTATATAGGTTTTGGCTAATGAGATGACAAGTTAGTGAGGTTTGCACAAGATATATCTTTAACTTTTGTTTTAGTGCTTTCCTTGGCGACAAGTGTTATCTAATAAATGTGGGGAAAATATACAAAACAAGTTGCTACACTTTTTTCCTTAAAACCACTTCCTTTAAGCAAAACATGCACCAAGAAAAATTAGGCCTTTGGGAAGGATTACATTTTAACTTCAAGCTGAAATTGTGGTTTCTGCTTTCTATGCCATATATTTAGTACACCGACGAGTCCTAATACTGATTTATTCTGATAGGTTTTATGTAATAAATAACATCTAGTTCCTCGAGGAACCTGATTCATTCAATCTCATGGTATAAAGCTTTTCATAAGTAAATGGATAGTCATAAGCAGTTGAGCAATCAGAAAAGTTCCAGCATCAATACTTCGGCTAGCTTGTGTTGCGCTCCAATAAGAAAAGACTTGTTTAGGATAAAGTAGCACAACATGCTGCCCCCAGCATGCAAGTTGACTGATTATGATTTCCACTACTACATTGATAAAAACATGACATTGTCTTGAGGGGTCTTAAGATGTGGCTAGCTTTCAGTTTCAGCAACTATTTAAATCAGAAAACCCTGAACTAGAGTTCGGCAATGTGTCTTTTACACCTTTCTCTTCTAAACAAAGATATGAAAACGGCTGCTCCTTATGTTGCTATGATAGTTGTTATGCTAGCTTATGGAGGATCAAATATACTCATGAAAATTGCATTAGAAAAAGGCCTCAATCAACTCGTCTTCATTGTTTATCGGCATATAATTGCGGCTTTATTGATGGGTCCTTTTGCATATGTACTTGAAAGGTAACATTAATCATTCTCATTATACTATCTATGCTGACATAAAAAAATGCATCATTCAAAGTCAACAAATCCTTGAAAATCTAGAGGTAAATGTATGAGGACCAGAACTAAGACTCTGAATGAAGCAGGAAACAGCGTCCTCCGCTCTCACTCAAGGTCCTAGTAAAAATCTTTCTACTATCATCTTTTGGGACTACAATCCATCTCAATGTCTACTATGCTGGTCTGGCATATACTTCTCCAACCGTTGCAAGTGCATTAAGTAACGTCATCCCATGCTTGACATTTCTACTCGCAGTTCTTCTTGGGTAAATTCTCTTTCCATCACACAAGCACAGCACTTTTGACTTATATCATGTTGATAACCCCTGAATATACAATGCAGGGTAGAGAGAGTGAATATAAGAAGCATCAACAGTCAAGTTAAGGTTCTAGGCACGGTTATCTGCATCTTGGGTTCTCTTACTTTCACCTTCTGGAAGGGAGGGTATGTTACAGAAAGCTTTATGAAGAGACCATTGATAAACATCTATACTGCTCGTGGTTCTGCTGGAGAACTGAGACATGGGAAGGAAAACTGGCTCAGAGGCTCTGCTCTTATTCTTACAAGTCATATAGCATGGAGCGCATGGCTTATTTTTCAGGTAAAAGAAATATGTTATGCAATCATATGTTACGGTTTTACAAGGTAGAAATATGTTGTGGCTCGTGGTTTTGTATATTTACGTGATAGTATTTTCCACTCCTCACTTATAAGTTGCAGGGCATGGTTGTCAAGGACTACCCAGCCAGGTTATCATTAAATACATGGATTTGCTTCTTTGCATCAATGCAATCTTCTATCCTTGCTATGTTCTTGGGAAGAACACCCAGCCTGTGGAAGCTCGAGTGGGATGTGCGGCTCCTGACTATCATTTATTGTGTAAGTTTTCTTTCCATGAATTTGTTTTGACAGAACTTTCAGAAAAATATTTCAGCAACATGCATGATACCTATCTGGTTACGTTTGAAATAAATTGATGAAAGCCAGTCACATGACACCATTGAATAATATACAGATCTTAACCCTAACCGGTTTTATAGCTTTTATATTGATGCATTGTTTTCAGGGGGTGGTGATATCAGCACTAGTCTACTATCTGCAAATATGGTGCATCAGTCACAAGGGACCCGTTTTTGCAGCAATGTTTAGTCCACTGCTTCTTGTCATCGTAGGAATATTCTCGGCCATTGCTTTTGCAGAACAGCTTCATCTAGGGAGGTAAGAAAAGACAGAAAGCTCCCGTTTATGAAGTGGCTCGCTTCTTTTCTTTTTTCTTTCACCCCTCTCTTCCATGGTATATATAATCATACCACATGGAAACTGAGGCTAAAATGTGATTTGGAATGCCACAGCTTGGTGGGAGCATGCATAATTATCTTAGGCCTTTATTGTGTACTATGGGGCAAAAAGAAGGAAAGCCATATGGTTACAGAACAACCTCTAAATGGAAAAGATGGTCCGACACCAGAGACCTCTGTGAGCATTCCCAAGTAAACCATTGATAAGGAACTCTCAGAAAGACCAACCAGTGTCAAGCTCAGCTGCTAACTTTTCACAGGTACTAATTTAAACTGGACCCTTTCCTTCCTAATCTATAAGAGTCCAAATAAAAAAATGAAATACATACCAGCCTAAACTTTCTGAAGCTTGTGCTTTTTCTGGTGGCCCTCCAAAAGCACCCAGTGAAGTCATATTCACTCACTATAGAGAGTATGCTAACAATTGTATTTGCAACACAAGGTACAGGGCATGAAACATCAGTGACCACTACCCCACTCTGCTATCTAAGGAAACTATCTCAGGAGAAATAGCATTCATCTTTACAAGTGATCATTTTTTCCTTTAGGTGCCTTTTTTTTTTTGTTAAATGGAATCTTGTAGTTCAATTTAAGTGTATTAATCTTATGCAACAAAATTAGAAACAGCAACTAATCTTTATCATAAAAGAGTATAGGGAAAAGGTTGTAATGATCAACTACTGGTAATCCCAAATTTCATCTTTATTAATATAAACAGGCAAGATGTCCTCAAACAGTGAGTAGTACATCCAGTCCCTCATTTACACAGGAAAAATATATCTCAGCATGACAAAGAAAAGAGCTTGTCATTTTAACTTCAAGCAAAACCAAGAAAACCAGATTCGGCTGCCAACTAAAGCAACCGAAACTCATCCTGGTTCATTCAGAAGGATCGCACATTTTCTCTACAGCTTCATTTGAGTGAATTTTTTATGTCGATAACAAATCTGTACTTTACATCCCTCTTCTGAAGCCGCTCAAGTGCTTCATTTGCATATTGAATAGGTATGAGTTCTACTTTTGGGTAAACTTTCTTGCTAGCACAGAAGTCTAACATCTCTTGAGTTTCCTTTGTGCCTCCTGTTACACTACCACTAACTGTTTTCATACCTAGAGTTGGACCACAAAGCCATTAGCAGAAATATAATAGCTATCTCCCATAGGAAAAAAAGAACAAACGATAGCTCATGCAACAGGTACACATGTTAAACCATAAAGGAAGCTAAGGTACTTCGTGCTTTAAAAAGTGAAAATTTCTCATTTTAAAAAGAAACAGAAAATACCTATGTTAAGGCTGGCTGGAGTGAATTTAACTTCTCTTGGAAATCCCACTAGAACAAATATGCCAGCAGTTTTCAGCAGTGACATGTATATGTCAAATGGATGGTCACCAGATGCCGTGTCCACTATGAAATCAAGTGATCTAGCCAGAGCCTGCAAGCAAAATGTGGCTGTCAGCAGGGCATATCTATGTCATACGCCAATATTTTCAATGACTTTCCAGCTTGCTTCATCTGTCATGTCAAGCTCCATAAACTCTTACCTTCATCTGCTCTTGATCGGATGAGACAACAAAATTATCTGCACCAAGCTCTGTCAGCGCTTCCTCTTTTTTGGATATGCTGGTACTAAAAACTGTGACATTCAAACCAAAAGCCTTTCCAAACTTGACGGCCATATGTCCAAGACCTCCTAACCCAATTACACCAAGGGATTTACCTGGTTGATTCATCTTATGGCGCATCATAGGAGAGAAAACAGTAATTCCAGCACACAGCAAAGGGGCTGCTAATTCCAATGGATAGCTTTCTGGTATCCTATAACAGTACCTGCAAATGAAGGAAAATTAGACAATGTTTATCATTCTTCTTGACACTGTGTTTTCAGTTAATATTAATGAGATCAGTCAATCAAGTCTACAAGTCTATATGGGAGAGAATGGCAGTTGGAATCACTGCAACTTTCTTTCCAGATCTGCGTAATGATGTAATTATCTATTATTATGCATGGTATACTTATTTTCCTACAACAAGGTTTCCACAATGATAACAATCCATCTACTTTATGTGCTTATTCAATTATAGACCATCAAGCTTACATTCCATAAGCTGCTGCTTCAACCCTAATAATCATTTTTATCCTCTAGATCCTTTGAAGAGCATAATATAAGGCAGAAAAATATTAGATTGGGTCTATAAGCAAAAGGACCTTATTGAATAATCACCAGTCAAGGAAGGCATAATTAAAACAGAGGAGAAACGATATGTAATAACAAGTATTCTCACTTTTCTTCCTCCACTTCTAGTCGCAGGAAGCCTTCTTAGAATGATTTTAAGCTTACCTTTCATGCACCACAATAAAGCTCGAATATCCACCCTTTGTGATCGTACCGTCTATATCAATGGCATTGAAAGTGTAGGTTGACCCTTTCTCGCAGTGAACTTCCAGCCCATCATCACAGTAGACACAATTTCTACATGAGTTTACATAAGTTCCTACTCCAACACGATCCCCTATTCTGAAGCTGCTAACATTAGATCCAACCTCTTTCACGTACCCAACAATTTCATGCCTGGGAACGCAAATATGAGAAGATCATTACCAGTCATCACAACTATGATATAAGAACTTGTTACATCTGCTAGGTAAGGAACATACCCAGGAACCAGAGGATACTTTGAGTCTCCATGTTTGTTCCTTGTCCAGATATAATCAGCATAACAAATCCCACAATGTGCTATTTCTATTGAAATATCCTCCCCATTAAGATCCCTGAAATGTTTTTTCTTCCTTATGAATCACATCATCAATAATTATATAATTGATAATTATATCTAAAGCAACATTCACGCAATCGGAAGACGATTTTTTCTTACTAGCACGTCCACTGAATCCAATAAGCCAAAGAATCCCGATACTAGCTAATTCTGCATTTGTTTCCACAAGAATATAACTCCCCACAGACAAAAAAATTATTATCTTCCTCCAACATGGTGTTTATTTCTTGTGTCTTCCCATATATTCACATGCACAGCTAAACAGAATACCTTGATGACTTCTTTACCTAATTAGATATATCAACAAGAAAAATGAAAAACAAGAAGCACGTAGTAATTGAAATTTTCAGGTAAACACATGCCAAGCATGCACTTTCTATATAATTTGTTCATAGCTTTCTAAATCAAGGAAGTAAAGTTCCATAAGGCACACAAAGAGAGTAAAACATCATAAATATCTAGCTCACTTCATAAAGGTTAACTCAACAAACTGCAATTACCAATCATGTCCTTGTAAGACAAAGAACATAAAGAACTTCTGAGCAGATAGAGTGACTGGAGGACCCATAGTAGGATAATTATAAAATAACTAAAACAACCAGACTTGCTTTCCTCATCAAACTGTTCTCCATTCCTTGGTAATAAAGTGCCAACGTGTACCTGCGATTAAACTTGTATGGTGACAGAACTCCAGATGGATCTCTAGCAGCCCAAGCAAGACAATTCCCATTCCCACTATCAGTACTCATGTTTGCAAACTAAAACATAAAGCCAGAATCATTGCATTGCCAAGAAGGGGAGAAAAAGCAATTAAAGCAAATCAATCATCAAAAGCATGCCTTGAGAGCAAAACTAGTAGAAAAGAATAATTACTGCAGATGCACAATCTGATCAAGCAACTTGCATTGCATTATGGTTGCTGAAAGAAGTCACGACCATAACTGATTCTTCAGAAAATAATCATTATAAGATGGAAAATAAAGAGATGAATCTATCCTTCTGTGGCAAGTATTGGTAGTGCAAAACTAATTAGGTGACTGCCCAGAAAAAGAAACTAATTATAGAATATTGGAGCCCTGGGAGCTTCAGTCAACAATGGCAATGTTGCCTTGCTCTTCTAATAGAATGATTATTATTATATGCACCAAAACTTTCAAATCACACTATCCTCTTCATCTTTATCCTCCCCTATATTAACAGCTTTATTCCCTTTAAAGGATAAAAAACTAGAAAAAAATAAAACATGCAAAGCTACGAGTGGTGACTCCTACTTCGCAGATATTTTATATGGATTTCGTTAACAAGTGCTCTGTGTAATTGATAAGACGGTTCTCATATATTTTTCAATTTATCATGCATGCTGACTAGCTTCCTCATGGCACAGTTTCTATGCAAGCTATTTATTTGTGCCATTGAGACAGAAAATTCACTAAATATAGCAGAGAATATAAAGTGTGCAAAATTGACACCGCAGCTAATGTCGATATTTTTGTCACAAAACGAGCATTGATGCACATGCTAATAGTTTTGTCCCAAATTACAAGGCCAACTCATGTGGCACCGCAGCTATGAAACCTGGCAAGACCTTGTGCTCTATATCTCAGTTTCCAAGTCTTGATGTCCTCTATACTTGTTATTTCATGTAGGTACAATATAACTTAATTGCGATTTAATTTATCAAATGTAAATGTAATAAATATTTAAGTATCCCAATCTAGCTAATAGCCAAAAATTCAACTCACCAACAGCTCACTTGTTCAAATAGATTATAGACAAAAATTAGAACCTCATAATCAAAGCATTTGATTTGATGAAATTGGATGCAAGTTATATTTACAAATATATCAAGATTATCAAACTCATAATTCAACCTAAATCCATTAGAACATCTTAGAATCAAAATAAAGAAATGTAAAAATTAAATTTCAAAATTCATAGACATACTTACAATAGTTATAAAAATTATATTAAAAACAAAAAACTTGAAATAAATGATAAATATAAAGAAATTCAACATAAATTTTGGTCTGATACAATCACAATAAAAATAACTAAGCATACCTCATTCTATTAACTCATAAAACTAAAACATATACATCATTAAGTTATATTACAACATAAACCTTACAAATGAATACAAAACCTAAACAAATTATTAATCATTAGATGCCTTATAATCATCAAAACCATCACTAACTCCCTCATCACCACCATTAGCATCATCATTGCCAATGTTGTTATTGGTACTACTAACACTAATATCAATATCTACGAATTTCAAGCATATGGAAGTTCATTCATGCCTCATCTTTCACTACATCAATATCATGAATCTCCAAATCATCTTTACTACTACTCCCACTACTCCCTAAATCTATATAAGCACCAACTTCCTCCATAATATTATTTTCATTATTTTCCTAATCCCTTGCACTTAAAAGAATGCCTAATCAATCCTTCCTTGATCAATTAACTTGTTTTAATTTCTAGAAATGTCATTCTTTTTCTTAGTTTTGATAGCCAATTAGAACCAAATCAAGATAAGATATAAAATTGACAAAATCATAAATTCATATAATCATATACCTAAATTCAAGATTCCATTGTGACCTCACACCTAGACAACTTCGTATCTGTTTTCACCGGAAAATGTCTTATAAAATCTTAAACTAGTAAAACATGCAAGTTAACTCACCGTTTTAACAACCATGATATGTATATATATAGCTTGAACATTGATCGACTATAACATATTTTCTTCCCTATATGGTTATAGTATAGAAAATGAATAAAAGAGTTTTGCAAGGTCCATTGGATAGCATGTAACCTAAAAGGTTCCAAATAGTACAGGTTCCAATTAAAGAGTCGGGCAGTTCACCTTCCAAATTTTAGAAAGCTGTATCCAGTGGAGATCCTTCTATCCTATATCTCTATCCACTGGATAGAATGGTTTCGCTTACATAAAACTATAAATGGTGGTATGTAAACCTGAAAATACTTGTTAGAAAGGAGAGTAGTGTTCAAATATCAACCACCATAACCACCGACCACTAAATACAAGATGGAAACAAATAATTAGCCGTCTTCCATGAAACAATCACACCCTACACAGATATATGGAATAAAGATCAAAATGAAATTGCACCACATACCAGAATTCACTTATGGGAGAGAATTAGCACTAATGAAAGAAGAAAATAGTGGTGAATATTAATTTAAAGAAAAAAAGAGATGCCACTTTTCAGCACTTTGTTCTCTACCCACCAACAAAAAATGGATCAGAACATTCCATATGTCACAGAAAGCAGTGGAGAAATAACACGACACACCGACATATGGATCAGATTCAAATACTCAAACTCCATGGAGGAGGAATAGAATGGAAACAAATCCAAAAATCCAGGAATAGGGAACACAATCATATATCAAGTTGCATTCATACAATTCGATCTCAAATGGGGCTGAGTGTTCTGAGACTTAAAAGTTAAAGCAGGCGTTTATATGCATTCAGAATCAGCAAATGAGCAAGTACTTGAGAGAAAAAGTAAGTGTGTGTACCGCGAAGCAAGCCAACGTTGGTTAATGTTGCTGTGAAGCCCACTTCTGTTCTCCTTTCTGGGAACGAGGATGTTAGCGTATGTTTGTTTATGCGATCCTAAGCCACTGATGCCACGTTGTGGAACTTTCAGCCATCCATTATTACAAGTAGTCAGTACAAATAGCGGTGCGTAATTGGCCCTGCCGGGCAGCTCGCCGTGATTACGTACCCGTGACGGACAGGTCCACCTCAACTGCATGCTTGTGCTCGCCCCACCGGCTCATTCTTACAAATAGACCCAAGAGAGACTGGAGAGTGCCATTTGGCATAGGTCCATTAGCCTATTTACTTTCCGAAATAAAATAAATAAATAATTATTATTAGAATATACTAAGATTGTTTAATTTAACGGTAAAGAAGACTTATTTCAAAGTTTTACTTTACCTTATGGATTGTAGCATTCCGTTAGAGTTTAACAAAAAATATTGAAATACCTCTACTCAACCTTTGCGAGTTATTTAATTTTTGTTATCTTAACATATATCATCAGCAATTTTTTAATCCTTTTTGTTCTCGCCTAAATTTTGCTAGTAGATATTTCACCTTAGGCATGAATTTGCAAGAAAAAACATGGTTAGTGATTATCGGGGAGTTATTCAATATAACAATTCCAATACTTAAATTAGTGTTTGTAAAATTTAGAAAAAAATAAGAAAATAAAAAGACTTGTATATGTGTGTATAAAATAAGAGTTTGAACTCTATTTATATAGGTAATGAATGGAATCATAGAGAGATACGTATCTTACCTAATTAGGTGTATTCATCTTTTAAATAGATACGTCCTAAAATTTTCTAAATACCTCGATTATTGCCACGAAATAACAAAATCACAATGTTCCATAGTTGCCAAGGTCTAAGATTCTCCGAATGGACATTCGACTTGAGGCATAAACCCGAACTTCAAGAAGTTTGGAAGTTTGGGGACAGCCGAGGTCAGTTCCACCATGGACAATTGTTCGAAGCTAGAATTTTGGCCACCTTAGACTAATCATGGAGTTTATTAAGGTCGAAATGCATCTTAAGAGTTCATGATCCAAAATTAAGCATCAATACTTTTTTTTTTCTCTCCCCTTTTCTTTGATCTTTAGATGAATGAGTAAAGTTCTTTTGTACTCATTCGCATGCACATAGAGATATGTACTGCATTAGGTATATATTACTTTATATGTTAATTATATTATAATACAATGTTCTACTACACGTATATTGTGTAATATACTATATAGCACATATATATTACTGTCAAACTATGTAGATTATATATTTGTTACATGTATCTTTTGTTTGTGTGTATGTATGTGTGGAATATATATACATGTATGCATGCATGTATATATATATATATATATAAAACAAATAAATAGATTATATATTTGCTATGTGTTATATATATAGATATGTATATGTTATATATATATATATATATATATATATATAAATATATATAATTTGTATATCATATATATGCATATGCATATAAGTGTTATATATAACAAACATATAGATAATATATCAGTTATATATATAATATATATGCTATATTAGGGGATAGCAAAAAAAAAAAAAAAAAACCTTAATGTTTACTTGTTTTTCTATTTCAATCCTTAATATTTTAAAAGTTTTATTTCAATCCTCAACATTATAAGCTTTTGTCAAATAAGTCATTTCATCAAATTTCATTAACTTTTCCATTTTAGGGTCATATGGTAGCACATCATTGGCTTATATGTAATTTTTTAAATAAAAAGAATAAAATACTTTTAAAAAGAAAAATATATAAAAGTACATTAAAATTTTGAAAAAATACAAAATAAAAAAGCATGTATGTAATATAACATATATACTTGTATAAATATTTATAAGTTAATAAATATATGTAGAGTAATAATATATTTAAAATTCAAAAAGAAAATGGAAAATATGAAAAAGCAAATGCATAAATAAAAGAAAACTGTTCAACTCTCAGTAAAAATCCATCAACTTAGGTCATAATATTTCCTTGATTATCATAAAAACCTGTACAACATGTTAATAAATTAGAAAAGTTTTGATTTTCATAATGGAATTATTAAAATACTATAATAGTTATAAGATTATAGTTATAAATCAATATCTATCTACAACTTGAAGATACCAACTTTAAGATGTAATTTAGTGGTAGTGGTATATCATATGACTTGTGTAATAATCATTAATACATTGGTATGTATCCATAAAAAAAAAGTATTAATAAATACACCATAGTTATTAATTATTAAAAAAAAAACCTATTATATAGAAGATACCAAGTTGTTGCTGATTAATAATTTTTACACTTAGATAAAATGAGTATTGATGATTCTCTCACTGTAACAATCCTAATATGAACTGCTCTTGAAATATTGTTGGAGTGTAATCACTATTAAGTAAAACTTCATAATTTTAGTTGTATCTTATAAAACATTACTCAAGATTATATGAAATCCTAATAATCAATATTATTAGATGAATTATAGAAAAATATATGTGAATAGGTCCAAATCATTAAAAGAACCTACTTATACATTACATTATTTATTTTTAGTAATAATCATGGCAAAACTTATTTAAAGCAAAGAAAAAAAATTATAATAAATAAATGAGTAAGATAGATAGTGGATAGTGGTTGAATACATTTGCAATGAAAACCATGTTTTGAGAATAAGTGTATAATGTCTATATAACTAATATAATATATGTATAATATCGTCCTTAATAACTACTCATGCCAATCCAATATGTAAAACAGTGACATATTATTGGACCAGTCAAGCCTTCAGAATTACCTTGAAATATAATATAATTTAGTTGGATTTATTATTATTATTATTATTATTATTTCTCCATTTAGCTCAAAATTTGTACGGTTATAAAGAATAGACAAAGTGACCCTTAATTTCTAAGACAATTCACTGTCTCGGTTAACTCAATTCTAGTACCCATACATCTAATCCATCCTTGTGCAGATCACATATCAACT